>CP092863.1:218848445-219363873 GCA_030710605.1 Cordylochernes scorpioides | reverse complement strand
AAACCCAGCTCTATGCAGAAATTATCTGTAACCTACATTCTACACCTGGTGTACAATTCCGCTGTGTCAAAGCTCACTGCGGCATTCCTGCACATTCTTACTTATCACAAAGTGTTGCTCTCAATAAAATAACTCGATTCACACATAATCTACGGATATACCTATACATTATGGATTACTCAACCAACAATCTAAGAAGATGTATAGCCACGCTAAATATTTAGATACAAGGGGGGATCAATAAATAAGGTGAATTATCTTATTTCTTAAAAATTAAAAATGCAAAAATAATTTAAACCACAGAATATTAAAATATAAAATCGAGAGACTATTTAAGGTGTTCTGTTCTTTTTTCCAACGCGCGGCGCGAGACTTATAAATAAACTAAAATGGAAGCTCCCTTGAAGGATTGCACCACGCTTGAACAACGTGCAGTTATTCGTTTCTTGAATGCAGAAGGTATTCAAACATCTCAAATATTCCAAAGAATGAAGAATATCTATGGTGAGTCTTGTTTGTCTCAAAAAAACATTTATAAATGGGTTAACGAGTTCAAAAATGGACGAATTACATGTACCGATATTGAGCGACCTGGACGACCAAGTGTTCACGCGACGCCAAGCACGATAAATGCGGTTGAAAACTTAATTTTGGAGGATAGAAAAATATCCATTTTTACCATAGCCGACAATTTGAATATAAGCTATGGAACTGTGCACACCATTATTGAAGAACAATTGCAATTTAGAAAAATATGCTGCAGATGGATTCCACATTTCCTTAATTTGGACCAAAAACTTAACATCATGTAAAACTGTATCTACAATCAGTAAATTAGGTTTTGAAGTTTTAGAACATCCTGCATATAGTCCAGACCTAGCCCCCTCTTACTATTTACTTTTTGGACTACTAAAGCGATTTGACTCGTATGAAGATGTCCATAAAATGTGGCAAGATTTTTTTCACACGCTTCCTAAGAGTGCCTATAAAGAGCGTATTTACGAGTTGCCAGAACGATGGAGACGATGTATAGAAAGCCAAGGTGATTATTTTGAATAAATCAAGTCCTAATTTTTAATATCATTCTTATTTTTTTAAATAAATTATAATTCACCTTATTTATTGATCCCACCTTGTATCTCCATTCTACCAAGAATCTAATATGAGAACGCTTCAACAACCATCCTAATTCAATATAACGCGGCTGATGATTGTAAAACGAAAATTGAAATTATACCGCGAATGTTTCTTTTATAAAAATCGAAATTAAAGTTAGAAATGTCGCTATTTCTCTTTGAAAATAAATTTCGATTTTTATAAAAGAAACATTCGCGGTATAATTTCAATTTTCGTTTTACAACCATCCTAATTGGCCATAGCTACACACAAGATCACTATGCGAATTTTGAAAGTAAATCTGATATTCCCCACTGCGCTAGAAAGAAGACTAAACATTAGACTATCTCCTCTTCATCTCTGCTCAGTCTTCCAATACCAAAGATATAAGGTGGCTACTTTCATAGGAATTTCCAACCTCAACCTGGTATGGCTGAAGTTTTTCCTAGAAATAACTCATTTTAACGCACTATTTATTATCTTGGACTTTAGCCACCATTATAAATAAAACCATATCCATGAGTGTATATACCTTTGTTGCGTTTCTCAAGTGAGAATTACATTTTCACTATTTAAACATAATCACGTTTTATTATTGAAATCTAAGAATTTAAAGTGCGTCCTGTGTAATAGAAAATTTGACAGGACTTTCCACTTTATACGTTTTATTGTACGGTACTGGAGGAGGAGAGAGAGAAATTCTCTGTCAAAAGATTGGCTATGAAAATAATTCACCATATGCTTTATTGGCAGAAGTGGTGAAAATTAAGACCAATACATTAGCTTTTCACAAATTCTGTGAGAACAGCACAGACAATAGACGTAACACAGAAGAAGGAACCAACTTGAAGAAAGATTGATGTTATTCTCCACTTTCTATAGATAACTTCTATAGATTTGTAATAGTTTGGCATCAGGCGGTGTTTTATTCGTTTATTTATGTTCTCCTGTAGAAGGGCAGAGATTCCCGAAAGCTTGAAACTACTTCAATAAAATAAAAGAAAACTCATATCCAGTAACCTTTTAAACTTGTTATGTCTCTTCTACCTAATATCCAATAGGTAGTGTAGTTTCTATTAAAAGAGATTGTATGCTACTGTTATATATTTGTATAATATTATTACAGAATTATCATAAGAAGTAAAAACATGAATATCTCACGCTATATATTGATTACATCACACAACAACAACCAAGTCCTTGGTCAAAACCATATTTACATATTATATATTACAAAACTATTTAGATAACTTCAATGTTTACTTCTGTTTATCTATCTGGGAGAATTCTGTATGGGACGAATGTCCTTACTAAAGGCTTCGTTGCTCTTCATTGGAAAATGGGTGCCGTTGCCATGTTAGTCACCTTGGAAACAAACCAGAATTTGGTCGAATATTCCAAGGGTCCAGGGGGGACCGCAGGGAGGTGTGGTCGGACTTCTCCCCCCACTTAAGGCTTGTTGTTGTTGTACATACCTTTGTGTGTATATACTATTATCCAATATAAATCCATCATTCTCCACCAAATCACCAAATATCATCATAAGATCGCCCATCGATTCGTTTTATCTTTCAAGCAAAAATGGTTATTTATGCTTCGTGTCCTTGACATTTAAAAAAAAATCCATTTTTATTACCTTCTCCCAAAATCAAAATTTCTCTTCAACGCAACAAAATAGAGAATGAAACTTTTTCCAAAATAGCCTTACCAAATTAATATGATACAGGCAACCTCCTTTAATAAAACTTCCAAAATTTAATACCCATCTTTTCACCGTAATTTTTTAAAATTATATATTTAAAAAAAAAAAGAATTTTGATGATATTTAATAAACATCGATTATTAAAATGATGGATCTGAGTGAATAATGGGAAAAAAAGATATTAATATAAAATCGATCTTTTTTTTTTTTTAATCTTTTAAAATGTTGATAGAATTTCACAAAAGAAAGGTCTATATTAAAACCTAGATTTGAAGAGTCACCTACCATGTTGGAGATATGTAGATATAGAGTGGCAAAATAATCGTTTGGTTGGGTACGATATATTAGGCAGACGATAGTAGTCTCGAGGGATAGAATAAAGAGATAGAATTAGGCCTAAGGGGACAGTAAAATCATGGTTAGGCTTAAGAGTAAATGAAGCAAGAACTTTTACCCATCAATTTGAAAGACATTAGTTTCAACGTAAGCTACAAAAACTAAAAATGTTCATTTTTAAATTCTGAAAACTACGCAAGCTCATTAATTACATGATAAACATCAATCAATTCATGAGTTGTAGACACTGGCGATGGCCCAGAAAGTATTTCAAAGTTAGTGTTTTATTGGTATTACTTATTAGCTACATTTTCAGAGGAAGACAAAAGGACAACACCCTAGAATGTCTATTCTGGTTCTGTTGGTTTCCGCCGATCTGCCGCGCAGCGGTGGTCATCTCCTATTTCATGGCGCCGCTTGTATGTTTGCTGACGGCGTGGCCATCCCAGCAGGCTGGAAGGAAGTCTCTCGGCTCCCACAACACCATCAACCTATATAAAAAGTGTATTGTCCTTTGACGTTTGGGCGACCCATTGTGGCCCTTTTCAAAATAAGGAAAGCTTATTAGTGAAGTATTGTCTTTTGAGACAGACAAAACTTTGTTAATAAACTTTCAATCTTTTGAAAAGTGAGACATTGTCTCACCGAAACGTCAAAAACAATAAATCGCCTTAGGACAACTGTAATCTTCCTATTCACTATAAAAGTATAAACATAAGTCAGGGAAAAGAGCTTCTTTATAATAGAGAACGATCGTACAAGCTTTCGGGTAAGATGTCTTTCTACGGGGACAGAATGACACGAGAGGCAATGGTTTATATATATGGTAATTGAAACCAACAACCCCATATTGTATAATACTTATAACAAGATTTTCATGTTGTATAATAGAAACACATCTCGGATACTACAGGTTTGCCCCTCTCGGTTACCACACCACAGCGAGAGACCCTCGGTTACCACATATATATATATATATATATATACTTTTCATGACTTTTTTATATAATCCTAAATTTTTATTTAGTAATATAACGCTTAGTTTGGGTGACTTATCCTTGTCTCAATCCGATAGTCTACAAATATATAACTGGATGAATACAATGATGTTTGATCAAGTTCTTCTCTTTGGTTTATATAAATTCTACAAGGCCGCAGTCAGAGAGAGAAAGAGCGCGCGCGCGTCGGAAGATATTAATGGATTCGCCGAATGTCGTGGTCCATTTGGATGAGGAAAACGAAGACTAGAACGCGGCTGATCCCTCACTCGCCTTTTCATTAATACGCTAACCTATGCACGGTGGAATTTGTGAACATTGGACATGCATCGGACCTGGAGGCTGTTGTTGGGTTCTGTGCTACTTGGAGTATAGGAGCTCCATCCTTCCTGCCTTGAATCTGTATAAGTCCGGTGATCTTTATAAAGCTGTATGTGTGTGTGAATTATGTAAAAAAAAAGTTCATGAAAGTGCATATTCGCACAATTTGTCTGTATGTTCCGTTTATATGCATAAAAGGTTTATATGTAAATAGAGATCCTTGATATATTATTTTTCGTTTCAAAACATCAATACACATTTAACAATAAAATTTGTACACATTAAGTATTCAGTAACAAAATCAAGACGCATTTTCCGCATTCAATAACAACCTTCAAGACACATTTTCCGCATTCAATAACAACCTTCAAGACGCATTTTCCGCATCAATAACAACCTTCAAGACGCATTTTCCGCATTCAATAACAGCCTTCAAGACTCATTTTCAGAATTCAATAACAACCTTCAAGACGCATTTTCCGCATTCAATAACAACCTTCAAGACGCATTTTTCGCATTCAATAACAACCTTCAAGACTCATTTTCAGCATTCAATAACAACATAAAGACTATTCCAGCATTCAATTCCAACAAGACTTATTTCAGCACTTAATAACAACAACAAGACGTATTTCAGCAACAACAAGACGTATTTCAGCATTCAATAACATCAGGACTCACATTCAACGATAACGTCAAAGTACACACACACATTCAACAAAATCAAAACACAATTTAAAAATAACATCACATGACGACACATCAACAAAAGTTTTCTAAAACTACCGAGAGACGACTTCACATTTTAAACAATAAGTTGTCATCACTGAGGCCACTGTACTCGGAAGAATCGGAGAGGAAGGAGACAAATCCAAAAGAAGAAAGAAAAACGACAAAACATTTTGAGAGAATGCTTTGTTACTGTTTCCATACCTAAGTCATTGATTTCCGTTAGCTACGGGGGTGAAAGGGTGAAGTCAAGGCGGACAATATGACTGCCTTCCATTAGAGTCCTTCACGCATGATTGGACTACTTTACAATTGGCAGACATCGGCACCTATTAAAACTGTGAGACAGATTCTGTTTAATATTTCACAGTTTTATAGTTCAATAACTTTTTGATGTATTTTTGTTTTCGCAATGTTTATTCCATAAAAAAAAACATTTATCACTCTATTATTTACCTCTTTAAATAATTTTCAAATAATATATCACATTTCTGTGATATCTTAAATATATTTGACCACTGACTTACACAAATCGTGGCTATTTTTTATCTCTTTAATAATTATATAAAGTGTCTTTTGAGAATTGAAAATACAGAATTATTAGGTTACTCTTTAAATCAACTTTCTTTACACACATCTTGAAAATTCCCTACTTTAATGGTGACATTTAATCGATTGCTGAATAAACTTTTATTTTGTTTTTTAACCCCTATATTATGTTATTTAGCCTATTGTTATTCCTTTTTCATCCTAATTGTTTCTCTGTTGTGCTTTTGCTATTCTTTATTCTATTGTTATCCCTTTGTGATCCTAATTGTATCCCTTTGGTTGTGAGTTTGTGTCTTATGTTATCCCTTTTGTAAACTTCATTTTTTCCCTTTGTTATCTTATGTGTTATCCTTTCATTTATTCTATTGTTATCCCTTTTGTGATCTGATTGTATTTCTCTGGTGTGTCTTATGGTATCCCTACATTTTTAGAGAGAGCTTATTCTTCCCCCTCACTTAACTTATTCTTTTGTGATCTTGACTGTATCCCTTTGGTTTCTAAAGTTATTCCTTTTCAGATAGATTTTTGTTATTCCTTTTGTGAGCCTAATTGTTTCCATTTGGTATCTTGTGTTATCCCTTCATTTAGCCTATTGTTATCCCTTTTGTGTGATTCTAGTTGCTTCCCTTTGGTATATTTAGTGTTATTCCTTCATTTAGCTTATTGTTATACCCTTTGTGATCCTAATTGTTTCCCTTTTGTATCTTCATTCTTGTATTATCATTTAGCTAATTGTTATACCCTGTACGATCCTAATTGTTTCCCTTTTGTGTTTTATGTGTTTCCGTTCTCACTTAGCCTATTGTTATCCCTTTTGTGTGATCTTAATTGTGTTTCTTTGGTTTCCTTTATCCTTCCAGGTAATCTGATGACAGCTTCCCCACGGATCTTATCCACAAATCTAAGTATACATGTCCTAATATTCTCTCCTATATGATAGGTTCAATATTTCTGTCCCTACACGTTTCTTTACGTTATCATCTAACCTGATCCTCCTCTACATCCTGGCTATCCTGGCCTCACCTGGCGATGATCCCCTGGCCACCCATCCCCAGGCCCCTCCAACAGTGCTTTGTATATATTCCGCTTTATGCGTCCATCGGGGCTCAAAAATCATTCATTCTGGTTAGCAGCCCCGTAAATAAAGATATTTCCGTTATCATCTAAGTTAGCACAACTATCCTCTCTCTTTGTTCATAGGTACTTTTGTTATCTCATATTATTGTTTATTTAAGTAACTCAGGTTCCTGGAGCCACGTACAGAACTCGTCAACTACCCGGATTGTCCTTCTTGGTTTTATTTATAATGTTAGTGGAAGTCCAAGCAGATTTCTTTCTTGGGAGATTTTCTAAGGATTCTGGAGACTTAGGTTGGTGATCCCTAGAAGGATGGCCGTCGGGAATCTTTGGTTTATCACATACACGCCATACTTTGATCCAGACACATATGTAAATAAGATAAATATATAATCTCTGGCTACAAACTCTTTTTTTTTTTTTAATTAACCGTATTCACAAAAATATATATATTATAGAATATTTGAAGACGCATGCCTATAGTGTTGACACACACATAGAAAGTATTCAATATTTACATATTTACATATATGAATAAATAAAAAAAGAGAATGCGCGCACTAAATTTATAGAACTTCAGAAGAAATGGAATGGTATTCGTCTGCGTTCTCCAAAAAAAGGCGGGAAAATTCTCTGATGGAGATCTGATAACCCTGTAAAGGTCGTTAGAGCACCACCCTTCCATTCCTTTATTGAGGTTTCAATCCTAGATTATTGGCCGTTTTAGATATATAATATATCCATTATATATATCTATTTTCTTATTTTATATTCTCTTTAAAATAGTTTAATATTCGTAATTAAGATAGTTCTGTATATAATTTTGCTTAATATACACTCATAGACAATACTTAAGGAATTAAGAAAAAGGCATCTCCTTTTCGTGCAACTGAAAGTTGCGGATGGCTTGCGCCATCTATCGGAATTCTATCGAATATATAGAATTCTATCATCTATCGAATTCCGATAGATGGCGCAAGCCATCCGCAACTTTCAGGTTGCACGATAAGGAGATGCCTTTTTCTTAATTTATGCACCTTATCCCAGTACAATATTCCATTTGTACTATTTTTTCAATACTTAAGGAAGTTGTACCTTTTGGCATGTATATCGGGATTGAGACAATAGCTCTGAAAGATATTACAGTGACCTTTATTGAAGACACACGAGATAACCAATATACACTCATGGACAAAACTTAAGGAAGTTGTACATTTTAGCATGTATATCGGGATTCAGACAATAACTCTGAAAGTTATTACAATGACCTTTATTGAAGACATACGCGATAACCAAGTGTAAACAAAATTGTCTTTGTCTCTTTCAAAAAAAAAAAAAGACGACTGGTGACATCAAATACTTTTCACTTTCATAAGTTTTGTCCATGAGTGTAACCTAACGAGAACATTAGCTCACAGTTGCATATGCGACGGTATATTTAAAGAAGAATTAAACCTAAAATTATGTCGATACAAAGAAACCATTCTTACGCCGCTAAAATATACCCCATTACAGAATACGGAGATCAAATGTTGTTGTATATATTTTAATTAATTGTTACCATAGAGTGTGTGTAAGCTCACAGGTAAATAGGCGCTAACCAAAAAAGACAAAAAGTTCCTTTGTTTAATATTAGTTTCCCTTTTATATTTTGTTCTCTCCCTTGTAAATCAATAAATATAATGTTTAATTAATAATTATTGGAATCAGTTTCACATTAAAACTATTCTAAGCAAAGTCGACAATTATCAGAAAACTCTTTAATACAAATATATATATTTTTAAAATCCCAATATCCATTAATAGAATTCCCAAATACAGCCGCGCGCGGGTAAAATAAATTATTTTTTTAAAGAGTGCACATATAGAATTACACCCAAAAGAAAATTATTTTGAATTTTAAAAAAATCCCCAAAATCGAATCTTTTGCATTAGAGCGCCATCTGTCATTAGAAAAGTAAACTATTTCGACGAGTATGTTTATGTATTTAATAGGATCTTTATTAAGAGCTTTCGTCTAATACACGAATCTCTATCCTAAAGGGAACGGGTTGGCAAGAGGGTATGTAAATTAATATTTTTGTATCTCTTTATATAATTAAAAATGTAATTTATAATACACCCCTATCCCCCGATTTACACGGTAGATACGTTCTTGAGAAAAACGTGTAAATCGGGGGATAGGTGTACACAGAAATAAAAATAAAATGCATTGACAGGTTAAAATATGTAGTCAGCACATAAGCTCGGGATTCCTCGTGAGATGTGTACACAGCGCATGTGTTCAATCACAGTAGCATTTAGTTTAGTGCGATAAAAAAAAAAACTTATTTGGAAAACCGTGTAAAAGCGAAAACGTGTAAAACAAGTACCGTGTAAATCGGGGGATAGGTGTATAGATATATATAGATGGAAATTTTGCCGGGAGGATATTGATCTAAAGAGACATGGGTCGCCTCTCCCGTCAAAATAGACGTCAAAACCAGAGCTGGTCTTGTGGCTTTGTCACCGACCCGAGGCCGCTAGTTTGCGGCGACTGTCAATAGATGGCGTCTGGTTTTGACGTCTATTTTGACGGGAGAGGCGACCTTTGTCTCTTATATATATATATTAATATAAAATGTAAATAAAATATACACACAATAATGTCAACGGAGGAACACAAGTCCTTTACCACTAATCTCCCCAATGGTACCTACATCTACGGCCTTCCCAAAATCCACAAACCTTCTGTCCCTCTATGCCCTATCATCGCATATCACCTCTCTCCCGCCTTCCCTCTAGCTAAGTACCTTTCAAATTATCTCTCACCTCTTTTAAACAACAATAGAAGTAATCTCACAGTTTCCAGCACCCCCACACTCATTCAAGAAATAACCGGCCTACATCCCCCCCACAACTTCACCATGTGTTCATTTGACGTTTCATCCCTATACCTCAGTCTCCCCCATCACCTGATAATTGACAGCCTCAACCAATTTTTGGTTTCCATTAACACAGATCCCGTCACAACCAACTCTATCACATCCCTCTCACAGATATGCTTAAACATGAGCACCTTCACCTTTGACCATATCCATTTCAAACAGATAAGGGGATCGCCTATGGGAAGCCCCCTCTCCTCCATAGCTGCTGAGCTGGTTATGACCAGAATAGATAAATGGGTCTGCAACCTCCATTGTGATGACATCCTATTCTGGCGACGATATGTCGATGATATTCTTTGCATTTGCAAAACCGACCAAGAAGAAACCATCCTGTCCACTCTCAACAGCTACAACCCTAACCTCTCGTTCACCATAGAAAAAGAACAGGGACACATCATTCCCTTCCTAGACATTTTAATCATACGTACCCCGGCATCATTCCACACCACAGTATACTACAAGAATAGCAGTACCCCCACCTACACCCATTTCAACTCATTCTGTCCCATTGTACACAAAATTAACATCGTCAAAACACTCACCAGGCGCCTTCATACACACTGCTCTCTACCCATCTTTAAAACCACAGAAAAAGCCCGAATCATCTCCCATCTCACCGCCGCCTCCTATCCACTAACATTCATTAATAAACATACTTATTCTCCCGCTCCCTCCAATCCTCCCCCAGTTTTCAGGACTACCTGCATGTTGCCCTATTCTCCCTTAACAGTTAGCATCTCCCGCCTCATTAGGCCATTTGGCATTCGCACCTTTTTCATTAATACCCCCAGTATCCACTCACTTCTCCGACACCCCATTACAAAAACTGGTACCCGGCTCAGTCCTCTTGATTCTTCTGGGGCGGTCTACTCTGTCTCATGCGAACATTGCTCCGCCACTTATGTGGGTGAGACAGGTAGAACCGTCGCCATTAGAATGTCAAAACATACCCGCAACATTAATAACAACGACCCACGTTCCCTCATCTATCAGCATGTTGCATCCACTGGCCACTCTTTCAATACCAACCACCCCACTATCCATTACCGTAACATACCCAACCTACACCAAAGATTAATGTTAGAATCCATAGTATCCACCAAACTTAAAAGCATAAATATAAAAATAGAAATTCCCGAAATCTATGACATCTTTATTTCAAACTAATTTATTCCTTTTTACATAATTTAAAAAATCTTAGGTACAACAACTTATTACCATATCACTACAATAATTACTTATGAAAATTAACTTCCATTCTAAAATTCTTACTGCTAAGCTATAAAATTGTGTACTATGTAAATCATCCCCATGTATATAAGTCTGTCTCTCGCCTTAATTTCTATGCTTCGTCAAACCTGTAGAAGGGCGTTTGCCCGAAAGCTCGTAACTTTCCCTAATAAAAAAAGATTCTTATCTTCCGTCCAATGATACGTTTATCTTAAGACACAATAATGTATCATATCGAAAAATAAGAACAGTATCAACAGAAGAATAGACATATCAGAACAATTCTGTCATGCTTCAAATCAAGCTTAAACAACCATCATTTAGTAAATCTCGCCCACTGCTTACTCTCAGTTGTAACTTCGCCTGTTGAAGAGCGAGATCTCGAAAGCTCGCGGTATTTTTTGTAATAAAGAAACTTATTGCGTAAGGTATGAAAAAGGCATCTCCTTATCGTGCAACTGAAAGTTGCTGATGGCTTGCGTCATCTATCGGAATAAATATCAACTATTCTTTTTGATTTTTAATTATTACAGAATTGGCCAAATACCCATTCTTGATTAATCAACGAGAATAGTTGATATTTATTCCGATAGATGGCGCAAGCCATCAGCAATTCTCAGTTGCACGATAAAGAGATGCCTTTTTTTCATAATTTATGTACCTTATCCCAGTACAATATCACATTTGTACTATTTTTTCACTTATTGGGTAAGTTTTTTGATATTTCTATAACACAATAGTGTATTGAATATGTAAATTATTTTACAGTGAGTTTTTTTTTTTTCAAATAAAACATGTTTCAACTGCCCTTACTGTAATGATAAAATAATGGGAGGGCCTGACTCATCAATTGCGAACCTTCCCAGCGGTTTCGCCAGTTTAATCTAATATACCGCTCTAATTATGCATTTGACTGTTTGCTTTATATATATCCTGTACTGCCAAATACTGCTCATAAAACAGCTAAATGCAATATTAGAGCTGTATGGTTGATTCAACTGGCGAAACCGCTAGGAGGGTTCATTACTGATGAGCAAGACCCTCCATAGAATTTTTTAAAACTTCAACAAGTAAATGCTCTAATCAAATTACTATATTTCCATTATCGTAAAAATAGAGGCTGCCTGGCCGGCATTCATAGTTCTTTAAATTAAAGATACTTCGGTCAGTAAATAAAAAAAAATTACTGGCAAAGTATCTTTAATTTTAATAACTATATTTCCATTATTAGTAATTGTTATTATAGGTCAAATATACTATCATAAAACAAACTACATACAAACTATCTAGCTTGTTCTCCTCACCCATAGGTTGGTGGCTGCTGGTAGTATTCCTGTCCTATCAGAACTTCCTTCCTATGACTACTCTTTTGATGGTATCGCTGTGTCGTGTTCGCCCGAAATTGTCCGTCAATTCCATTCTCGGTCTTCCTTCCATACATTCCTCCAGTAATTACGTCAACCACTCTGCTTGGAGGAAAAGATATCAAAACCTTTTGATTCTTCTCTTCTCAAGAAGTCATCAACACTTACTTCTAAATGTGTAGATATGTAGTGTACTTACAGTACAAGCTGTCACAACCCTCTACACACCATGATTATAATATCCTGCAACTACATGTGTAGACATGTGGTGTACTTACAGTACAAGAAATTACAGCCCTCTACTTATTATAATTACATAGCCTGGTACTATATTTGTAGATATGTGGTGTACTTATAGTTAAAGCTGTCATAATCCTTAATTACTGTGTTTATCATGACCTGGTACTACATGTAAAGACTTGTTGTGTACTTACAGTACAAGCGGTCACAACCCTCTATCAACATGGCCTGGTACTATATGTGTAGACCTGTGGTGTACTTATAGCTAAAGCTGTCACAATCCTTAATTACTGTGTTTATCATGACCTGGTACTACATGTAAAGACTTGTTGTGTACTTACAGTACAAGCGGTCACAACCCTCTACCACCATGGACTATGTGTAGATATGTGGTATATTTACAGTAAAATCCGTCTCTGCCTATTATAATTACATAGCCGTGTAGACATGTGGCCACAATATAAGCAGTCATAAACTCCTAGCCACCATAATTATCATAGCCTGTTATTATATTGTAGAAATATGGTTTATTTACAGTATAAACAGTCACAACTCCATCTCTATCTACCATGATTATCATGGCCTGGTACTGCACGTGTAGTTGGAGTACGAAACACCAACATTGTACTATACAGTAGCTCTTACTGTGTATTGAGAGAATTCAATGACCACAGACGGTAAATACTGTGGTGGGAGTTCTCTGGATAGATATAACACTGTGTCGATATTAGTAAATTAAATTTAATTGCCATCTATCGTTATAATTTTACACATATAAATTTACTGGCAATGCGCTTCTTTTAAATATCATCAAATATCATCAAATATTATCTCTACAGACCTTACTGCAATGATATGAGTTATTGAATGAGAGGGCTTGGCTCATCAGTAGTGAACCCTCTCAGCGGTTTCGCCAAATTACTATAGTAGAGCGGTCTAGAGATTAATTTGGCGAAACCGCTGAGAGGGTTCACTACTGATGAGCCAAGCCCTCTCATTCAATAACTCATATCATTGCAGTAAGGTCTGTAGAGATAATATTTGATGATATTTAAAAGAAGCGCATTGCCAGTAAATTTATATGTGTAAAATTGTGTCGATATTGTTCTTTTACATCTCACTGTGATCTTTGTATGTGGTGAAGTGTGAGACACACTATGATGATTGTACTGCATATAGAGCTGAGGCTACTGTATACAGGGCTGTACTACGGGGTGACTATATCCCTGGTCTCCCTCACCACAGCACTGTCTGTGGTCACCCTCAACATCCACCACCGCGGGGTCCGAGGACGGGAGGTCCCACGTCCCGTCAAGTCCTTCGTGCTGGGAGTCCTGGCCAAGTTGGTGATGGTCCACATCGAGGAGCCAACCACGGATGTTTCGCTCCCTGACCCCAACAAGGTACTGTACTTACGCTGCTATGGCACTTTGTCTTCTGTATATATCTTCTTTCTTTCTTATCTCCACTCAATGATATTGGGGTAGACCCTGAGAGCTGGTAGAGCCTGTATAGCTTGTCGATGATTCAATCAATTATATTATTGTATCAAGCCTGTAGAATTTGCGACTTTTGATTGTGTTTTGTCCACCATAATGACTGGTTGAAGTAGAATGTGTTTGCCTTTGTCATTAAGACTGGGAGCACTACTCAGTAGCAGGCCACTGACTTAGCTCCAATATGAAATGGCCGCCTCTGACATGAGGAACAGACGCCATGTACAGCCGCTCCTAATATGGAGTAGAGACGCTGCTCATCCTGTATCCCTGGATCCCTTACAGGGTACTATCAGCCGGGCCAGCTTTTTAGTGAGCTTGTTACTGCTCCCCTTCTCCTTTTTCATCGGTTTTGGGACCGGCAAAGGTGGATGTTTTTTTTTTATGCATTCGATATTATATCTTCTCGTGGAAGAAAGTCTGTAAATTTTCAAAGATTTTACGTTAGGTGTGTATAGAATGAGGGTTTCACAGTTGTACTTTGAAATTGCGAATATTCAACTTGATATGTAAATTGAGAGAGATGGAATACTGTCTAGTTCTCCTCAATCCATTGGGGTTGACAGTAGTTTGTTCTTCTAAAGCTTCCTTTCCACATTATAGAGTATTATTGTATCCGTGAATTTTCCATCCAAGGTCTTCATCTCTTCCTGATGTTCCATTCTTAATTAATAAAAATGTTTTTAAAGCTTATATTACGATGCACTAGCGCGCCATCTGTTATGAAAATTAGAAAAAACTATTTTAGACGCGTAAGATTCTTTTTTGAAATTAAACAATTTCTACTGCCCTTACTGCTATTAATTTTTCCATTGCAGTAGGGGCAGTAGAAATTGTTTAATTTCAAAAAGAATCTTACGCGTCTAAAATAGTTTATAATTTTCAAAGCTTATATTAAAATTCACTAAAATGGAGAAAATAAATAGCCTTCGCCCAAAAAAAGCGTTAATGTCGGTGTGTGGGCAGACCTACACTGGACTGGCCGCGGAGCTGCTGGAGTTAGACAAGCTGGAGAACGGCGGCGTGAGACAAGTGGCAACCACCACGACAACTCTGCGGAGTCTGGAACATCTGGAACGTCGTCTGGCCACCGTACTCTACAAAGTGCAGCAGACGATCGAGAGAAATGAAGTCCGCCTCTCACGTCAAGACCGTCGCGATGCTATCCGTATGGAATGGCAACAGGTGGCGCTAGTGATCGATCGATTCTTCCTGTTTTTCTTTATCATGCTGACGGTGGGAGTGACGGCAGGAATACTTACCATGTCCCCGCATGCCAGGCTCTACTAGACTTCATCTACAGAGGAGAACGGTCAAACAAGCTTGGAGTACTTCATACCTGTTAGCCGTGTCTACCGTCTTGTAGAGCTCTAGTAGTGTTCATTTGTTGCTACAGAGAAGTTAGATATAATGCTCTACCAGACTCTCTGTTGCTTTCTAACCTCAACAGAAACATTTGGAGCTCCTGTTTGGTTCTTGTCAACAGGGAGTTACATATGAAAGACTGTATATAAACTCCCTCATTTCAGCAGGGCCATCTACAATCTTTCAACTCTGTAGTCTTCTTTCATTTGTCATACAACACACTCGCTAACATCTACAGCATCGAAAATACCTTTGGAGCTTTGTGTGTTTCTTGTAGACAGGGAATGAAAGACTTATGAAGTCCCTCGTGTCTACAGGCGTTCTGTTCATTTGTTACGATGGGGAGATGGTTAAAAGGCTCTACTCCGTTTTCGAATGTCTACAACATCGAAGAGACCTTTGAAGCTCTGTTTGTTTCTTGTAGAAAAGGAGTGTTACATGAAGTGTTACTCCCTCGTATCTACAGGGTGGAAACGTTCTGTTTATTTGTTGCAACAGGAAGCTGGTTAAAAGACTCTACCCCCAAGCTTTACGTTTTCGAATGTGTACAGAACGCTTGTACCTGTTTCTTGTTCCAAGGAGTGTGTATACAAGATGGTTATGTAACTTGGAATGGACGTCTACAAGCTTGAAATGCTTCTCTCCCCGCTGTGCAACAAGAAGTTACAACACAGACAAGTTGTTGTAAATATGCATTTACGTATTCATAGAGTTTGTGGCCAGAAATGACTGGTGTTGAATGCAACATATATCAGTAATGTTGCATTTGGCCACGGTTATATAGACATATTTATATATAACACATTATGTGCATATTTCCAATTTGAATTAATTTATTAAAATATACAATGTGTGATTTTTTCTCATAAAAAGAAAGCGCAAAAGATGTGTGCTTTTTTTTGCCATAGATATTTATAAATCTGTGTAAAGTTCTCATCTACAAAGATAAGAATATATGTAGATAGGTGTTCTAACGTGGGATATCTGCGAGGCTTTTTTAGAAGGAAAGATATATGTAAATATATGTTCATATCTTTCATATGTTTTAATTTGGTGTGGTAAAATGCTTGATATATCTACGGAATAAAATCTAATGAACATATCTCTGAATAATTTTCCTTTTTGCATATTTACTGTTCTTCTAAGAGTGGAATTTATAATAAATATGTTTATATAAGCTATTTTCGTGTACAACTATGTAATTATAATAAAATAATATAGCTATTTTTTTTATAGGTATAGCCCTTGTATCTTTTTTTTTCTCGACGAACTTCTTTAAATAAATCAAAGGAAATAACATCTTCATCGAGCCAATTATAATTAAATATTATCTCTCTATATATAAATGCCATTTCTGAAAAAAATGTTACTCCATTTATTCTTCCTGTAAAAAGACGATTCGGTTATTAGTTAAGAAAATGTTACTAAATAAATAGATGAAGATGTTTAGCGCTTTATTTTTTATTATTGAATTATATGCAATTCTGTGTCTATCAAAATGTTATGGAACTATGCAAATATTCTAGCAGAAGATTCCTGGTTAATGCTGTAAATAAATCGCATCTTTTTTTTAAGTAGAAGATTGGTGGATAGTTTTAGCTTCTTTGAGCAACAAATCATCAGATCGGGGCGATGATTCGCTAGAGCAATAATATTTGCATATTGTATCACTACATATATATATATATCACATATATACATTCATTTAGTTGATCATATTTTCAGTAGCAACAGTTTTTTTTATTCTATGCGTTTTCTATTGATATTTCGTTTTATTATTGTTTAGAATGTTTGATGTGTATCATATATAGAATAATTATTCTATATATATATATATATCTTTGAAGGCGTGAGTTTGGATTGAGAGAACCGTTTGTTTTAATCAAATATTGTCAAATGCCTTCGTGAATCTATATCAGAAATTTTTATTTTGAATTGAACTTATATTTGGAATGCATTTTTTTTTTTCTGAGAATAAAATAGCAACTCTCTCAATATAGGATTTTTGGCGCTTTCCAAATTTATTAATATCTTCATTACTCTTTCCTTGTAAGATCGTCGATTTTTGTGGATAAAATTTAAATTTGATGATTCTACTTTTATACTTTTGAAGTTTGAAAAGCAATTTACGTTGTAATTGATTTTATAAATGATATTTTTGTGGACATTTTTTCTCAATTTTCCAATAAAATATATATTTTATATCTGGAAAAAAAAATACAGGTTTAATTATATGTTTATTCCATGTTTTTTATTTAATACTTTATTAACACTATTTTTTATATAAATGGCACATTAAAACTTATATATTGTTTTTAAATATCATTGTTGGTATTATGGCTTTCTATAGAGAGGCGATTTCTGACATAGCTATGTATATTAATGAATGTATATTGAATTTAATGTTGTCGTGCCCGCGTGTATTGTTAACTTCAAATAACTTCACTTTAATTTGAAAAATAATACAAAAAAGTGAAATTGTACTGGGATCTCAGGTGGAAAACTTAAGAAAAAGGCATCTCCTTATCATACAACTAAAAGTTGCTGATGGCTTGCGCCATCTGTCGGAATAAATATCAACTAATTGTTGATTTTTTAATTATTTGAGAATTTGGCCAAACACCGAAACGCGTACTTGATTAGCTTTTTTTGATTAATCAAGAATGGGTATTTGGCCAATTCTGGAATAATAAAAAAATCAACGATTAGTTAATATTTATACCGACATTTAGTTGCACGATCAGGAGATAACCTTTCTCTCTTAATTCACTTTAATTGTTGACTTCAAACATTGGCATTTCTATGTATAACTGGTATTGGTTCGTATCTCACTTTTAACCCCAAAATCTAGAAGTAAATTTTTCTAGAAATTTGAAGGAAATATAGAAAAAAAGTATGCTTAGAATTCATCTTTAAAATGATGTAAATATGTTGTCAAGAATTTTTATTCTTAATAATTACGTTATCAATGGATTATTGCTTAAACGTGGCGCGATATCAAACTGATATTAGGCCTACATTTCCTGTGAATATATATCTACTGGTTTCTTGAAGTATATCTTGCCTGCATCACGCTGACGAAGGCCAAACAGCCCGAAACGTGTTCGTGGTTGGTTTTTCTTGATTTATCAAGAAAATGGGTTGGCCAAATATCAGGGAACAGGTTAGTTAAATCAACGTTTAGTTAATTTCTGTTCCATTAGATGGCGCTCTGCCATCTAAAAAGCTCATGTGCTCGTGGTCAGGATATCTTTGTTTTTATATCCACTTTGTTCATTTTCAACGGCATCGAATAATTACAGAAGGGGTATGTAAATATAAAACTTGTAGGTTGAAATGTTGCTGTTTATATAGTTTTACTTGTCAAATTGAATTGTGTTTTCTCATGAAAAAGAAAGAATATTACAACATTTGAAAAAGTTTTAATCTACTTATCAGTTTTTCATTCTTTTTATTCAAGTGTTCTTTAAATTATGTAAAAATTTAATGAGAATATCTTCAATATTTAAAAAGAGACTTTTAAACTTTAGATATAATATGTAAATATGTTATCTCTTAAAATAAGAAAATATTTGTCTTTATTAAATAGAGAACCTCGAAATATAAATATTGTATTTAAGTAAATGGTATATCTGAAAGTGAATATGTACATATAATTGTAAATATATATTTTTTAATTGAGAAAAGAGAGGTTACAATACAGGTATACACATCATTTACTATATAATTATTTCTATACTAGTTTACTTTATGTATTATTTACGAACGTAAAAATATGTCCAGGGTAGCCTAGTGGACATGGCATCTGCCCGGTAAGCGGAACACTGTGGGTTCGATTCCCATCCCTGGACACTTTTATTTTTCCGTTTATCATTATCAATTTGGATTTTTCGTTGAAAAGAAACTCATGCGGGATAATTTTTAAATGTCGTTTTACAATCACAAGCCGCATTATATTGTATTATAGTTTACATTATATTAATACACAAAATTATAAAATATATGTGCGTGCAACTTTTTTTTTTATAGAAAGATACTTTCAAGAGAATTTTTTTTTCATTTATATCGTATATGTTTTGAAAATCAGAATATCCATAAATAAATATTTATATAGCAAAAAGTACACGAATAACGGAGATCTTTTTTATTATTATAGTGCTAAAACACGAGCTTTCAAAATTTTCCACGGTTCTTCTTCAGATTCAAACACTTACATATAAGGTATTTTGAGTCAAAAGGTGATCCATCAATTAAGAGTATATAAAAGGGCGTACCTGGATCTGTAAAGAAAAAAAAAACTTTTTTTTTCTCAAAATATTTCGAGAGATTGCTTTATTAATTTATTGCTATACACTGTGCAATGAAAAAAAAACTCTTCTAAAATTAAAAAAAAAAAAAACTTTTTTCTATTTTTTAAAAGGTATTGTTTCCACACACATTGGATAACATATATAAAAAGACAATTATTGTATTTTTCATATAAAAACTTATGTACATAATATGTACAATGTTTTAGTCTATAATGCTTCCCAAGTTTTTATTTTTCCAATATCAATTTCTTTTCAATAGCTATTTAGTTCTAGTTCTCTCAGAATTCTTTAAGAAATCTCAGACAATTTTTTCTGTTATTTTCTACTTAATTTCAAAAATAAAAAAGTTAATTTTTCCTTTTTTACACTATGAAAATTCTATATTATAATCCTCTCTGCTTTAATAACACATTTGAGAGATTTATTTACATATTGTTTGAGATGCTATGCAACCACGTATTTTCTTTAAAAAATACACTTGTAGAAAAAAAAGAAAGTATTATACTCAGAATAAGATAAATAAAAACATGGAGAATTTGTTTAAAAATTGTGGCATGTAATGATTTATCAAATTTTGTATGTAAAACGTTAACAAATAGTTAAATGCATATTTTTATCGTTTGGTCATTTGTTAGCCTATATACCAGGAGTTTGCAAATTTTTGAGTCGGAAAAGTCAAAAATTACAATTTACAAAATTTCAAAGATTTTAAAGAGTCATAATTTTTTTCTCTTGCCAACAATAAATACTTGTAGTACTCGCAGAAATAAAGTTTTTATTTATGGGAGTACTACACGTAGCTTCATACATCCAAACAGTCGCAGTTTGCCGATCCCTCTGTTTATACAATCATGTCAAGTCTCAGAGTCAACTAGTTCTTTCTAAGCCTCTAACTTTCTATTTTAACTAGTTTATATGATTCTCTATTAAATCATTTTATATTTTTTACATGTAAATATTCACATATTCATTTTGTTAATAATCATCATTACTTTATCTATATATGCTCAAATGCCATCATATATTTACATATAAATATGTACATCATATACAATATATACATATATCCCTAAAAATGTAGTGTTGAAAGCTTGGCTATAAATTAATATGACGCGATTTGATGTTGTTTTTCGTTAATATTTTATAAATATACTCATGGGGACAAAATTTAGAGAAGTGGAATGTATTTTTTGTCGCCGGTCGTCTTTTTTTATGGAGACAGAGGTCATTTTGTTCACACTTGGTTATCTTGTGTGTCTTCAATAAAGGTCACTGTAATATCTTTCAGAGTTATTGTTTGAATCCCGATATACATGCTGAAAGGTACAACTTCCTTATGTTTTGTCTTCATGAGTGTACAAACAAGTTAGGATCAAAAAGTTCCCGAACACTTTTTTAATTGAAAAAATATTTTATATATGAAAATTTACATCCCCTCTTTTGTTCAAAATATGATCCTTTGTTGTCTACACTTTTTTCTTTAGCATATGAATCTTTTTAAATGCCAGTTTTAAGTCAGTTTTTTCTTCTAAGTTCGACTGTAGCACTTTCAATTATTTATAATGACAATGCACCTCCTGTTTAACCTCTTTTTCAACTTTTCGGAGGCAAAAAAAAGACTAAATCGCATGGAGCACTATCAGGGGAGTAAGAAGGATGTGGCAAAAAGTTATAGAATGAGTTAAAAGGCGTGTTTCATTGAATAGAATTATATTTAAAAATGTCGTTATCAAAGATATGTTAAAGAAAAACATTTTTAAAAAATATTTCGAGGGATTACTCACTCTTTTTCAATTTATTGCACAAAAACTTAATTGTAAGTCAATAATTCTTCTGTCATTCAACTTCTGTCAAGAATTCCCTCAAAGTCTTAGAACTCTGTCCCTAGTATTATAGATTTGCGTCCTTTCTCTTGCGACGTGAAGATCGGCTTCGTCGTCTTATCGTCTATAGGAACATCGTCTTCTTGGAGAGAAGTCTTGGCTTTGACATGGCGATGGAATCCTGGAGCCAGTCTCTGAAAATGTAGATCACAGCATCCATTGCCTCAAGGTCTTCTCAGCGATCTTCGGTTTGTCTTCCCTAATTTACCCAGCATCTCCACCAAAATGGCACTTAGAAGATTAGAAAAGACAAAACATAAATATTAAAGGTAATATTTTGTTCATAAAATAATAAATGTTCAATAGTCTTAACACGCCTCGTTATTGGTTATATAATGTTGATCTCTGATAAATTACGTGGGACAAAAAGTAATCATAGAGTTTTATATATGATGTTTAAATATTCAACTAATAATGTGTTTTACCAACATCATTATAAATTCCATTTATATTCCCGACGATATATTACACAAACAGTATTTTTTTCTCCATCAACAACACAAATAATTGTTGGATATTACAATGTATCGTTGAATTTGACGGGAGACCTCCTGGCCTTAAATCCTTGTTGAAATTCTTTATTGTCATCTTCAAGATGTTTGTTGTCCTGACTTTGTCACAAGTTTCCCCTAGGCTTCCTTTAGACTACAGTAACCTCCCTATATTCGCTAATAGAAGAAAAATCACAAGGCGGAATGAATCACCAAGTGGACGCTTCTCAATTTGCCGAACCTGTTGTTGTGGTTTTGTCACCGACCGTGAGCCGTTAGTTTGCGGCGACGGTCAATAGATAACGTCTAGTTTTGAAATTTATTTCAACGTGAGAGACGACCTATGCATTTATAGATCAATTTCTTCCCGACAAAATTTCCATCTATATTTTGGCCATAGATTTGGCCCAGTCACTTTGCCAGCTAAATATCTCTTTGGTAGATTGTGAAGATTCCATTTGATCCGTTGTGGATCTCACGAAATAAAGTCCGCCCTAGACTGACGAGGGCCATTAAGACTGAAACCATGGTCTCTAGGTGAACGCTTCTCAGTTTGACAAAGCTGGTGTTGTGGCTTTGTCACCGACCCGAGGCCGCTAGTAGGCGGCGACGGTCAATAGATGGCGTCTAGTTTTGACGTTTTATTTAACGGGAGAGGCAACCTTTGCTTTTATAGGAATGAATCTTGTGATTTTTCTTCCATTAGACTTTTTTTATTCATTTTAATTTCTCTCTATGAATGATTTATTAAATTTCACACATAATTTTCAATATTTGTTTTAAAATGCTGCAATTCCAACAAAAAATCGACACGTCAATAAAACTAAAAACAAACTTAAGCTTACTATAGTAATTATACAACTAACCCCTGATTACCAATGTTCCTGGGATAATTAAAGAGTTCTATTCATAATACATTAACTTTTATTATACATTTTTCTTTCAAAATGTGGTTGGTGAAATTATTTTATTTGCATAAAAAGTTCGCTTACCATTTGATCCTACCTTGTATATATACATAAAGCCTTCCTAGTAAATAAATGAATATGATATAAAATATGTAATAAAGATATGAATAACTTCTAAATGGTGTTCTTTCTTAAGCACATCATATTGGTAATATATTGTTATGCAAATTTGTAAATCAATAACATATTAACATATACAGTGTGTTAGAATGTACTAGGGTTTCTACTGATGTGAATGTTTTAACTAACCAGATTGTTTTCAACAATATTTCATTATTTCTATTTGTAACAGGCTAGAATTATAAAGCGCTAGAGATTAATAATTATCATAACCATTACTCCCAACCCCAGATTATACTGGTTAGTATGTTTGTACGATCTAATTTGCATAGTCCGGGATGAAATTATGACATCGACTCCTTCCAAAACCTAACTCTGTGGACGTTTCACAGTTTGCCAAAGCTGGTGTTGTGGCTTTGTCACCGACCCGAGGCCGCTAGTTTGCGGCGACGGTCAATAGATGGGCATCTAGTTTTGACGTTTTATTTGACGGGAGAGGCGACCTTTGCTTTTATGGGAATGAATCTTGTGGTTTTTCTTCCATTAGGCTTTTTTATTCATTTTAATGTCTCTATGAATGATTTATTAAATTGGTCAAATATTGTGGAATTGTATGTGTAACATATATTAATATTCCCTTATATATATATATAAATTGTTAGAATAACCACGAGTTTTAATAATGTTAGCTTTCGGACTATTGTCCTTTTCAGCCTAAATATACTATAATCATTAAATCAATGTTTAGTTGATTTGTATTCCACTAGATGGCACTGTCATCTAATATGTTTATCATTACTCTTCATAATTCACCCTTTCATACCTCATCCACAAAGGTTAGAAATAGTCAATATTTCACCTTGAAATAAATTTTGATTTTTCATTGAAAAGAAACTCATGCGGTGTAACTTCAAGTGTTGTTTTACAATCACGGACCGCAGTGTATTATATAATATACTTATTTTTGTTTTTAATATCAACAACTGACCTTTTTTTTTTTTTTTAATTGTTTTTTTTTACATGTTCAGAAAACTATAATGAGTGTGTAATCCACTGATGTGGAGGAGATAAGAAGAGGAAAATAATTTTATTGGAATGAAAAATTAAAAGATCAAAATTTGTGCAAATATGTGCTATATCAATCTCCATATAATGATTTGCATAAAACCACTGTAAATTGTTTATTTTAATGTGCTTAATATGTAAATTATTATTTTATTTATTTATTATACTAGCTCAATATACGTGAAAAAGAAACACGTTGCCAAAAAAATATTATTACAATATTTTATCTATATATAGATGGCAATTAAATTTATAAATAATAACTTTATTTTTCAAAAAGGTTACAAGTTTTTCTCTAAAAAAGTGTAACGAATGGTCAATCTATTTACATATTTTTATTTACAACTTCAATAAGTAACAACAGTAAAAGTAAACAAAGATATTTACATTTGCTATCTTGACTCCTGGTCAGAGCTGTGGCCCTCACATATAAATAATAATAATAGAATATATGTAAATAAGTAAATAAACATTGTGAAAATCCTAGTCATATAAGCTGAGATGTTGGCTTCGAAATACTGACTATTGTTTTTTATTATTATTTGTGACAGACGCCTCCAACCCCATCTGTTGCTACCAGTTAAACACAAACCACTTTGAAGATTTTCTTCTCGCCTCACATCGGTTTTTCTCTCTCAAAAAAATATTTCTTCCTTATTAAATCTTCCCCGGGCATTCTTTCTCTAAAACACCGTTTTTCAACCCTTTTTTTTTACGCTCGGATCCGTAAAATATGTGAAATTTTTCACAGATTTGCATTTTTTTATTTAAAAACCTTTTTTAATAGGTTTTTAAAAAACTACACTATATAATTTGTTTCTGTTTAAAAATCTAAATTCTAATAATGAAGTATTATAACGTGTTATTGTACTGTTCCATCATCCCCAATATTTTCCATTTGTCATACTTTAGCCACGTTTTAAAAGTTAAAAGAGAAAACGAAAATATAACGTGGTGAGTTTATTTTTATTGAAAATACAAGCTTTCAAGCAAAACGCTTTTCTTCAGGTAATCCAAGAAAACCGCACATTTTCTTGGATTAGCTGAAGAAAAGCGTTTTGCTTGAAAGCTTGTATTTTCAATAAAAAGAAACTCACCACGTTATATTTTCGTTTTCTCTTTTAATTTTCCATTTGTATTGTTCTATTTAATATTAATTCAAGTATTTAATACTTCAACCTTTTTATAAACATTTATTGTCTTTTGACCTTTCGGCCGGTTCAA
Organism: Cordylochernes scorpioides; assembly: GCA_030710605.1. Lineage (NCBI taxonomy): Eukaryota > Metazoa > Arthropoda > Arachnida > Pseudoscorpiones > Chernetidae > Cordylochernes > Cordylochernes scorpioides. Next base: position 219,338,422 of record CP092863.1, on the reverse strand, counting down.
AATCACTTTATTAGGTACCGCTCAACAAGAGCAAACTAGTTTATGATAATTGAAACAATGAACAATATGTAAAGGTTATTCACATATTAAACAAAATATTAACGCGGGATTCAATCCCGGTTCATGACTGTCGGGAATCGATGGTGTTAACCACTTGTCAACCGACTTTTTATTATTTTTGTTTGACCTTTCGACGACCCACTGTTGTCCTTTAAAAAAAAAAAAGGTGGAAAGTAATACCATAATTGACCAATAAGCTTTCCACCTTTTTTTAAAGGGAGACAGTGGGTCGCCAAATTGTCAAAAGGACAATAAACGTTTATAAAAAGGTTGGGATTAAGTCTTCAACTTGAATTAATCAAAATCAACTCTCTATAATCATGGTATTCTCTAATGATCAAATCCAACCATTTTCTTTATTGTGTTGTCAACGTGAGATGAGTATATCGTCTCAGGATCTACTATCATTCTTATATGCATATAAGATAATATGCATATATAATTTGCATATAAGAATGATAGTAGATCCTGAGACGATATCCTCTTCTCACGTTGACAACACAATGAAGGAAATAGTTGGATTTGATCATTAGAGAATACCATGATTATAGGGGTTTCTCTATATTATCAATGCTTTGGGTTTCTTAGAGAAAACTTTCTTCGTCTTACTCTACATTTGATTATTATTGAATGGTTAGAATTCTTTGATCAGAATCAACAACAAGTCTCAAAGGATAAGTGTCTAAAACACCGTTTTTCAACCTTTTTTTTTACCCTCGGACCCGTAAAATATGTGAAATTTTTCACAGATTTGCATTTTTTTAAATTTAAAAACCTTTTTAATGGGTTATTAAAAAAACTACACTATATAAGTTTATTCTTCTTAAAAATATAAATTCTAATAATGAAGTATTATAACGTGTTATTATACTGTTCCATCATATAAGAAGACACTTATCCTTGGAGACATATTGTTAATTCTTATTTAATTATTATCTATACACTTTATTTACATGATTTAGCATCACACTAGGGCAAGAGATAACGGTTTACGTGATTAAAGACACATTTGTATAAGTTTTGAAAATAGAACAATCCATAAATAAATCTTTAATTAAAAAGGCATATATTGGATCAAAATATCATTTATTTTACCAATATTTCAGTTGGCTCAATGCCAACCTTTATCAAGGTATTATCAGCGCCACATAAAAAATATTTGAAAACTTAATTCTATTGACGTTATGTGGCGCTGAGTTTGTTGTTGACACACATTAGAATGTTGTAATACCTTGATAAAGGTTGTCGTTCAACAAACTGAAATATTGGTAAAATAAATGATATTTTGATTCAATATATGCCTTTTTATTTAAAAATTTGTATAAGTGTACTTGTATGTTCAATAATTCTCAATTGAGAAATACACGAAAGCGTCTTGAGGGAGCAGTTCACATATATCGGCAAATCCATTCCTTTTTTGACTCATGTAAAGAGGTATTTTGACTTTATGATTATCCAGTTAGTATTACCCTTTGTATATGAGTATATGTGATGTTTTTCAGTGTCACGTCTCAACTGACATTTTTATGAAATATCCCATACTGTACGTGGAATCGACATTTACATCAAATCAGATAAAAATGTATTTATACATGCGTGTATGTGCACAGCGTGGGTGCATGTATGTATGTCTGCGTGTATGTGTGTATATGTGTGTGTATGTATATATGTATGTGTGCAAAATTTTTAAATTTATTTATCTCATCTGATAGAAGACTAAGTAGGAGAGAGAAGAGGCACTAGAGGATCTTGAAGAAATAAATGGAAAGTTGATGAATGTCATTTTATTTGGAAGTTCCTTGTGGAATGTACTTAGAGAAGAAACAGACTGAGAGACCTGTACGAGTTCAGTTTTCACAATATGAAGACTTGAGGAGTACATCGAATTGACTAGATGGTTTAAGGAATGACCATTTTCTCGGGGTCCTCCCTGTGGGTTATCCTTGGAGAACCAGGCAAACAGTGAGTGCAGCAAATAATCAAAATATACATCTGGCACCTTGCAATTCCATAGTCGAATAACTTCTATATTTATAGCCATGTGATGTTACTTACCATATTTGCATATCCTTGAAACATAGATAAATAAATATATAACCACACACCATAGTATTACTTGAAATAAATAAATTTTAAAATATTTGCATAGTTTCTTTATTCAGATATTGGGAGACAAGCTTTCATGCGGTCACGCTTCATCAGGCAATTGAATGGCCATGATGAAGCACGAAAGCTTGCCTCCCAATAACTGAATAAAGAAACTATGCAAATATTTTTATATTTACTTATTTCAATTATAATATTATTTGCATCTATATTTCAAGTACAAAATAGTATTACTTGTTTGATGAGACAATAGTGGACCATGGAAACTTTTGCCAGTATCCATAGGAAGTGTCTTCAGGAGAATGATAAAGAACAATGTGTGTTGTGTTAAATGGAATGTTACACTCTGAGGAACCACACAGAAATCACAGGGAACGAACAGCTCCTCAGTAACAGATAAACCAAGAAGATTTCATCTATCAATCCTATAAAGTCTGTTGGTATTTACAATAATATTCGGGGGGTCAGTGGAAGGATGGTCTAAACTGTTGGTTTTAGACCGCTACGACCCGGGTTCGATTCCCGCATTGAGCACTTTTTTTCTGATTTAAAAAAAAAAAAGCTCGAATGACCCCGATTCTTGCAAAAAGTCCAACCCCACCAGCGAGTGCAAGTAACCAAACGGGGCTCTGGAAAATTTGTAAGTGCAAAGTCGAACTGCTTTTTACGTGTGTAGACATGTGGTGCACTTACTGCAAAAGCAGTCGCCTACTTCTACCCACCATGATTATCATGGCCTGTACCAGGGATAAGAAAAAAAACAATAGTATTCACTGGTTATGTGTTAAACTCACAATAATTAAACATGAATAGTAATACAAAGCAATAACGCGCCATCTCTATATATATATAATGAAAGGATTTAAGAACGAATGTTTCTTTTATACATAATACAAACTTCTACTGTCCTTACTGCGATGAAAGAATATGATAAAATAAGCCCTCCCAATATATTTTTTCATCGCAGTAAGGACAGTAGAAGTTTGTATTATGTATAAAATAAACATTCGTGCTTAAATCCTTTCTTTTTATATATATAATGATAACTCATTTAAATGATATATATTATACAACTTCCATATGTTTTGTCCATAAGTGTGTACATATAATGGCATATGCCACCTTATACCTTCATTTATATTTCCTATTTCGGCATTTTTCTAACTTGCTTATTCGCGATGATTATTCAATTATTTATTTATTTTTTTTAAATGGATCATATTTTAATAAATTAAACTGTAACCCATTTGATTAAAATACATATAAATAGCCAAATAAGCAGAGCAACGCCCAGGTTTTCCTCGAGTGAATGTTTGCCCAACGAATAATTATTTAGAAAATATTATTTATTATAATAATTCTACTGTATTCATATTGCTCATGTCCATAGTTTCTTCTTAAATGCAGAATCTATATAAGCGATGGCGGTGTTGACGCAATGTGATTTCTTCCTAGAGCTCTGAATGTCAAAGGGAAGATATTCAACCAAGCGCTGGTATACTGCGGGAGTAACTAGGGCTCTCTTAAGGTAGCTAAATGCCTCGTCATCTACACTCATGGACAAAGGAAGTTGTACTTTTACCATGTATATCGGGATTCAGACAATAACTCTGAAATATATTACAGAGACCTTTATTAAAGACACACGAGATAAACCAAATGTGAACAAAATTGCCTCTGTCTATTAAAAAAAAAAAAACAGATGACCGGCGATATCAAAGACCTTTCACTTCCTTAAGTTTTGTCTATGAGTGTAATTAGTGGCGCGAATGAATGGAGTCTCTATAATCAGAGTAATCCAATACAATATTAGAGCGGTGTGGTGGATTAAAATGACGAAACCGCTAGAAGGATTCACCACTGATGATCCAGGCCCCTCCCAATATTTTCTTATCGCAGTATGAACTTATTTACTTTTTTTCCTTTTTTCAGTGTAATCGAGTACTTTTGGGCCATATAAATATATTTAACTATTCATCAAGAACACTCTATAAACACCTTGGCTTAACAAGGGCAAACTTCCAAAATACCATGTGGTTAACTTTGGAGAAAAAAATCGACGCGCTTCTAATGGATAATTATTCCAATAGATGAGGCAAAGGGCATTGTCAAAACTTAATTTTAAAATATGTCTTAATCATTTTATTTTTGGTCTCCATAAAATTTAGATTGAAAACATTGAAAGTATATGAAATTCGAAACTATCATAGACGCATATGATTCTTTGTAAAATTGAACAATATCTACTGCCTTTACTGCAATGGAAAAATTAATGGGAAGGCCTGGCTCATCAGTGGTGAACCCTCCCAGCGGTTTCGCCAGTATGCGAAAATGTGCTACATAAATAGGGACACAATCCTATATATAAAATCTCTGATAAATCTACATCGCAGAACGGACAGAGAATAGAAAGTTTGTTTTACTTGTTTAAAAATAGTGATTAATATGGTTTTATTTCTCTTATATTAAATAACTAGACGAATGGCCCGGGCAACGCCCGGGTTTTACCCGAGTGCGTATATATTTTAAAAACGTTTTAATTCAAATACTATTCGTTACAATTATAAATTGGCGCCATGGATGTCACTCTTGTGAAACGTCCCGTTCCAAACTGTGTGTTTTTAAAATGTTTTAATTAAAATACTATTCGTTACAATTATAAATTGGCGCCGTGGATGTCTCTCTTGTGAAACGTCCCGTCCCAAACTGTGTGTGTCTTGAAAATATAAAAATAAAAATGTGAATTTTCATAAAGATTTCATCATGTCGATTTTTTTTTTTTTTTTTTGCATTTCACCTACTAAATCGATAGAGATAATTACATTTGCAACATGAACTTAGGTATATTGACTAAATAGAAAACTGCATAGTAATAAAGATCATTTTTAAAGGCACCATATAACGATAATTGCCTTAAAAAGAAATTGCCTTAAAAAAAAGAAACATTCGCGGTGATTTTGTCTTGCATTCGTTTATACAATTATTATAAACGTTTTACCCGATTAAATGCTTTTATTCAAATACTATTCGTTACAATTATAAATTGGCGCCGTGGATGTCATTCTTGTATAATATATAAATGAGTTTTAAAAATTGTAAAAAAAAAAAATGCATCGGCCGGGAATCGAACCCGGGCCGCCCGCGTGGCAGGCGAGCATTCTACCACTGAACCACCGATGGTTATGAAAAATCCCATCCGTGAGCTTCAGACAGACAAACAAACAGACAGAATAAGGCAAATATATAAGTAGATAATTAAATATAATATATATACAATTAAACCTGTCTATAGTGCCCCCTCTTGGGACTCACCAAAATAGGGTGCTATAGAGAGGTCACTTTTAATGTAAATCGCATCGTTCTACGTATAGATGAAATTTTGCCGGGGGGGGGGGGGAGGGGGATTGATCTAATAATAATAATAATAAAGGGCGCCTCTCCAGTAAAAATAGACGCTAAAACTATGTGGCATCTAGTGACCCTCTCTGAAAACTAGCAGTCTCAGGTCGGTGACAAAGTCACAACACCAGCTTTGACAAACTGAGAAGTGTCACCTAGAGACCATGGTTTCAGGCTAATGGCCCTCGCCTCTCCCAGCAAAAGCCACTCTTCCTGATAACCACTTCTTTGGCAGTTTGTGAAGATTATTTGATTCCTTGTGGATCTAATGAAATAAGTCCACCCTGGACTGACGAGGGCCATTAGCCCGAAACCATGGTCTCTAGGTGAACGCTTCTCAGTTTGCCAAACTTACCTGAGTCTGCGGAGACGTCAATAGACTGCACTTAATTTTAACATCTTTTTTTCTGGGAGAGGTGACCTCTTGACTAAAGATGGACAAATAAGCACGCGGGATAGATTAGGATCTCTGTTCGACTCCTCTTTATTCACCTTCATGTACACATAGAGGACAAGTAACAGACAGAGAACAACAGCCGCCGTCAACAACAAGGACTTCACTCCTGGCCGTCAGCTGGGCTTCTTCCTTCTTGACTGGTCCATCCTCAGCTATTCTTGGGGTGAACATGTAGTCGAACCGACCCTGCTTGTCACCACGGCGATGCTGAGGCTTTCTTATATAAGATAATTAGATAATAAAAATACATATATTGGATTGAATAAACGATTTATTTGCCAATATTTCGGTTGGCTGAACGTCAACCTTTATCAAAGCATTACATTAGAACACTTTGCGGCACGCTGAGTATGTTTATACAAAAATGCCTTGATAAAGGTTGGCGTTCAGCCAACCGAAATATTGGCAAATAAATCGTTTATTCAATCAAATATATGTATTTTATTATCTAATGATTTAAATCTGGATTGCTCTATTTTCAGAAGAAAAAATATATATTGAAGAATATTTTGAAATCACTCTATATAATATGCATTTAAAGTATTTGTTTTAGAATTTTGCTCATAATATTTAGTTTTTTTTTACTTTTTACTAAGAGGTGTACAGTTTTTTTAAAGACTTATTTCATATTGTGAGAAAACTTTGAGTAGGCAGAGCTAAAACTTAAACAAGATTATTATTTAATTAAAAATCTACAAACTAACGCTCAAACAACTACAAAACAGCATATAGGGGTCCAGGAGCCCAGGTTACCTCTATTTTCTCTCTACCACTAGGAGTTGAAAAGTCAAATTCCATTTTTTCTTCAATTCCCTCTTGGTGTAACACTTTCTATATTTCCTCTATTGTAAATAATTATGATAATTTAATTGAATTATATCTTTAAATAGATATTTAATTTCAATTTGTACTATCAATACATCAAAATGGCATATTATTTATGCGAAAGTTAATTTATCTCATAAAACAATATTTCAAAATACTCATATTTGTAAAATATACATCAACTAGCGGACGTACCCGGCTTCGCCCGGGTTTTACCCGAGTAAAAGTTTGTCTAACGAATCTCTCGATAAAGTGAACATTTTTTTCCCGGTCCCTTGAAAAATACTCGATAAGTTGAATAAAATCAATATTAATTGGTTCCCTCGGTAATTGGAAGTTAAAGGAATAGTGTCTTGCCTTGGAATTGTATCATTATTCTTGTATGGATGTACCCGGCTTCGCCCGGGTTTTACCCGAGTAAAGGTTTGTTTAACAAATCTCTCGATAAAGTGAACATTTTTTCCCGGTCCCTTGAAAAATACTCGATAAGTTGAATAAAATCAATATTAATTGGTTCCCTCGGTAATTGGAAGTTAAAGGAATAGTATCTTGCCTTTGAATTGTATCATTATTCTTGTCTCAAATAAATTGCCGTGTCATCCTGAATTTTGTCTTTCCTAATTTTCTACATTACAAAATCATCGTATCATCATGATAATATTTAGAGCAGATTGTTGAATTATAACAGATAAATTAGAATATTTATCTTGATTATTTCTAGGCGAAAAGTTATTTCAGAAATTTTATTTGCTAGAAACCTTCCCAGTACTATACTAAATAACTTCCCAAAGTTTCATGGTGATCCAATGAGTGGTTTGGTCAGGCATAAAGGACAAACAAACAGACACACATACATTCATTTTTATATATATAGATGAAAGATTTTCAAAGAGGGTGATAAGATTTGTGATCTCTGCAAAGAAAATATGGAAACTGAACTATCTCATTATATCTATGAATGACAAGATATTAGTGAGGAGAGAAGGACATTCTTTTCAATGGTAGACACCAGCCAACTTAGGTCAATCCAAATGATGTTAACCAGTGCCCAAACAAGCAGACTAGTGTTGCTCACAGGCCTTATATAATTTTTACAAGGCAGTAGGTGTAAAGAGGGAGAAAAGAGAACTTGGAAGCTATTGTTCTTAAACCTCAGAATGATGACGAAACATCGAGGGGCCATCGTGTTGGTCGACGATGAGATTGCGGAGCTGGTAATATGGATGGCTGTGCTGGAGTAAACCTCCTTTTTTGTGTCTGGATGCTATATTTATGGCGAACTAAATAACTTAGTCCCTATTTCTGCTCCGCGCTTATGGAATTGAAGACTTGGGGCGATGGCTTCGACCTTTCATATTAAATTTTACTTTTCCTTATTACTAATAATTGTATATAGTTGCGGAACTACTGGTTTCCTGTGCTGCTCTTTTCCTGATATTGCACCTTGTATTAAAATGTCGCTCATACCTAAAATACTATCGAAATTAATACAAATTTTAAAAAATATTGTATATTTATTTAAATACCCGTTTACTGAAATTAATAAATTTGGATATATGGGACAAAAATCTCGTCGATTTTTAACCATCTTTGTCATGGGGTGAGCGCTGTCCAATGAACGTATTGTGAGGGCAGTCTTGCTGACACCATTAGTGACATTATAACCGCATCGGCTGCCATGTTTGGTTCGCGTCAGATGCAATTTTTGGAGCCTTCGTTGGCTATTAAATTAATAAATAAAAATAGAACAACTTCAATTGTCTAAATCAATTGTGTTAAAATATTTCTATCTCACTTTTTTTTTTATAGAGGGCATTAAAATGATATTTAAGTCTATTAAAGGCTTTGTGTGTGTGTAAAATGAAAGGATTTAAAAGCACGAGTGTTTCTTTTATACATAATACAAACTTCTACTCTCCTTACTGCGATGAAAATATATATTGGGAGGGCTTGGCTCATCAGTGGTGAACCCTCCCAGCGGTTTCGTCAATTTAATCCACCAGACTGCTTCTCAGAGCTCTAATACTGTATTGGACGATTCTGCTTATATACGCAGCATTGAAGGGTGGAATCTCAGAAATGGTTTTCAAGAAAACTATGGACATAAGCTTTTAGGACAATAGAATTACATTCAAATATTCGCATCGAGCAATGCTCTTCCGCAAACAATAAAGACAAAGTCAGTTTAAATCCTTTCATTTTATATGTATAGATGGCGCGTTATTGATTTGTGTTAATTATTGTTTATGTATGATCAAAGTGAAAAAAACATAAGTTTTTATAACAAAAACTAGCGGACGTACCCGGCTTCGCCCGGGTTAAAGGTTTGTCTAACGAATCTATCGATAAAGTGAACATTTTTTCCCGGTCCCTTTAGAAATACTCGATGAGTTGAATAAAATCAATATTAATTGGTGCCCTCGGTAATTGGAATTGTATCATTATTCTTGTATGGATGTACCCGGCTTCGCCCGGGTTTTACCCGAGTAAAGGTTTGTTTAACGAATCTCTCGATAAAGTGAACATTTTTCCCGGTCCCTTGAAAAATACTCGATAAGTTGAATAAAATCAATATTAATTGGTTCCCTCGGTAATTGGAAGTTAAAGGAATAGTATCTTGCCTTTGAATTGTATCATTATTCTTGTCTCAAATAAATTGCCGTGTCATCCTGAATTTTGTCTTTCCTAATTTTCTACATTACAAAATCATCGTATCATCATGATAATATTTAGAGCAGATTGTTGAATTATAACAGATAAATTAGAATATTTATCTTGATTATTTCTAGGCGAAAAGTTGTTTCAAAAATTTTATTTGCTAGAAACCTTCCCAGTACTATACTAAATAACTTCCCAAAGTTTCATGGCGATCCAATGAGTGGTTTGGTCAGGCATAAAGGACAAACAAACAGACACACATACATTCATTTTTATATATATAGATTATATTTTAACTGTGTATATTAGAAAATAATACCTTGTCCATATAATAAAAATCACTCTAAAAAATCGCAATTTCAGCATAATACTTCTTGAATATATATATATGTTATATTTATTTTCACTTTTAATTTTGGTTTAACATCAATAAAAAGGGTACAAAAGCTAGTGTCACATGGGCGTTCTTTGTTTATGTTTGTGTTTCCTTTTGCGTAAGTGTTATTTTACTTATCTTTTGATTAATATATTGTTTCTAAAAATATTAATAATGCTTTAAATATGGTTTTCATATCCCCATGCAGATTAAATAAGCACTTATTTTGAGGTGTATCGATTTAATATAATTGACACAAAAATATATATATTATTTAAGCTACTTATTAAAAACGAAAAACACCAAAAGAAAACAAAAACATATTTTTAGTAATATTTTCCATAAAAAGTATAATCTAAATAAAATTTTTAATAATATAATTTAAAATATTAGCACTATTTTTATACATTTAGTATGTGATGCATTATGATAGCGTTATTTAAAGGGGTAAAATATATTCATACGATAAAGCAACATTTTAACACATTTAACTAAAATTTAAAGATAATAAATTTTAATCTGACAACTATTTTCATTTAAAAAAAAGTCGTAAATAAATGTCTTTTTTTTTCCACAAAATATAATAAAATATATTATTAAATATCAAAATAATTTATAAATATATATATTTTTTTAACTTATCCTTTTAGTCTAAATTAGACAAGATCTTGGAGGTCGTGCTCATAAAGAAGTTCAAGAACTCTTCTTGGTTCTCTGTACAGGGATCCTTTGTCCTTTCCAATACAATTTAGTAAATGTTGGGGAGTGGCCTCTTCGGTTTTGCACCTAGTGCACATGGGGAAGCTTTATAAATAGTAGGTGTCTATTTTAGGTGATATCATATATTCTTCTGCCTTTTTTTACTTATTAATATATTTATATATGTTGAAATTGTGAAAAACGTTTTAAAAATATAACAATTAGTTCTCACAATGAGTTTCCTTTTATAATAAAAGAAAATAAGACCTAATCCAAATAATTTATTAGTGTGTGACGTTTCAGCAACAACATTGTCACCATCATCAGACAAAAGAATTAAAAAAGTTGAGAAAACACAGCATTTTATTCTTCGGTCTGATGATGGTGACAATGTTGTTGCCGTCTCACACACTAATAAATTATTTGAATTAGGTCTTATTATCTTTTATTATAATCTATAATTCAAATTGTGCTTTATCACGAGTTTCTTTTTATTTTAAAATGCTAGCTTTCAAGCGATAATCGCTCTTCAACGGACTTAATAAAATCCACTATATCTTATAAAAATGTATTTGTAAATATTTCTTGTAAGATATAATCCATTATGATGTATTAGCACCTCTATAGGATCTCTATAGCACCTTATTTTGGTGAGTTCCAAGAAGGGGCGCTATAGACGGTTTAACTGTATTATCATTTTGGATACACAAGGTAATAAGACCAAATCTAAATAAGAAGGGTGTGAGAGATTTCAGTAACAACACTGTTACCAAAACATCACACATCATTTATTTATTTGGTCTTATTACCTTGTGTTTCTAAGTGGATTCAGAGCCTTAATTTCTAATTGGCCTATAGCGATGCAAGCTGCATTTGGGGATGATTTATAATGATCAAATATATCTTCAAATGAAAGGTGCAACAATGGGAAGTCCAATATCCCCAAATGCAGCTTGCATCACTATAGGCCAATTAGAAATTAAGGCTCTGAATTCATTTAAATATGATATTTACTATTTTAAAAGATATGTTTTTTTTTGCTTATTCCTAGTACACATGGTGGGTAGTTAGCGACTGCTTTTACTGTAAGCGCACCACATGTCTACACATGTGAAAAGCAGTTCGACTTTGCACTTACAAATGTCCCAGAGCCCCGTTTGGTTACTTGCACTCGCTGGTGGGGTTGGACTTTTGCAAGAATCGTAGAAGATATGTGAATGACTCTACCTTGTGTTTGTAATCTATAATCCACAAATTGTACCACAAATAATCCACAAATTTTACCACAAATAATCCACAAATTGTACCACAAATAATCCACAAATTATAATATTGTTTGCCGCAGGTTGATTATGTTCCAACAACTTTTAATTTATTTCCTTGCCTCCCTCCCTCTAGTCCTGGTTCACCAAATCCATGGAAGTACAGCAAAGATTCCATTTGACAGCGGTAAGTATCAACACTCTCTCTCTCCATCTTTATATCAGTATAACTGCTTCCATGGTCCATTTGGACGAGGAAAGCAAAGACTAGAACGCAGCTGATTCCACACTAGCCTGTTTAGTGATTCGCTAACCTGACGTATGCACAAAGGAACGTGTGGCCATTGGACATGCGTCGGACCTGTAGACTGTTGTTGGGTGCTGCGCTGCCTGGAGTATAGGAGCTCCATATATTATTTCTTCCTGTGGTGAATCTGTATAAGACCGATGGTCTTGATAAAGCTTTGTGTGTGTGTATATATCAGTATAACCTTGTTACTTCAACACTCGCAATAATTAGACTATGTTTTCATGTCCTGCAGCCTATCAAATAACAGCGTTAATAAATAGTGTGTGATATTTTAGTAACAGCATTCCTAACAGCTATCTTCTTCTTTATCTGCTATCTTGTTTATACACACTTGAGATTACAATACTAACTATTTAAAACATGCTGTGATATATATTTTCTCATTCACACTATTTATTTATTTGGATTTGGTCTTATTATCTTGTGTTTATTAAGTTTTTTATTAAATAGACTGATTGCGGTTATAAGAAAAATGGTGAGGGGTCGGTGGAAGGATGGTCTAAATCATTGGTTTTTGACCGCTACGACCCGGGTTCGATTCCCGCATTGGGCACTTTTTTTCTGATTAAAAAAAAATAAATAAAATGCTCCGATGGCCCTCGATTCTTGCAAAAGTCCAACCCCACCAGCGAGTGCAAGTAACCAAACGGGGCTCTGGCACATTTGTAAGTGCAAAGTCGAAACTGCTTTTCACATGTGTAGACATGTGGTGCACTTACAGTAAAAGCAGTCGCCTACTTCTACCCACCATGATTATCATGGCCTGTACCACATATACTAGGGATAAGCAAAAGAAAGAAAGAAGAAGAAAATGGTTAAATTAAAGTAAGTGTGGAGTGTTGTATTAAAGAAGTTACCCCCTTGACTGTGCCCCATGTGTACATAGGAGATAAGTGCAACAATACAATCTCCACTTGTTCCTGAAATAGGAATAACTTCAGACAGTAGAGTTTTCAATTTTTTCTACGTTTCAACAAAAATCTTTTGTCCTCTTCATGAAAAAAAAATTAAAAAATAAACTTTATGAAAAGGTACAAGAAAATAAGACCTAATTCATGCCTGGATTAGGTTTTATTTTCTTGTATATATAATCCAAATTTGTGCTTTATCATTTATGAAACAGTGTTAAAATATGTTTTAAAAACTCTACTGGCCGAAATGTATATTCTTCTTCCTTATCTCCACTCAATCATACTAAGGTATCAAGCTTGTAGAGCTGATAACCATGAATGGGTGAAGTAGAATGTGTCTGCCTTTGTCATTAAGACTGGGAGCACTACTCAGTGGCAGGCCGACTTAACTCCAAAATAAATGGCCGCCTCTGACATGAGGAACAGATGCCATGTGCAGCCGCTCCTAACAAGGAGTACAAACGCTGCTAATTCTGTATCCCTGGATCAGGAGCCCTTACAAGCTACTATTAGCCTGGCCAGCTGAGCCCAGGTTTTTTAGCAAGCTTGTTACTGCTCCCTCTCCTCCTTTTTCATCCGGGCTTGGGACCGGCAAAGGCGGAGTTCAAAGTGTATTTTTAAGAACAAGGAATGCCAGCCCAGGCTATCTTAAAACAATCCAGTTGACAGAGCGAGAGCTTGGGGAAGGTGACAGAACATTTCCAGCCAGTCCGGGAGCCTGGCCATCTGTGAAATCCATTAAGAAGTCTGCAGCAACCAGATGTGGTACATGCGGGAGACTATGCAGCTGGTGTAGGGCCTCCACATTCTTTCTCCTGGTCTTCAGTTCTTTCTCCTGAACTATGCTTTTAATTTGGCCAGCGTGCAAATACACATAACTTGGGTTACAAAATAATTGGGCAATGTGTAAAGACTGAATCTTTGAAAGTGTAATCTTTACATTGTGTGTGTGTTTACCTAAATTTTAGTAACTTATCCATTGTTTTACATAATGGCCTATTTACATACTCATAAGTTACATAATAATTAGTTTTATGTGTTAACATTATTCCTAGTTACATATTCCTAAATTTAAATATTCCTGAGATATGAAGAATACATTTTTTTTTTTTTTGCTTATCCCTAGTACACGTGGTACAGGCCATGATAATCATGGTGGGTAGTTAGCGACTGCTTTTACTGTAAGTGCACCACATGTCTACACATGTGAAAAGCAGTTCGACTTTGCACTTACTAATGCCAGAGCCCCGTTTGGTTACTTGCACTCGCTGGTGGGGTTGGACTTTTGCAAGAATCGGGGGCCATTGGAGCATTTTTTTTTTTCTTTAAACAGAAAAAAGTGTCCAATGCGGGAATCGAACCCGGGTCCTAGTGGTCGAAAACCAAACGGTTTAACCAGCCTTCCACCGACCCCCTGAAGAATACATGATTCCTAGTAACTTACTCATAGTTTACATAAATAAAGGCCTCTCTATTTACATATATATATATACCAAAAGAGGCACCTATATGTAAAAGCATATTTGGATTTGATCTTGTTCTTTTTCATTATAACAGCCTCCTTTATAACAACAATAATGATGTTATATAATCAAGTTTTAAGTTCTCATTGTTGTCAAAAGGTCACTGTAATATATTTCAAAGTTATTGTCTGAATCCCGATATACATGCTAAAAGGTACAACTTCCTTAAGTTTTGGTCATGAGTGTATTAATATGTAAATAATGCCCGGAAGTTTTGACCTGGAAGAAAGTAGAGAGAAAGAGAATGGGAAGGATAGATGGTGTTGCAGGAAATCTCGCCACAGACACATACAACCCTCTGTTCAGCCCTGATTGCACTGAGTTATTGTGTGAAGGCTGTTCTCATTTGTAAGTGCAAAGTTGAACTGCTTTTCACATGTGTAGATATGTGGTGCACTTACAGTAAAAGCAGTCGCTAACTACCCACCATGAGTATCATGGCCTGTACCACATGTATTAGGGATAAGCAAAAAAAAAAGGCTGTTCTCAGGGATGTGTGGTGTGTGGCAGAGTACATCAAGGAAGCCTGTAAACACCACGGGAACAACGTCACCACCATCCAGTACTCCAGCCATGGCAACCAGTCCTTCACCTACCTCAAGTTCAAAGGGGAAGGCAAGACGGATGTGATCGGCAGTCTGGACTGCCAGGTCAATCTCGAGACTGAAGAGGGCTTCCGCATCTTTGTGGCCTTCTCCCATATCAAGCTGCCGCTCAACAACACGGACAACTACCTGCAGCTGAGGTCCAACGACACCTCCCTCACCCTAGTGCAGGCCAACGAATGTCCAACCACCAACTGCTCCTGGGGCATCTTCAACACCTCTTCCGGTTTCTCCACCATCAACCTGCAGCTGGTCACCTCGGAGAACACCACAGACAACCTCTTCACTGCCGGGGTCACCATCTTTAGAGATGGTTTGTAGATCAATGACAATTTGGATTGTAGATTAGAACTACTAGGTCATTGAGACCAAATAACATAAATATGGTGTGTGATGTTTTGGTATCTACCTGGTTGGTGGAAGGATGGTCTAAACCATTGGTTTTTCAACCACTATGACCCGGGATCAAATCCCTCATTGGACACTTTTTTTATAATTTAAAAAAAATGGTCCAATGGCCCCTGATTCTTGCAAAAGTCTAACCCCATCAGTGAGCTCAATTAACCAAACAGGGCTCTGGCTCATTTGCAAGTGAAAAAGTCGAACTAGTTTTCACATGTGTAGACATGGTGGTGCACTTACAGTAAAAGCAGTCGCCAACTTCTACCCACCATGATTATCATGGCCTGTACCACGTGTACTAGGGATAATAATAAACTACCAGGTAATTGAGACCAAATCCAAATAATTAGTGTGTTATGTTTGGTATCAGTGTTGTTATCATCATCAGATAAAAGTAATGAAGGAGAAAAAAATATCACAGCCAAGTTGTACAAAAGTATGTATACAGTTAAACCTGTCTATAGCGCCCCCTCTAAATAGCACCTCCCTCTCTATAGCGCCTAATTTTAAATATGTAGTACGATGCGATTTACATTAAAAGTGACCTGTCTATAGCACCCTATTTTGGTGAGTCCCAAGAGGGGTCGCTATAGACAGGTTTAACTGTATATATATTTTTCTTTTTTTTTTTAAAGGAGAACGAATTTATGTTTGGGAAATCCACCGCTATATAAGAAAATAGGGAGTGATTTATGCTTAAGTTTTGTCCATGAGTGTAGTTAAAAACTACACCATATTAAAACTTAATATTTATTTGCATATTCCACGATAAACTATGTATATATATATATGCAGTTAAACCTGTCTATAGCGCCCCCTCTTGGGACTCACCAAAATAGGGTGCTATAGAGAGGAAGTGCTATAGACAGGTCAATTTTAATGTAAATCGCATCGTACTACGTATTTAAAATCGGGCGCTATAGAGAGGGAGACGCTATTTAGAGGGGGCGCTATAGACAGGTTTAACTGTATATATATACATAAGTTTTTCCTTTTGTTTATATGCCATTGTTCATAATATCGATTGTTGACTTAAAAATAATGGTATTTGTATTGATGACATCCTCTGCTTTTTTTTTTTAATGTTCAACTGAGAGAATGGTTTAATTTAGGGTCCCCACTTTGTTCTTAAAGGGGGTTGGGTGTCAGTAGTGGGGTGTGTAATATGATATCTCAATTATAGACTTTAACAATAATAACTTACAAACACCATTTTTTATCAATTAGCAGATCTCTCCAGTAAGAGGATACCTCTATCTCTCTCACTAAAGGATACTTTGGTTCCACAACTAAATGTTGTCTTTTTTTACTGGGAGGAGGTAGTTCCACTGTAAAGGTACAGATGCAACCTTCTTCCGGGGGGAGAAGGGGAGTTCCATGAGTATCATGACCTGAACTACATGTGCTATCTAGCTAGGTCTTATGATAAGCAATAAAAAATATCTTTAGATGAAACTCTGACCTAACACACTTAGATAGTCTAGACCAGCACAGGGGGTTCTATGGAAGGAGGGTCTAAACCATTGGTTTACAAGCTCTACAATCCGGGTTCCATTCTCGCATTGGATACTTTTTTCTGATTAAACTGCACTTTTTACATGTATAGACATGTGGTACACTTATAGTAAAAGCAGTTGCCTACTTCTAACCACCATGATTATCATAGCCTGTACCATGTGTACTAGGAATAAGCAAAAAAAAAAGACCAGCACGGCCTCAACTTGATTTTACACAGGGTTCTCGTAACAATATTTGTAAATTATAAACACAAGGTAATAAGACCAAATCCAAATAAATAGTGTATGACATTTCGGTAACAGCGTTGTTACCATCTTCAGACAAAAGTACTGAATGAGAAGTTTTACTAACACAAGGTAATAAGACCAAATCCAAATAAATAGTGTATGACATTTCGGTAACAGCGTTGTTACCATCTTCAGACAAAAGTACTGAATGAGAAATTTTACTAACACAAGGCAATAAGACCAAATCCAAATAAATAAATAGTGTGTGACGTTTCGGTGACAGTGTCTGAAGATGGTAACAATGCTGTTACCGAAACGTCGCACACTATTTATTTATTTGGATTTGGTCTTATTACCTTGTGTTTATAATCTATAATTCAAATTGTTCCTTATCAATATTTGTAAATCTTATTAAATCCTGTAGTGCAATTTTTGAATTCAGAAAAAAAAATAATGCCCAATGTGGAATCCTGGGTTATCTGAAGGTGTATACCACTCTTCCACTGTCCCCCGCATAGATTAAAGGTGAATATTCAGAAACTCCTCTGCAATACAGTAGAACTACCTCCCTGTAAAGAACAACACCTAATTGCAGAGTCAAAGTGACCTTTACGGAGAGGTGCCCTCTTACCAAAGAGTTGCTAAATTGTTAAAATGGTAATTTTGCAAATGAAAACTGTCCTTTGTAGAGAGGTGTCTGCTAAAGGGAGGTTCTCTCTACTGTATATATAAAATAATCAATAAAATGGCTACTTGGATGAGTTTCTTTCTCAAGCTTCAGGTTTTACATTACATAACCCTTCTACAGAATTATATAACATCAATCCTATCATAAACGCCTGTAGAAGGGGTTTGTAAAACTCGAAAACTTGAGAAGAATATAAAATCTTCTTCTTCTTTCTTATCTCCACTCAATCACACTAAGGTATCAAGCTTGTAAAGCTTGAGATTTTTGATGGTGTCTGCCGGAGAAGAGTAGAGCTCATCAATGGATGAGTCAAAACAGTCAATAATATGTCTTGGGGTTGCAGGCTGAGAATTGCACTTAGTACATAGTGGGAAAACCTTGCAACCATTCTGGAAAGTCATTGTCCGTAGATGACCAGACTTAAGTCTGGAAATCAAAGACTGTTGTTCTCTTGGGAGGACAGAACCGGTGCTTGTCCCTCCTGGCTCTGTACCAGTCATGTGCAGCATCAGATTTCCATTCCTGCATTGGGTTTTGATATAATATAAAATAAACATTTTAAGTGCAAAGGTCGAACTGCTTTTCACATATGTAGACATGTGGTGCACTTACAGTAAAAGCAGTCGCATACTTTTACCTACCATGATTATCTTGGCCTGTACCACGTGTACTAGGGATAAGCAAAAATATATATATATACAGTTAAACCTGTCTATAGCGCCCCCTCTAAATAGTGCCTTCCTCTCTATAGCGCCCGATTTTAAATACGTAGTACGATGCGATTTACATTAAAATTGACCTGTCTATAGCACCCCCTCTTTATAGCACCCTATTTTGGTGAGTCCCAAAAGGGGCGCTTTAGACAGGTTTAACTGTATATATATATATGTCATAATATATACTCTTCCAGGAATAATAAA
The DNA here is from genome assembly GCA_030710605.1 of Cordylochernes scorpioides. Lineage (NCBI taxonomy): Eukaryota > Metazoa > Arthropoda > Arachnida > Pseudoscorpiones > Chernetidae > Cordylochernes > Cordylochernes scorpioides. The sequence goes on along the minus strand of CP092863.1, from coordinate 219,319,476 downwards.
GCAAACCTACAGTAAACCCAGAGAGAGACGGGAGGGTAAGGACCGGTCACTTTAGACCTCAGCGACATTCCAAGGGGCGACTACTGGGGCCCGTTACTTTGAACCTCGGGACTTTTAAGACAGTTGGGGATTGTGTGCGACACGAACGGCCGCCCGGCTTTGCCGGGCCCGTCTCTCTCCCTCTCTCTCTGGTTGCCTGGGTTCCTCTTCCAACTTGTGGTGCGATTATTTCTCTTCCCACCTTTTTATATTGCCACATCTATATATATAAAAATCAATGTTTGTATGTTTGTTTGTATGTCCGGTATACAAATTCGCAGTAGTTCACTAATTCAAATCAAAATTTGCATACATAGGTAAAAAAATACGGGGAAGATGATAGGCTATTTTAAAAAATATATAAATCAATTATTAAAACTATATATTCACACACACACACAAAGCCTTTATTAAGACATTAGTCTTATACAGATTCCCCGTACAAGGTGCAATAACAGGAAAAGAGCAGCACAGGAAACCAGTAGTTCCGCAACTATATACAATTATTAGTAATAACACGATGGCCCCTCAATGTTTCGTCATCATTCTGAGGTGTAAGAACAATAGCTTCCAAGTTCTCTTTTCTCCCTCTTTACACCTACTGCCTTGTAAAAATTATATAGGGCCTGAGCAACTCTTCTGCTTGTTTGGGCACTGGTTAGCATAATTTGGATTGACCTAAGTTGGCTGGTGTCTACCATTGAAAAGAATGTCCTTCTCTCCTCACTAATATCTTGGCATAAAACTATATATTCAAATTATTCTACTTAGCTCACGAACAGCGCCCTCTATCAAAGATTAGATTAAATTATGCTGATGCAAACAAATAGATAATGCTAATAACAAACAATTATTTAAAAAAATCTTATCTAAATATATATCACTCGGGTAGATATGCACACGGGTCAATCCCGGGGCGAAGCCCAGGTCACCCGTCTAGTATATAATAAAGCAAGAAACTCAACCTCAGAATATATCATATACTGCTGTAGATAGGTATGTAAAATCTGAAACCTTTAGAAGAATAAAGTAAGAAAAATTTTCTTCTGAAGCAATTTTATTTATTATGTTAAAGGTGACTATTGTTATGCCATGAGATTCTAATAACACAAATGGTTCCATCCCTCTCTGTGTGTATCCAGCCAATGCAGGGGGAGAATGCCCGGACAAAGGTTTCCGCTGTAAGAACAAATGGTGTATCTGGAAGGGACTTGTCTGCGACGGCTTCAACAACTGTGGGGACAGGAGCGATGAGCTACCGGAACTTTGCCATAAAAAAAGTATGTTCTCCCCCCTTTTTTACCACCCACCCCCTCACATTCTTTTTGACAATTTTTGTTTTTCTTGTATGCTACGTAAAAATATCAAAAAGGAGTAAGTTTTAAAAGTTAAAATGAAGTACAATAGAACCTCCCTTTAGCGGACACTCGCGCTAGCAGACACCTCTCTACAAAGGACAGTTTTCATTTGTAAAATTACCATTTTTACAATTTACCAACTCTATGTTAAGAGGACACCTCTCCCTAAAGGACACTTTGGCTCTCCAATTAGGTGTTGTCCTTTACAGGGAGGTTCTATTGTATAACCATTTAGAAGGACAAAGATAAAATAAATAACAAACACACAGGTTCTGTACTAGATGGTTATCATGGAAACCTATGGGATTTGCCAAAAAGAACAGGTTTTGATTTAAATATCAGATCTGTTCAAGTAAAGGTTTTACTTTTTAAAAAAGATATACACTCTCATGGATAAAACTCAAGGAAGTGGAAAGTCTTTGATGTAGATGGTCATCTTTTTTTTTTTGAAGGTGATAGAGGAAATTTTGTTCACACTTGGTTATCTCGTATGTCTTCAATAAAGGTCACTGTAATATCTTTCAGAGTTATTGTCTGAATCCCGATATACATGCTGAAAGGTAAAAACTTCCTTAAGTTTTGTCCGTGAGTGTAGATGCTTTGAGATGCCATAGTGGTGGTGGTACTTGTTCCAGCCTTCACACTGGTTCACAGAGGTTGTTCACATTAAACTTTCTTCTCTAGGGTTCAGGAAGAAGAGCTCCTTTCTGTTAGATCCAATGTAAGTCTAGAGTGTGTTGTGAGAAAAAGTTGATGTCATATACCAGACTGTTTCAAAAGTTTGTTCTCAAAGCAGAAGCCCAATATAAAATCAAATTATTTAAATATATACCATACAAGAAAATGACACAGCAATTTATTTAAGGCACAAACAAAAATCAACATTTATAAGCTATAGGTTAAGCAATGAAGGAAGTTTCTAGAATAGCAAAATATAAAAAATAAATTAATAATCTGTACATAAAATATAATAAATACTTTGTTACCATAAGATATTTATTGGAAGGATGATCCTAAGAACTCCCAGGTATATTACAACTAGAGGCCGTAATGCTTACAGAATTGTTTTTTTTTTCTCCATTCTCATACAAGAAAATAAGACCTAATCCAAATAATTTAATAGTGTGTGACGTTTCGGCAACAGCATTATTTTTTTATTTAAATTATTTGGATTAGGTCTTCTTGTATTATAACCTTTAATTCAAATTTTGCTTTATCATTAAAATATACCAATATAAAAGAATCGTACACGTCTATAATAGCTTCGAATTTTCATATACCAATATAAATAAAGGTTCAGCTCCATTGTCGATTAGCGTTGCCCATGTGATTGAAATAATGTAATAAGGGTTAAGGATAACATATCAGTAGAGTAGAGAGCTAAAGAATGTGTGATCAAAAATAATAATATGAGTACTATTGCGCTTCTTTTGGAAAAAAAGGGCTATATGTAAATATGGTGGGAAAAGAAATATGCAAAGTGGAAGTGAAAGGAATAGTCAATAGAAGAACAGTTTCAAAATGGTTCAAGAGATTTAGAGAAGGAGACATCTCAGCCTTAAGGACAAACCTCGAATGGGACGACCACATGTGATGGATATATAGACCCTACGATTTCTGGTGATGGACAACCCGCAACAATCTACATGTGAAATGTCAGCCAGACTTGGACCATCCAAAGATACGATCAACCGAACTCTGTACAAGCTACACTTTGCTAGAAAACACTCAAAACAAGATCTCCATGACCTGACTATAGCCCAGTCCCAAAGGGGAATCGATATCTGTAAATGATTGGTATAAAATCCGCAAGATCTTCAGTTTTGGAAGCGGATTGTAACTGGGGATGAAAAGTGGATCTATCTTCGTATCCCCAACACAGAAGACAACAGGTACCCTGAGATAAAGAGGCTAAACATGTAGTTAAATAGGATCGCTTTGGCCATAAAATTATGTTCTATATGGGATGGAACATCAATGGTATTGTATATCGTGGTCGTGCAGTTAATGCCGATCTTGACTTCGAACAACTCAGCCGAGTATATAAAGTTTTGAAGACTCAATACCCTGCTTTGATCAACCGAAAGAGAGTACTCCTACAACATGACAATGCTTCAGCTCATTGAGCTAGGTTAACAACGAATAGAATAAAGGATTTGGAGGGTATTGAAATTGTACCTTTTGTCTGATGATGGTAGCAACGCTTTCACTGAAACATCACACACTATTTATTTATTTGGATTTGATAAGGTACAATTTGGATTATAGATTATAAACACAATGTAATAAGACCAAATCCAAATAAATAAATAGTGTGTGATGTTTCGGTAACAGCGTTGTTACTATCTTCAGACAAAAGTGCTGAATGAGAAATTTTACCACAGCATCCTGTTTACACACTTGATAACAGTAACTATTTAAAACATGCTGTGGTAAAAATTTCTCATTCAGTACTTTTGTCTGAAGATGGTAACAACGCTCTACCTAAACGTCACAAACTATTTATTTATTTGGATTTGGTCTTATTACCTTGTGTTTATTTGGATTTGGTGCCTTATGTTTGGTCATGTTGCCATCTGAAGATTGGAGTGTAGCTAAGCCACAGAGGTTGTTATCGTGGCACAGGCAAGCTGATCGGGGTGCTGGTGATCATCCTGGGCATCACCACCCTGCTGGTGTTCCTGCCAGTCATCCTCTACCTGGCCATCCAGGGGGCCAGGAACACCGTCAAGACGGTCAGTCCTTCCCCTGTCACCAAGCCGGAGGATGACCGCAGCTCCGGGGAGGACGCCAAGTTAGGCCTAGCGGAGCACACTGAGACCCGCTCCACCCTCAACCTACTGGACAACCAGATCCCTCTACCTTCCAGCGACAACATGCAGGCCATGGGGGAAGCCAAAACTTGAACTATCTTCCTCAATCTCTTTTTTTTTCCCTTCTTTTTGTTTTTTTCATTTATTCATTTTTTCCCTCTCCTTCTGTTTCCCTCTCTCTCTCTCTCTCCTCCTTTTACTTTCTGTTTATTATATCTCCTTCACTTTCCTTAGTCTTTGATTTAGCCATTTTTTCCCCATAGTGAAATAACAATTTGTTTTTGATATTCTGCTCATCTTTGCTTTTTTTGGCCTCCAATTAGTTTTTTTTTTATAATGTATTCTCTCTCCCACTTTCTCTTCAGTTATTGTCTTCTTCTTCTTCATTTATTATTATTTTAGTTATCCCTAGTGAAATAATGTTAATTTTTTTTTGTTATCTCGTGATTTTTTTTTCTGCTCCTTTATTTCTAGTTTGCTGTTTAAAAATGTGTTAAGAAGATCTATATTTGCATATTTACAGTCCTCAATATAGGAAAACTCTATAAAATTCTTTATTTCAACTTTTTCTTCTTTATCACTTTTTTCTCTCTCCACTCTATAGTGAAATTAGGTTTGTATGTTTTCTATCTCACTCTTTTTTTCTATAAGTTCTAAGTTTTTTTTTTTATTATTTATCTGCTTGTATGTTTTCAAGATGGAATAATAATTTTTTTTTTTATAAGTTTTTTTTTCTTTCTATCTCTTTGCTTTTTCCATTTCTACTTTGCCCTTTTATCTTTTATTATAGATTGGAAGTAAAAAAAAAATTGTGTTCCTTTTTTTCAACCTTTTATTTGTGCTTCTAAAATTTCTCTAATGCTTCTAAATCTCTCTAATTGAAAATGGCTTTTTTGTGACAGTTTTTTTTTTTACATCTTCTCTTGTAAGTCTTTTTTTTTTAGCTTTCTGAAAAAATTTTGTTGTAGTTTCACTATGCTATTGTTATTTTTCAAAATTCTTGTTAGTAGTTCTAATTTTGTTTTTATGAAATTGCTTTTTTTTTGCCATAATTAAAAAATGTAGTTCTAAAAAAAAAATTATTTTAATATTGTTGCCATTTAAAAAAAAAAAAGTTTCTTTTTTTTTTCTTCTTGCCTATCTATTTCTTGTTTACTTTCTGTTATTTATTGAAATGAATGTAAGTTTGTTATACCTTTTTAAAAAACTTGTTGACCCAAGTTTGTAAGCATTTTTTTCTATATCGAATACAAGATTAGAAATATCAAAAAAGTGATCTGTGATGTGTGAAATCTATTTTTTATATAAATATATGCAAATCAATATAATATTTTTTTATTCTTATTACCTATTTACATATATCTATATAAATGGTGCTAATATATCTTTCCTATATGTAGAAAAGTCTATATATATATTCCATTTTGCATACATCTTACTGTATTACTGTTTAAACTGTGAAATATCTCATTGGGTTTTTTCTTTTTTGAATTTCTTTATCTTATACTCTTCAAGATTCTATCTTTCTCATGTTCTTCTTATGGCTAAATGTTAATTTTTTTTTTCAAACTTTATATCTTTTTCTTATATTGTATATAATATAGGATGCCATTTTTAAAAAAATTTATAATATAAATATTAATTTTTGTTTTTGTTTTCCTCTATGGCCACACTTACAAGTGTGTATCACTATATAAATTTAAAAATTTATTGTTAGAATAAAAAAAAATATTTTTTTGAGTTTTATTGATTTTTTTTTTTTGGCATTATTATATAATTGATATTATAAGTTTTTTTTTTTTGTATTGAATTTTGTTAATAGGTCAGTTTTTTTCTCTTTCTCTCTGTTCAAAATTTATTTGTTTTTCTACTTTGATGTAAATTTAGTCAAAGAAATAAAATTGTTTTTTTTTTAAATATATTATTGTCTTTTTTTTGTTGTTGTTGTTTAGATAGGATCTTATATGTAAAATGAATTCAAGTTAAAAATGTAAATACAGTAGAACTATACCTCTTTGTAAAGGACAACACCTAGTTACAGAACCAAAGTGTCCTTTAGGGAGAGGTGTCGTCTTACAGGAGAGTTTCTAATTAGTAAAAATGATAAGGCACAATTTGAATTATAGATTAGGACTACAAGGTAATAAGACCAAATCCAAATAAATAAATAGTGTGTGATGTTTCGGTAACAGCGTTGTTACCATCTTCAGACAAAAGTGCTGAATGAGAAATTTTACCACAGCATCCTGTTTACACCCTTGATAACAGTAACTATTTAAAACATGCTGTGGTAAAAATTTCTCATTCAGTACTTTTGTCTGAAGATGGTAACAACGCTCTACCTAAACGTCACAAACTATTTATTTATTTGGATTTGGTCTTATTACCTTGTGTTTATTTGGATTTGGTGCCTTATGTTTGGTCATGTTACCATCAGAAGATAGAAGTGTAGCTAAGCCACAGAGGTTGTTATCGTGGCACAGGTAAGCTGATCGGGGTGCTGGTGATCATCCTGGGCATCACCACCCTGCTGGTGTTCCTGCCGGTCATCCTCTACCTGGCCATCCAGGGAGCCAGGAACACTGTCAAGACGGTCAGTCCTTCCCCTGTCACCAAGCCGGAGGATGACCACAGCTCCGGGGAGGACGCCAAGTTAGGCCTAGCGGAGCACACCGAGACCCGCTCCACCCTCAACCTCCTGGACAACCAGATCCCTTTACCTTCAAGCGACAACATGCAGGCCATGGGGGAAGCCAAAACTTGAACTATCTTCCTCAATCTCTCTTTTTTTTCCTTTCTTTTTGTTATTTTTTTTCATTTATTCATTTTTTCCCTCTCCTTCTCTCTTTTACTTTCTGTTTATTATATCTCCTCCACTTGTCTTAGTCTTTGATTTAGCCATTTTTCCCCATAGTGAAATAACAATTTGTTTTTGATATTCTGCTCATCTTTGCTTTTTTTGGCCTCCAATTAGTTTTTTTTTCAATAATGTATTCTTTCTCACTTTCTCTTCAGTTATTGTCTTCTTCTTCTTCATTTATTATTATTTTAGTTATCCCTAGTGAAATAATGTTAATTTTTTTTGTTATCTCGTGATTTTTTTTTCTGCTTCTTTACCTATTTCTAGTTTGCTGTTTAAAAATGTGTTAAGAAGATCTATATTTGCATATTTACAGTCCTCAATATAGGAAAACTCTATAAAATTCTTTATTTCAACTTTTTCTTCTTTATCACTTTTTTTCTCTCTCCACTCTATAGTGAAATTAGGTTTGTATGTTTTCTATCTCACTCTTTTTTTCTATAAGTTCTAAGTTTTTTTTTAATTATTTATCTGCTTGTATGTTTTCAAGATGGAATAATATATTTTTTTTTTTATAAGTTTTTTTTTTCTATCTCTTTGCTTTTTCCATTTCTACTTTGCCCTTTTATCTTTTATTATAGATTGGAAGTAAAAAAAAAAATTGTTTTCCTTTTTTTCAAACTTTTATTTGTGCTTCTAAAATTTCTCTAATGATTCTAAATCTATCTAATTGAAAATGGCTTTTTTTTGTGACAGTTTTTTTTTTTATTATTTAAGTTATTGAAAAAAAAAATTGTTGTTGTAGTTTCCCTATGCTATTGTTATATTTTCAAAATTCTTGTTAGTAGTTCTAATTTTGTTTTTATGAAATTGCTTTTTTTTTTGCCATAATTAAAAAATGTAGTTCTAAAAAAAAAATTATTCCTTTAAGATTGTTGCCATTTTAAAAAAGTTCTTTTTTTTCTTCTTGCCTATCTATTTCTTGTTTACTTTCTGTTATTTATTGAAATGAATGCAAGTTTGTTATACCTTTTTAAAAAAACTTGTTGACCCAAGTTTATAAGCATTTTTTTCTATATCGAATACAAGATTAGAAATATCAAAAAAGTGATCTGTGATGTGTGAAATCTATTTTTTATATAAATATATGCAAATCAATCTAATATTTTTTTTATTCTTATTACCTATTTACATATATCTAAATAAATGGTGCTAATATATCTTTCCTATATGTAGAAAAGTCTATATATTTATTCCATATTGTATACATCTTAATGTATTACTGTTCAAACTGTATTGTGAAATATCTCACTTATTGGGTTTTTTTCTTTTTTGAATTTCTTTATCTTATACTCTTCAAGATTCTATCTTTCTCATGTTCTTCTTATGGCTAAATGTTAATTTTTTTTTTTCAAACTTTATATCTTTTTCTTGTATTGTTTATAATATAGGATGCCATTTTAAAAAAAAAAATTATATTAATTTTTGAATTTTTTATATTAATTTTTGAATTTTTTTTTCTCTCCAATGATTCTCTCCAAAATTTATTGTTAGAATAAAAAAAAAAGTTTTTTTGAGTTTTATTGATTTTTTTTTTTGGCATTATTATATAATTGATATTTTAAGTTTTTTTTTTGTATTGAATTTTGTTAATAGGTCAGTTTTTTTTTTCTCTTTCTCTCTGTTCAAAATTTATTTGTTTTTCTACTTTGATGTAAATTTAGCCAAAGAAATAAAATTGTTTTTTTTTTTTAAATATATTATTGTCTTTTTTTTGTTGTTGTTGTTTAGATAGGATCTTATATGTAAAATGAATTCAAGTTAAAAATGTAAATACAGTAGAACTATACCTCTTTGTAAAGGACAACACCTAGTTACAGAACCAAAGTGTCCTTTAGGGAGAGGTGTCGTCTTACAGGAGAGTTTCTAATTAGTAAAAATGATAAGGCACAATTTGAATTATAGATTAGGACTACAAGGTAATAAGACCAAATCCAAATCAACAAATAGTGTGTGACGTTTCGGTAACAGCGTTGTTACCATCTTCAGACAAAAGTGCTGAATGAGAAATTTTACCACAGCATCCTGTTTACACACTTGATAACAGTAACTATTTAAAACTTGCTGTGGTAAAATTTCTCATTCAGTACTTTTGTCTGAAGATGGTAACAACGCTCTACCTAAACGTCACAAACTATTTATTTATTTGGATTTGGTCTTATTACCTTGTGTTTATTTGGATTTGGTGCCTTATGTTTGGTCATGTTGCCATCTGAAGATTGGAGTGTAGCTAAGCCACAGAGGTTGTTATCGTGGCACAGGTAAGCTGATCGGGGTGCTGGTGATCATCCTGGGCATCACCACCCTGCTGGTGTTCCTGCCGGTCATCCTCTACCTGGCCATCCAGGGGGCCAGGAACACTGTCAAGACAGTCAGCCCTTCCCCTGTCACCAAGCCGGAGGATGATCACAGCTCCGGGGAGGACGCCAAGTTAGGCCTAGCGGAGCACACCGAGACCCGCTCCACCCTCAACCTCCTGGACAACCAGATCCCTCTACCTTCAAGCGACAACATGCAGGCCATGGGGGAAGCCAAAACTTGAACTATCTTCCTCAATCTCTCTTTTTTTTCCTTCTTTTTGTTATTATTTTTTTTTTATTTATTCATTTTTTCCTTCTCTCTTTTGCTTTCTGTTTATTATATCTCCTCCACTTGTCTTAGTCTTTGATTTAGCCATATTTTTCCCCACAGTGAAATAACAACTTGTTTTTGTTATTCTGCTCATCTTTGCTTTTTTTTTGTCTCCAATTAGTTTTTTTTTTTTTCAATAATGTATTCTTTCTCACTTTCTCTTCAGTTATTGTCTTCTTCTTCATTTATTATTTTTTCTATTTATCTCTAGTGAAATAATGTTAATTTTTTTATGTTCTATTTGTTACCTCGTGATGTTTTTTCTACTTCTATTTCTAGTTTGCTGTTTAAAAATGTGTTAAGAAAATCTATATTTGCATATTTACAGTCCTCAATATAGGGAACTCTATAAAATTCTTTATTTCAACTTTTTATTCTTTATCACTTTTTTTTTTCTCTCTATAGTGAAATTAGGTTTGTATGTTTTCTATCTCACTCTTATTTTCTATAAGTTCTAAGTTTTTTTATTCTTTATCTGCTTGTATGTTTTCAGGATGGAATAATTAATTTTTTTTTGTAAGTTTTTTTTTTCTTTGCTTTCTCCATTTCTACTTTGCCCTTTTATCTTCTATAATAGATTGGAAGTAAAAAAAAAAATTGTCTTCCTTTTTTTTCAACCTTTTATTTGTGCTTCTAAAACTTCTCTAATGATTCTAAATCTCTCTAATTGAAAATGGCTTTTTTTTTGTGACTTTTTTTTTTTTACTTCTTGTCTTTTTTTTTTTTTTATTATTTAGCTTTCTGAAAAAATTTTGTTGTTGTAGTTTCACTATGCTATTGTTATTTTTCAAAATTTTTGTTGGTAGTTCTAATTTTGTTTTATGAAATTGCTTTTTTTTTTGCCATAATTAAAAAATGTAGTTCTAGAAAAAAAATTCTTTCAATATTGTTGCCATTTAAAAAAAAAAGTTTATTTTTTTTCTTCTTGCCTATCTATCTCTTATTTACTTTCTGTTATTTATTGAAATGAATGCAAGTTTGTTATATCTTTTTAAAAAACTTGTTGACCCATGTTTATAAGCATTTTTTTCTATATCGAATACAAGATTAGAAATATCAAAAAAGTGATCTGTGATGTGTGAAATCTATTTTTTATATAAATATATATGCGAACCAATCTAATATTTTTTAAATTCTTATTACCTATTTACATATATCTAAATAAATGGTGCTAATATATCTTTCCTATATGTAGAAAAGTCTATATATATATTCCATTTTGCATATTGTATACATCTTAATGTATTACTGTTCAAACTGTATTGTGAAATATCTCTTTGGGTTTTGTTTTTTTCTTTTTTGAATTTCTTTATCTTATACTCTTTATGATTCTATCTTTCTCATGTTCTTCTTATGGCTAAATGTAATTTTTTTTTCAAACTTTATATCTTTTTCTTATATTGTATATAATATAGGATGCCACTTTTTAAAAAAAATTATAATATATATATTAATTTTTGAATTTTTTTTTTCTCTCCAACGGCCACACTTCCAAGTGTGTATCACTATAATAAATTTAAAAATTTATTGTTAGAATGAAAAAAATTGTTTGTTTTTTTGAGTTTTATTGATTTTTTTTTTTTGGCATTATTATATAATTGATATTTTAAGTTTTTTTTTTTGTATTGAATTTTGTTTATAGGTCAGTTTTTTTTTTCTCTTTCTCTCTGTTCAAAATGTATTTGTTTTTCTACTTTGATGGAAATTTAGCCAAAGAAATAAAATTGTTTTTTTATATATATATTTGTCTTTTTTTTATTGTTTAGATAGGATCGTATATTTAATTAAAAAGGCATATATTGGATCAAAATATCATTTATTTTACCAATATTTCAGTTGGCTGAACGCCAACCTTTATCAAGGTGTTATAATAAAGGGGGTAAAATAAATTATATTTTGATCCAATATATGCCTTTTTAATTAAAGATTTATTTATGGATTGCTCTATTTTCAAAAGGATCTTATATGTAAAATGAATTTAAGTTACAAATGTAAATACAGTAAAACTACCTCTCTGTAAAGGATAACACCCAGTTACAGAGCCAAAGTGTCCTTTAGGAAGAGGTGTCTTCTTACAGGAGAATTTCTAATTAGTAAAAATGATAAGGCACAATTTGGATTATAGATTATAGACACAAGGTAATAAGACCAAATCCAAATAAATAAATAGTGTGTGACATTTCGGTAACAGCCTTTTTACCATCTTCAGACAAATGTAGTTAGACAAAAGTTTTTGTCTGAAGATGGTAACAACGCTGTTATCGAACATCACACACTATTTATTTGGATTTGGTCTTATTACCTTGTGTTTATTAGTAAAAATTGTAATTATCCTTTGTAGATAGATGTTCAGATGTTCTTTAGCGTGAACATCCTCTCATGGAAGTTGTTCTACTGTAGAGGAACATTGTCTTTCAGCAGATTTAAGCAAAAGTACTGAGACAAAATGATATTGTAGGTCACATATAAAAGTTTTATGCAAATTTGTGATATTTATATGCAAATTTATAAATATTTAATCCTGAGTTTAAATTTGTTTTGTTTGTGTCCTCTGTAATAGACGTAAATACTTCAATATCACGCCTTGTTGATTAATAAATATAAATTCTTGTTGTTTAGAAAAAAAATCAACTTTTATTTGAGTCATTCTGATAGATGGTGCTCTTCCATCACCAACTTTTAGTTATATGATTTGAAGATACTTTATCACTATGATATCTCTCTATTATAGTGCCATCTATTGGTGAAATATGCAAATTTATTATCATTATCATGCTTAATTATCGACCCTCCTGATATTTTCTCCTTCCCCCATTGTTGAATTGCTGTGGAGAAATTTGTTTTAAAAAGAAGAAGAGGATAATCTTGATGTAAAAAGAAATCTAAATAATATAATTTGGAAACGAAATCATTTCATGATCAACAAAAGCACAAATGTTTCTTTTACACATACAACAAACTTCTACTGTTCTTACATGTTCCTAATGTTCATATTGTTTTCGGAAGAGCATTGCTCATTGCAAATATTTATATGTAATTTCACTGTCGTTAAAGCTTATGTCAATAGTTTGCTTGAATACTATTTCTAAGATTCCAACCTTCAGTGTAGGGTATATAGGCAGTATCATCCACAGTATTTGATCTCAAAAAAGCAGTCTGGTAGATTAGATCTGTTAAAACCGCTGTGAGGGTTCACCACTGATGAGACAAGCCCTCATTGTCACCTTTTATAACACAAGAAAATAAGACCTAATCCAAATAATTTATTAGTATGTTATTAGGTCTTATTTTCTTGTATTATAATCCACATTGTGCTCTAGAAGTATCACCTTTTATTTCTTTTACACTCATGGACAAAACTTAGGGAAGTTGTACCTTTTGGCATGTATATCTGGATTCAGACAATAACTTTGAAAGATATTTGATACACAATGACCTTTATTGAAGACGTATTGATAACCTTGTGTGAACAAAATTGCTTATATCTCCTTAAAAAAATAGACGACTGAAAATATCAAAGAATTTCCACTTCCATGAGTGATTTTTTATCAAAACTTGAAATATTTGTATCAATTATGAATGTTTTTCTACGTGTGTAGTAGATCTTTTCTGTATTTTTAGGATCATCATCTATTAATGCTGCCCTGAGGTACGTGTGACTCTTTGTTTGAATTTTTCTCTCTTTTGTGCAATGTGAATTATTTGTGCTGTTGGTAAGTGAAGCTATTCCTTGTTCTACCATGTTGTTGTCTTATTACATATCTACACTCATGGACAAAACTTAAGAAGGAAGTAGAAAGTCTTTGATATTGCTGGCTGTCTGATTTTTTTTTAAGGAGACAGAGGTTATGATAAAGCACAATTTGGATTATAGATTATAATAAAAGAATAATTCTTTTGTCTGATGATGGTGACAATGTTGTTGCCGAAACGTCACACACTAATAAATTATTTGGATTAGGTCTTATTTTCTTTTATGGAGACAGGTTGTTCATACTTGGTTATCTTGTGTGTCTTCAATAAATGTCACTGTAATATCTTTCAGAGTTATTGTCTGAATCCTGATATACATGGTAAAATATGAGGTTGAAAAATTCAGGAGCCATTGGAGTATTTTTTTTCTTCAATGGACTTGATAAATGTAGGTCACTGTAACATCAAGTTAGCAATAAATAAATAGAAATTGGTTCAGGTTTGACAATACATACAAGAAACTTTCTAAACAGCAAATGAATTTTATACCCGGGCAAATGACCCGGGCAATGCCCAGGTTTTACCCGATTAAATGTTTTTATTCAAATACTATTTGTTACAATTCTAAATTGGCGCCGTGGATGTCACTCTTGTGAAACGTCCCGCTCCAAACTTTGTGTCAGAGAAGCGATATTTTTATAAATAGATGATCTGGCTTTGTGTCTTCTGCTCGAATGAATGTTTTTCTGTTAGAATTTTGTTCCTGCACACTAAAAATGAACTGGCTTCACCCGTGGTCTCAGCTTTTTGGAATTTTTCTGGATATAATTTTGTATCTGATAATCAAACATGATACAGCAATATTGTCATCAACATTTTCTGACTAAAAAAACAACTATTTTTGCCCAGAACCTGTCAATTTTATTTTTTATTGGCTAAAAATCCGATAAATATATTTTCCAGATTTTTCTCTATGTCCTGTCAAAACACGTTTTACATGTACATTAGGTCAGCTGATATTACCTCCCATTTTCACCGCTAAAGGCACTGCTTGCGAGCGAAAGAACAAATTTGCAACTCAAATTTGCAAATAACTCGAAGAATATTCGGGATAGAGACCTGAAATTTTCACTATAAGTTTTTCCAGATTCTACTCTATATACTGTTAAAATTTCAGTCAGATTAGTTACGTATTGTGGACGTGTATAGCTGACATAGATACCCACATACATACATACATACACTGACTTTTATATATATTACCAACATAAGATAACAAGACAGCACCCAAATAAATTATGTATGACGTTTTGGCAACAGCATTGTTACCAAAATATATAATTTACTAATTTGGATGTTGTTATCATATACAGTAGAGCCTCCCAGTAAAGGACACTTAATTACAGAGCTAAAGTGTTCTTTAGGGAGAGGTATCCTCTTACCAGAGAATTGCTAAATAATAAAAATGGTAATTTTGCAAATGAAAACTGTCCTTTGTAGAGAGGTGTCTTCTAGCATGAGTTTCCTCTCATGAAGCTTCTACTGTATTTGAAATCCAAAAATTCAACATTAATCAACAACAATGTCACAATGAAACATCCGTTTATTCCAACCTAGCCAGAATGTACAGTGCAATAAACAATATAGAACTGAAGGCATTTCCGGAGAGCTTTGATGTAGCAGCAGATACAAGGCTATTGTAACGTGGCATCTGTTCCATTGTCCCAACTACATTGTCAGCTGAAAAACACAGTATTGTTTTAGTAATAGACAATACACCATAATTGTAGGTTGTTGGATTTTGATTAATTCATGTTTTTGAATACTTCATCAACCGTTTTTATAAATTATGAAAAAGCCATCTCCTTATCGTGCAACTGAAAGTTGCTGATGGCTTGCGCCATCTATCGGAATAAATATAAAATATTCTCGTTGATTTTATAATTATTCCAGATTTTATAAATTTTATTGTTCTTTTGACGTTTCACCCACCCACTGTTGTCTTTTTTTAAAGGATTTAACGAACGATAAAACTGGTCTTTGAGGCATCCTGGAATGCTAAGGAATGTGTATTTAAGGCTATATAAGGGCAGTGAATACCACACTATATGGAAAAAAAAATAGTACAAAATTTCATCAGAATCTTTCAAGTTCACGATCAGTAGATGCCTTTCTTTTAATATATCAAACTAATCCAAATACAATTTCCATTTTGTTCTTTTTTTTTCATATAAATACATCTAATGTATTATGATGCACTAGCGCGCCATCTGTTATGAAAATTTGAAACTATTTTAGACGCGTAAGATTCTTTTTGAAATTAAACAATTTCTACTGCCCTTACTGCAATGGAACCACTGATGAGCCAAGCCCTTCCATTAACATTTTCCATTACAGTAAGGGCAGTAGAAATTGTTTAATTTCAAAAAGAATCATACGTGTTTAAAATAGTTTCGAATTTACTTATAATGTATGTGAAGAGGAAAGAATCGTGTTAAAATAATGTCATTTTTTAAATGTAGATGGCGCGCTATTGCCTTGTGTTTGGCATTCTATTCTGTGTGATCCTGAGAGAAGCTTAACTCAATGTCAATTTTGAATCCCACCAGATATTGATCTAACATCGTGATAGTATCTATAGACAAAGATGTTACGATGAAAGCCATGTGACCTCTTCCGTCAAAATGGCAATCAGTGGGAGTGTTACCTTCAACTGTTGTTCTGACGGACTCGGGGTTCCTTGTGGACCTCTGCGAGATCCGTGCTGTGGATCTGGTCAGGGGAGATGCTGTGATTGTCTCGACATCTGTGTCGCCGTGTCTAAGATCTAGTGACCGTCTGCCAGTATTTGCTGGCTCTTTTGAAGGATGTGGGCTTGTTGATGTCATGGAGGGTGGTGTTGTCTTAGAGCTGTTAGTTGCTCGTAGATCTTGGCTAGTTGGCGGCGCCATTGTGGATGGATGTCTGGTCAGTGGCAATGGAGACGTTTTTACGGTTGACCTCCATGATGCTGTGGAAGTGAAATTCCGTGAAGTTGTAGCAGTGATGTTTTCAGGAGAGGCCCGTGGAGTTGTTGCAATGATGTTTTCAGGAGAGGCCCGTGGTGTTGTTGCAGTGATGTTTTCAGGAGAAGCCCGTGGAGTTGTGGCATTGGCGTTTTCAGGAGAGGCCCGTGGAGTTGTGGCATTGGCGTTTTCAGGAGAGGCCCGTGGAGTTGTTGCAGTGATGTTTTCAGGAGAAGCCCGTGGAGTTGTTGCAGTGATGTTTTCAGGAGAAGCCCGTGGAGTTGTTGCAGTGATGTTTTCAGGAGAAGCCCGTGAAGTTGTGGCATTGGCGTTTTCAGGAGAGGCCTGTGGAGTTGTTGCAGTGATGTTTTCTGGAAAGGCCCGTGGTGTTGTTGCAGTGATGTTTTCAGGAGAGGCCCGTGGAGTTGTTGCAGTGATGTCTTCAGGAGAGGCCCGTGGAGTTGTGGCAGTGATGTCTTCAGGAGAGGCCCGTGGAGTTGTTGCAGTGATGTTTTCAGGAGAGGCGCGTGGAGTTGTTGCAGCGATGTTTTCAGGAGAGGCCCGTGAAGTTGTTGCAGTGATGTGTCCAGGAGAGGCCCGTGGAGTTGTGGCAGTGATGTTTTCATTGGAAGCCCGTGGAGTTGTAGCAGTAATGTTTTCAGGAGAGGCCCGTGGAGTTGTTGCAGTGTTGTCTTCAGGAGAGGCCCGTGAAGTTGTTGCAGGGATGTTTTCAGGAGAGGCCCGTGGAGTTGTAGCAGTAATGTTTTCAGGAGAGGCCCGTGGAGTTGTAGCAGTAATGTTTTCAGGAGAGGCCCGTGGAGTTGTTGCAGTGATGTCTTCAGGTGAGGCCCGTGAAGTTGTTGCAGGGATGTTTTCAGGAGAGGCCCGTGGAGTTGTGGCAGTGACGTTTTCAGGAGAGGCCCGTGGAGTTGTGGCAGTGACGTTTTCAGGAGAGGCCCGTGGAGTTGTAGCAGTAATGTTTTCAGGAGAGGCCCGTGGAGTTGTTGCAGTGATGTCTTCAGGTGAGGCCCGTGAAGTTGTTGCAGGGATGTTTTCAGGAGAGGCCCGTGGAGTTGTTGCAGTGATGTTTTCAGGAGAGGCCCGTGGAGTTGTGACAGTGATGTCTTCAGGAGAGGCCCGTGGAGTTGTGTCATTGATGCTTTCATTGGAAGCCCGTGGAGTTGTTGCAGTGATGTCTTCAGGGGAAATCCGTGGAGTTGTTGCAGGGATGTTTTCAGGAGAGGCCTGTGGAGTTGTTGCAGTGATGTCTTCAGGAGAGGCCCGTGGAGTTGTTGCAGGGATGTTTTCAGGAGAGGCCCGTGGAGTTGTTGCAGGGATGTTTTCAGGAGAGGCCCGTGGAGTTGTTGCAGTGATGTCTTCAGGAGAGGCCCTTGGAGTTGTTGCAGGGATGTTTTCAGGAGAGGCCCGTGGAGTTGTTGCAGGGATGTTTTCAGGAGAGGCCCGTGGAGTTTTTGCAGTGAGGTTTTCAGGAGAGGCCCGTGAAGTTGTTGCAGGGATGTTTTCAGGAGAGGCCCGTGAAGTTGTTGCAGTGAGGTTTTCAGGAGAGGCCCGTGAAGTTGTTGCAGGGATGTTTTCAGGAGAGGCCCGTGAAGTTGTAGCAGTGAGGTTTTCAGGAGAGGCCCGTGGAGTTGTTGCAAAGATGTTTTCAGGAGAGGCCCGTGAAGTTGTTGCAGGGATGTTTTCAGGAGAGGCCCGTGGAGTTGTTGCAGGGATGTTTTCAGGAGAGGCCCGTGGAGTTGTTGCAGGGATGTTTTCAGGAGAGGCCCGTGGAGTTGTTGCAGTGATGTTTTCAGGAGCGGCCCGTGGAGTTGTGGCAGTGAGGTTTTCAGGAGAGGCCCGTGGAGTTGTGACAGTGATTTTTTCAGGAGAGGCCCGTGAAGTTGTTGCAGGGATATTTTCAGGAGAGGCCCGTGAAGTTGTTGCAGTGAGGTTTTCAGGAGAGGCCCGTGAAGTTGTTGCAGGGATGTTTTCAGGAGAGGCCCGTGGAGTTGTTGCAGGGATGTTTTCAGGAGAGGTCCGTGGAGTTGTGGCAGTGAGGTTTTCAGGAGAGGCCCGTGGAGTTGTTGCAGGGATGTTTTCAGGAGAGGCCCGTGGAGTTGTGGCAGTGAGGTTTTCAGGAGAGGTCCGTGGAGTTGTGGCAGTGAGGTTTTCAGGAGAGGCCCGTGGAGTTGTTGCAGGGATGTTTTCAGGAGAGGCCCGTGGAGTTGTTGCAGGGATGTTTTCAGGAGAGGCCCGTGGAGTTGTGGCAGTGAGGTTTTCAGGAGAGGTCCGTGGAGTTGTGGCAGTGAGGTTTTCAGGAGAGGCCCGTGGAGTTGTTGCAGGGATGTTTTCAGGAGAGGCCCGTGGAGTTGTTGCAGGGATGTTTTCAGGAGAGGTCCGTGGAGTTGTGGCAGTGAGGTTTTCAGGAGAGGCCCGTGGAGTTGTTGCAGGGATGTTTTCAGGAGAGGCCCGTGGAGTTGTTGCAGGGATGTTTTCAGGAGAGGTCCGTGGAGTTGTGGCAGTGAGGTTTTCAGGAGAGGCCCGTGGAGTTGTTGCAGGGATGTTTTCAGGAGAGGCCCGTGGAGTTGTTGCAGTGATGTTTTCAATGGAAGCAACTGATGTGAGCCCCCATACTCCCCTCGTAGCTAAACAAAAACACACAAATAGATTTATTCAGTAACATTTTATTACCTTTATTCCCTCTTAAACCAAATATACAAGGGGAAAACAAGATTAAAGTTTCTAAGGTAATACTTTTTTTGGTTACTCTGATAAAATAATTTATCCGAATTTCTCTATTCTCCCCCGACCATATATCATAACCAGGTTGAGTAGAGCAGGTGTAGGTGATAAATCCCAATGCCAAGTTTTAATAACACAAACCATGTAGCTTGTAACTTACTTGTACGGGATCCACTTGGGGATGGGATCTTAGGATTTGTCCACCGTTTTGCTGAAACACCGACATACGTACTTGTAACATACCCATACATAGAGAATCCTTGGTAAATATACTTGGATAAACCTTAGTACCAAGTCATTGCAATCATCAACGTGCTCCAGCATAGTATCCTATAGAGAAACACAATAATAAAAACTTTTTATTAAAAAAAATTGTTTCATTTGGATAGAAAGATATTTGGATCGCCTACTTGTCGGAGATACCATGGTGGCCACAATAATTTGCATATTCATACGATTTTGCATATTGGCTCAAGGAGATTTTTGTCATAACATTCAGAATATAAAAAGCATTAAGGCAGTAGCGCGCCATCTACATTCACAAATGTAAATTATTTGACCGCGAACGTTTGTTTGTTTCTTTCTTTTTTTTTCCCATAATAATCTACTACACTCATGGACAAAACTTAAGGAAGTTGTACCTTTTAGCATGTATATCGGGATTAAGACAATAACTCTGAAAGATATTACTGTGACCTTTATACGAGATCACCAAGTGTGAACAAAAGTGCGTTTGTCTCCTTCAAAAAATAAAAACTAAATAAATAAACGACCGTCAACATCAAAATATGAAACTTCCTTAAGTTTTGTCCAGTAGTGTACTGTCCTTACTGCAATGTGGAAACATCTTGGGAGGGCCTTGCTCATCAGTGATGAACCTTCCCAGCTGTTTCGCCAGTTTTATCTATCATACCGCTTTATTATTGCAGCATATGCAATAGGAAATTGTTTGTTTGAAACTCACTACTAACCACCCTGAGAGCTCTACAGATCTTGACTTAAAGACTTGTTCAGACCTAATTTTATCTGCTATAAATACCTTTTGATTACAAACCCTATATCTTTCGATTTATAAATGTTGATTCATCATTAAACTAAAAACGTTTAGGGTAATATATACAGTTAAACCTGTCTAAAGCGCCCCCTCTTGAAACTTACCAAAATAGGGTGCTATAGACAGGTCACTTTTAATGTAAATCGCATCGCTAAAATCGAGCGCTATAGAGAGGGAGGCGCTATTTAGAGGGGGCGCTATAGACAGGTTTAATTGTATATGGTTTTGACCAAGGACTTGGTTGTTGTTGTGTGATGTAATCAATATATAGCGTGAGATATTTTTAGTTCTTATGATAATTCTGTAATAATATATTATACAAATATATAACAGTAACATACAATATCTTTTAATGAAAAACTACACTACCTATTGAATATTAGGTAGAAGAATACATAACAATAAGAAACATAGGGATTATGGTTGAGTGATATAAACCGTTGATTTTCGACACCAACAACCCAGGATCGAATCCCGGATTGGGCAAATTTATTCTGAAAAAAAAAAATGCTCCAATGGCCCCCTATTCTTACAGAATTCTAATCCTACCAGTTAGTGTAAGTATCCAAACGGGACATACTTGTAAGTTAATATAAGGCAATAACACGTCATCTATATATATGACATGAAACATTAAATGGTAGATTAAACTGGCGAAACCGCTGGGAGGGTTCACCACTGATGAGCCAGGCCCTCCCTTTAATTTTTCCATCGCAGTAAGGACAGTAGAAATTGTTTTATTTTAAAAAGAATATTACGCCTCTAAAATAGTTTTATAATTTGATAACA
This sequence comes from Cordylochernes scorpioides, assembly GCA_030710605.1. Lineage (NCBI taxonomy): Eukaryota > Metazoa > Arthropoda > Arachnida > Pseudoscorpiones > Chernetidae > Cordylochernes > Cordylochernes scorpioides. Next base: position 219,298,492 of record CP092863.1, on the reverse strand, counting down.
GATGGCGCTCTAGTACAATGAAACATTAAGACACGAATGTTTCTTTTACATATAAAACAAACTTCTATTGTCTTTACTGCGATGGAAAATAAATATTAGGAGGATTTGGCTCATCATTGGTTACCCCTATCAGCGGTTTCGCCAATTTAATCTACCAGACTGCTTCTTAGTAAGTGCAAATCTCGAACTGCTTCTGTATTGACATGTGGTGAAAAGTAAAGTGAAAATAGTCGCTAACTGCCCATCATGGTTACTACGCAAAGTCCATTTTTTTACTAGACATGGTGACTTCAACACATATTTGTTTAGAATTGGTAAAATTGGTTCACTTGCGTGCACTTGTGGAAACGAAAAACAAAACCCTGAACACCTTTTAATAAACTGTCCGTTAACTTCTGATCTAAGAGAAGAAAACCAACTTTACCTGACTAATACAAAACAAGTTGTTTACACCACAATAAAGACCAATACATCAAGTTTAATAGATTCTGCAGGCTGAACATTTTAAGGCGAAAGTATTGACTTCTCATATTTCAAGCTACTATTTCTAATTCCTATATGCAAAATTTGACATCGAATGTGGAACTTGCGTGCTTCCCAATGTTCAAGTTAATTTCACGATGATTTGTATATAATTTCAGATTTACACGCAATTATCCTAATTGTGGATATGGCGTGTCTTTGAAACTGTTAAATAAATAAATACTACGTATACCTGGGATATGTAAATAAATAAGATGATGAAACAATATTATAACGAAATAACTCTGTTAAAACAGGAGCAGCTTCAAACTTACTTGTCAATACTGTGGGATCTTTTGTCGTGGTGTTCCCTGCAACAACATCCTTGGTACTTATTTGCATATATACATGTGTGAAAAATAATTTTAAAAATAAGAAAGGTCAGGTGTTGATATTAAAAACAAATTAGGCATATCCTGACCACTAGCATGAACGTTTTTTAGATGGCAGAGAGTCATCTAGTGGTCAGGATATGCCTAATTTGTTTTTAACATACATGACGACCGTTGACATCAAAGACTTTCCACTTTCTTAAGTTTTGTTCATAAAGTGTATTTCCAGTACTTACTGATCAAAGCTTCCACTGTGACATGTACAGGGGTGATCCAAGTCTTGGCTGCAACCACAGTGCAAATAGATTTTTTTTTATCAATCTGATTATACTACATTTAAAAATAAGGTGAGAGATAAAATGTAATAAATATTTTACATACATTTAAGCCTGTCTATAGCGCCCCCTCTTGGGACTCACCAAAATAGGGTGCTATAGAGAGGGGGTGCTATAGACAGGTCACTTTTAATGTAAATCGCATCGTACTACGTATTTAAAATCGGGCGCTATAGAGAGGGAGGCGCTATTTAGAGGGGGTGCTATAGACAGGTTTAACTGTATGTAAATTCCGTCTATTATCTCTCCATTATGAGATAGTATAAAGCGATGAGTGCACGGGATATATAGCAACAGAGAATGAAGGACTTTTGGACTATGAGAGACATTCGAAAGATGAATCCTCTGAAATGTATATGCAGGTAAACCTGTCTATAGCGCCCCCTCTAAATAGCGTCTTCCTCTCTTTAGCACCCGATTTTAAATACATAGTACGATGTGATTTACATTAAAAGTGACCTGTCTATAGCATCCCATCTCTATAGTACCCTATTTTGGTGAGTCCCAAGAGGGGACGCTATAGACAGGTTTAACTGTAATAATTAAAAAACGGCCTCCGATGATAGGTTTCTGGCTTTATTTATATATTCTCTCAAGCTTTCGAGTATTACCTTTTGTCATGTACTCCTGTAGAATGGTTTATAATACCCCTGAAAGCTTGATAAAATGTATAAATAAAGAAAAAACGTATCCTCGTGTGCGGTTTTTTAAATTATTATTTAATAAGAGACATTACTTCCATCAATAATTGACAATATGACCCAGAATAAGTATATTGCTACGGCGTTTTATGGTTTCCACAAGTCCATATCTCACTCCTCACTTTCTTACTGCTACTCTTTTTGTGTTGTTTTTCTTGCTTCCCTCTTTCTCTTTCTTGTTTTTTTTTTTCTTTTTCTTCTGTATATATCGTTGTTTCCTTTGTCTCACTGCTTTGTTCTTATGCATACCTCTGGTGAATCCTGTATAGGGTCAGTGACCCTAAATAAAGGCTTTTTTGTTGTTGTTGTTGTAATGAGAGACATTGACTGGTGATATGTGGGGAGAGGATTTGAGATGGGAAGATCTCACCAAGACTTATTGCTGAATGGCAAAAGACGCAGTGAAGACATTGCAATCTACATAATAAGTAGAGAACCCACATCACGGGTCCATCAAGATAATTTATTATATATATATAATAAATTAAGGTAATTATCTTTTTTAAATAGTGAAGACTGTGCACTTTGCATGTATTGACAAGATGTCAATAAAATTATTTTAATTGTCAAGGTAATTTATATATGCCACAACTTTTTTTTTTTTCAAATAGTATTAGAAAGATTTGGCAAAAACTCGAAAGCTTACAATTATATATTAAAAGAAACCTTATATCACTGGAGATGTATTTCTAATATATATTTACTTTCTCAGATGAAAATATTCTTCAATTAACTCAAGTGTTTTATTAATACTATTATCCCTAGTACACGTGTGGAACAGGCAGCCATTATAATCAGGGTGGGTAGAAGTTGGCGAATTATTTTACTGTAAGTGCACCACATGTCTACACATGTGAAAATCAGTTCGAATTATGCATTTACAAGTGTGCAAGAGCCCTGTTTGGTTAAGTGCACTCTCTACATTAGGATATGCACCTATATCCCCCGATTTACACGGTAGATACGTTCCTGAGAAAAACGTGTAAATCGGGGGATATAGGTGTACACAGAAATAAAATGCATTGACAGGTTAAAATATGTAGTCAGCATATAAGCTCGGGATTCCTCGTAAGATGTGTACACAGCGCAGGTGTTCAATCACAGTAGCATTTAGTATAGTGCGATTAAAAACAAAAAAAAAACGTATTTGGAAAACCGTGTAAAAGCGAAAACGTGTAAAACAAGTACCGTGTAAATCGGGAGATAGATGTATATCGTTTACATCAATAATACAAAAATAGATTGTATTGTTGATGAGATAGTAGCGCTATTGTTGTTTATGTTATGTTATATAACAATATACAATCTATATTAATGGTTGTATCGATGATAACACCCAGTGATAACCTACTCATAGATACTGAAGACATAGGTGTAGTTACAGGTTGTGGGGTCGACGTCCAGTAGATTGTCGCTGTAAACACACATCTCATCGTTAACGCTACCAAATAACAGACTGATGATTCTCTATTTAAGAGACCATGCCATACGTAAAACCTAGATTATCCAGTCCTAAACTTTAGACCCAATGCTTCACTCCAGGATAGTTTTATTATCCCTTGTACACGTAGAACATGCCATGATAATCATGGTGGGTAGTACACCTATCCCCCGATTTACACGGTAGATACGTTCCTGAGAAAAACGTGTAAATCGAAAATTACAAATTTTCGCGAAATTTTTATGCGACGAAATACAGACACGGTGTGCGTGTGCAGCAAGTCAGCACATAAGCTCGGGATTCCTCGTGAGATGTGTACACAGCGCATGTGTTCAATCACAGTAGCATTTAGTATAGTGCGATAAAAACAAAAAAAAAACTTATTTGGAAAACCGTGTAAAAGCGAAAACGTGTAAAACAAGTACCGTGTAAATCGGGGGATAGGTGTATTTAGCGACTGCTTTTACTATAAGTACATCACATAGCTACACATGTGGAAAGCAGTTCAACTTTTGCACTTACAAATGTGCCAGAGCCCCGTTTGGTTACTTGCACTCACTGGTGAAGTTGGACTTTTGCAAGAATCGGTGACCATTGGAGCTTTTTTTTTTCGTTAGAAAAAAACGCCCAAAGCGAGATTCGGTCGTGGTTGTCGAAATTCGACAGTTTATATCACTATCGGTAACATCTACAGTCCACAGCTCTGCTAACTGAGGTATCGAGGGCAGTTTATACCACTATTGGTAACACCTACAGTCCACAGCTCTGCCAACTGAGGTATCGAGGGCAGTTTATACCACTATTGGTAACATCTACAGTCCACAGCTCTGCCAACTGAGGTATCGAGGACAGTTTATATCACTATCGGTAACATCTACAGTCTACAGCTCTGCCAACTGAGGTATCGAGGGCAGTTTATACCACTATTGGTAATATCTACAGTCCACAGCTCTGCCAACTGAGGTATCGAGGGCAGTTTATATCACTATTGGTAACACCTACAGTCCACAGCTCTGCCAACTGAGGTATCGAGGGCAGTTTATATCACTATTGGTAACATCTACAGTCCACAGCTCTGCCAACTGAGGTATCGAGGGCAGTTTATATCACTATTGGTAACATCTACAGTCCACAGCTCTGCCAACTGAGGTATCGAGGGCAGTTTATATCACTATTGGTAACATCTACAGTCCACAGCTCTGCCAACTGAGGTATCGAGGGCAGTTTATATCACTATTGGTAACATCTACAGTCCACAGCTCTGCCAACTGAGGTATCGAGGGCAGTTTATATCACTATTGGTAACATCTACAGTCCACAGCTCTGCCAACTGAGGTATCGAGGGCAGTTTATATCACTATTGGTAACATCTACAGTCCACAGCTCTGCCAACTGAGGTATCGAGGGCAGTTTATATCACTATTGGTAACATCTACAGTCCACAGCTCTGCCAACTGAGGTATCGAGGGCAGTTTATATCACTATTGGTAACATCTACAGTCCACAGCTCTGCTAACTGAGGTATCGAGGGCGGTTTATATCACTATTGGTAACATCTACAGTCCACAGCTCTGCTAACTGAGGTATCGAGGGCGGTTTATATCACTATTGGTAACATCTACAGTCCACAGCTCTGCTAACTGAGGTATCGAGGGCGGTTTATATCACTATTGGTAACATCTACAGTCCACAGCTCTGCCAACTGAGGTATCGAGGGCAGTTTATATCACTATTGGTAACATCTACAGTCCACAGCTCTGCCAACTGAGGTATCGAGGGCAGTTTATATCACTATTGGTAACATCTACAGTCCACAGCTCTGCCAACTGAGGTATCGAGGGCAGTTTATATCACTATTGGTAACATCTACAGTCCACAGCTCTGCCAACTGAGGTATCGAGGGCAGTTTATATCACTATTGGTAACATCTACAGTCCACAGCTCTGCCAACTGAGGTATCGAGGGCAGTTTATATCACTATTGGTAACATCTACAGTCCACAGCTCTGCCAACTGAGGTATCGAGAGCAGTTTATATCACTATTGGTAACATCTACAGTCCACAGCTCTGCCAACTGAGGTATCGAGAGCAGTTTATATCACTATTGGTAACATCTACAGTTCACAGCTCTGTCAACTGAGGTATCGAGGGCAGTTTATATCACTATCGGTAACATCTACAGTTCACAGCTCTGCCAACTGAGGTATCGAGGGCAGTTTATATCACTATCGGTAACATCTACAGTCCACAGCTCTGCCAACTGAGGTATCGAGGGCAGTTTATATCACTATCGGTAACATCTACAGTCCACAGCTCTGCCAACTGAGGTATCGAGGGCAGTTTATATCACTATTGGTAACATCTACAGTTCACAGCTCTGCCAACTGAGGTATCGAGAGCAGTTTATATCACTATTGGTAACATCTACAGTTCACAGCTCTGCCAACTGAGGTATCGAGGGCAGTTTATATCACTATCGGTAACATCTACAGTTCACAGCTCTGCCAACTGAGGTATCGAGGGCAGTTTATATCACTATCGGTAACATCTACAGTTCACAGCTCTGCTAACTGAGGTATCATGGGCAGTTTATATCACTATCGGTAACATCTACAGTCCACAGCTCTGCCAACTGAGGTATCGAGGGCAGTTTATATCACTATAGGTAACATCTACAGTCCACAGCTCTGCCAACTGAGGTATCGAGGGCAGTTTATATCACTATTGGTAACATCTACAGTCCACAGCTCTGCCAACTGAGGTATCGAGGGCAGTTTATATCACTATTGGTAACATCTACAGTCCACAGCTCTGCCAACTGAGGTATCGAGAGCAGTTTATACCACTATTGGTAACATCTACAGTCCACAGCTCTGCCAACTGAGGTATCGAGAGCAGTTTATATCACTATTGGTAACATCTACAGTTCACAGCTCTGCCAACTGAGGTATCGAGGGCAGTTTATATCACTATCGGTAACATCTACAGTTCACAGCTCTGCCAACTGAGGTATCGAGGGCAGTTTATATCACTATCGGTAACATCTACAGTCCACAGCTCTGCAACTGAGGTATCGAGGGCAGTTTATATCACTATCGTTAACATCTACAGTCCACAGCTCTGCCAACTGAGGTATCGAGGGCAGTTTATATCACTATTGGTAACATCTACAGTCCACAGCTCTGCCAACTGAGGTATCGAGGGCAGTTTATATCACTATTGGTAACATCTACAGTTCACAGCTCTGCCAACTGAGGTATCGAGGGCAGTTTATATCACTATTGGTAACATCTACAGTTCACAGCTCTGCCAACTGAGGTATCGAGGGCAGTTTATATCACTATCGGTAACATCTACAGTTCACAGCTCTGCCAACTGAGGTATCGAGGGCAGTTTATATCACTATCGGTAACATCTACAGTTCACAGCTCTGCTAACTGAGGTATCATGGGCAGTTTATATCACTATCGGTAACATCTACAGTCCACAGCTCTGCCAACTGAGGTATCGAGGGCAGTTTATATCACTATTGGTAACATCTACAGTCCACAGCTCTGCCAACTGAGGTATCGAGGGCAGTTTATATCACTATTGGTAACATCTACAGTCCACAGCTCTGCCAACTGAGGTATCGAGGGCAGTTTATATCACTATTGGTAACATCTACATTCCACAGCTCTGCCAACTGAGGTATCGAGGGCAGTTTATATCACTATTGGTAACATCTACAGTTCACAGCTCTGCCAACTGAGGTATCGAGGGCAGTTTATATCACTATTGGTAACATCTACAGTTCACAGCTCTGCCAACTGAGGTATCGAGGGCAGTTTATATCACTATTGGTAACATCTACAGTTCACAGCTCTGCCAACTGAGGTATCGAGGGCAGTTTATATCACTATCGGTAACATCTACAGTTCACAGCTCTGCCAACTGAGGTATCGAGGGCAGTTTATATCACTATCGGTAACATCTACAGTTCACAGCTCTGCTAACTGAGGTATCATGGGCAGTTTATATCACTATCGGTAACATCTACAGTCCACAGCTCTGCCAACTGAGGTATCGAGGGCAGTTTATATCACTATCGGTAACATCTACAGTCCACAGCTCTGCCAACTGAGGTATCGAGGGCAGTTTATATCACTATTGGTAACATCTACAGTCCACAGCTCTGCCAACTGAGGTATCGAGGGCAGTTTATATCACTATTGGTAACATCTACATTCCACAGCTCTGCCAACTGAGGTATCGAGGGCAGTTTATATCACTATTGGTAACATCTACAGTTCACAGCTCTGCCAACTGAGGTATCGAGGGCAGTTTATATCACTATCGGTAACATCTACAGTTCACAGCTCTGCCAACTGAGGTATCGAGGGCAGTTTATACCACTATCGGTAACATCTACAGTCCACAGCTCTGCCAACTGAGGTATCGAGGGCAGTTTATATCACTATCGGTAACATCTACAGTCCACAGCTCTGCCAACTGAGGTATCGAGGGCAGTTTATATCACTATCGGTAACATCTACAGTTCACAGCTCTGCTAACTGAGGTATCGAGGGCAGTTTATATCACTATCGGTAACATCTACAGTCCACAGCTCTGCCAACTGAGGTATCGAGGGCAGTTTATATCACTATCGGTAACATCTACAGTTCACAGCTCTGCTAACTGAGGTATCATGGGCAGTTTATATCACTATCGGTAACATCTACAGTCCACAGCTCTGCCAACTGAGGTATCGAGGGCAGTTTATATCACTATCGGTAACATCTACAGTTCACAGCTCTGCCAACTGAGGTATCGAGGGCAGTTTATATCACTATTGGTAACATCTACAGTCCACAGCTCTGCCAACTGAGGTATCGAGGGCAGTTTATATCACTATCGGTAACATCTACAGTCCACAGCTCTGCCAACTGAGGTATCGAGGGCAGTTTATATCACTATCGGTAACATCTACAGTCCACAGCTCTGCCAACTGAGGTATCGAGGGCAGTTTATATCACTATCGGTAACATCTACAGTTCACAGCTCTGCTAACTGAGGTATCATGGGCAGTTTATATCACTATCGGTAACATCTACAGTCCACAGCTCTGCCAACTGAGGTATCGAGGGCAGTTTATATCACTATCGGTAACATCTACAGTTCACAGCTCTGCCAACTGAGGTATCGAGGGCAGTTTATATCACTATTGGTAACATCTACAGTCCACAGCTCTGCCAACTGAGGTATCGAGGGCAGTTTATATCACTATCGGTAACATCTACAGTCCACAGCTCTGCCAACTGAGGTATCGAGGGCAGTTTATATCACTATCGGTAACATCTACAGTCCACAGCTCTGCCAACTGAGGTATCGAGGGCAGTTTATATCACTATCGGTAACATCTACAGTTCACAGCTCTGCCTAACTGAGGTATCATGGGCAGTTTATATCACTATCGGTAACATCTACAGTCCACAGCTCTGCCAACTGAGGTATCGAGGGCAGTTTATATCACTATTGGTAACATCTACAGTCCACAGCTCTGCCAACTGAGGTATCGAGGGCAGTTTATATCACTATTGGTAACATCTACAGTCCACAGCTCTGCCAACTGAGGTATCATGGGCAGTTTATATCACTATCGGTAAATCTACAGTCCACAGCTCTGCCAACTGAGGTATCGAGGGCAGTTTATATCACTATCGGTAACATCTACAGTCCACAGCTCTGCCAACTGAGGTATCGAGGGCAGTTTATATCACTATCGGTAACATCTACAGTTCACAGCTCTGCTAACTGAGGTATCATGGGCAGTTTATATCACTATCGGTAACATCTACAGTCCACAGCTCTGCCAACTGAGGTATCGAGGGCAGTTTATATCACTATCGGTAACATCTACAGTTCACAGCTCTGCTAACTGAGGTATCATGGGCAGTTTATATCACTATCGGTAACATCTACAGTTCACAGCTCTGCTAACTGAGGTATCATGGGCAGTTTATATCACTATCGGTAACATCTACAGTCCACAGCTCTGCCAACTGAGGTATCGAGGGCAGTTTATATCACTATCGGTAACATCTACAGTTCACAGCTCTGCCAACTGAGGTATCGAGGGCAGTTTATATCACTATTGGTAACATCTACAGTCCACAGCTCTGCCAACTGAGGTATCGAGGGCAGTTTATATCACTATCGGTAACATCTACAGTCCACAGCTCTGCCAACTGAGGTATCGAGGGCAGTTTATATCACTATCGGTAACATCTACAGTTCACAGCTCTGCCAACTGAGGTATCGAGGGCAGTTTATATCACTATCGGTAACATCTACAGTTCACAGCTCTGCCAACTGAGGTATCGAGGGCAGTTTATATCACTATTGGTAACATCTACAGTCACAGCTCTGCCAACTGAGGTATCGAGGGCAGTTTATATCACTATTGGTAACATCTACAGTCCACAGCTCTGCCAACTGAGGTATCGAGGGCAGTTTATATCACTATCGGTAACATCTACAGTCACAGCTCTGCCAACTGAGGTATCGAGGGCAGTTTATATCACTATCGGTAACATCTACAGTCCACAGCTCTGCCAACTGAGGTATCGAGGGCAGTTTATATCACTATTGGTAACATCTACAGTCCACAGCTCTGCCAACTGAGGTATCGAGGGCAGTTTATATCACTATCGGTAACATCTACAGTCCACAGCTCTGCCAACTGAGGTATCGAGGGCAGTTTATATCACTATCGGTAACATCTACAGTTCACAGCTCTGCCAACTGAGGTATCGAGGGCAGTTTATATCACTATCGGTAACATCTACAGTCCACAGCTCTGCCAACTGAGGTATCGAGGGCAGTTTATATCACTATCGGTAACATCTACAGTCCACAGCTCTGCCAACTGAGGTATCGAGGGCAGTTTATATCACTATCGGTAACATCTACAGTCCACAGCTCTGCCAACTGAGGTATCGAGGGCAGTTTATATCACTATTGGTAACATCTACAGTCCACAGCTCTGCCAACTGAGGTATCGAGGGCAGTTTATATCACTATTGGTAACATCTACAGTCCACAGCTCTGCCAACTGAGGTATCGAGGGCAGTTTATATCACTATTGGTAACATCTACAGTTCCACAGCTCTGCCAACTGAGGTATCGAGGGCAGTTTATATCACTATTGGTAACATCTACAGTTCACAGCTCTGCCAACTGAGGTATCGAGGGCAGTTTATATCACTATTGGTAACATCTACAGTTCACAGCTCTGCCAACTGAGGTATCGAGGGCAGTTTATATCACTATTGGTAACATCTACAGTCCACAGCTCTGCCAACTGAGGTATCGAGGGCAGTTTATATCACTATCGGTAACATCTACAGTTCACAGCTCTGCCAACTGAGGTATCGAGGGCAGTTTATATCACTATCGGTAACATCTACAGTTCACAGCTCTGCTAACTGAGGTATCATGGGCAGTTTATATCACTATCGGTAACATCTACAGTCCACAGCTCTGCCAACTGAGGTATCGAGGGCAGTTTATATCACTATCGGTAACATCTACAGTCCACAGCTCTGCCAACTGAGGTATCGAGGGGCAGTTTATATCACTATTGGTAACATCTACAGTCCACAGCTCTGCCAACTGAGGTATCGAGGGCAGTTTATATCACTATTGGTAACATCTACAGTCCACAGCTCTGCCAACTGAGGTATCGAGGGCAGTTTATATCACTATCGGTAACATCTACAGTCCACAGCTCTGCCAACTGAGGTATCGAGGGCAGTTTATATCACTATCGGTAACATCTACAGTTCACAGCTCTGCCAACTGAGGTATCGAGGGCAGTTTATACCACTATCGGTAACATCTACAGTCACAGCTCTGCCAACTGAGGTATCGAGGGCAGTTTATATCACTATCGGTAACATCTACAGTTCACAGCTCTGCTAACTGAGGTATCGAGGGCAGTTTATATCACTATCGGTAACATCTACAGTCCACAGCTCTGCCAACTGAGGTATCGAGGGCAGTTTATATCACTATCGGTAACATCTACAGTTCACAGCTCTGCTAACTGAGGTATCATGGGCAGTTTATATCACTATCGGTAACATCTACAGTTCACAGCTCTGCCAACTGAGGTATCGAGGGCAGTTTATATCACTATTGGTAACATCTACAGTCCACAGCTCTGCCAACTGAGGTATCGAGGGCAGTTTATATCACTATCGGTAACATCTACAGTCCACAGCTCTGCCAACTGAGGTATCGAGGGCAGTTTATATCACTATCGGTAACATCTACAGTCCACAGCTCTGCCAACTGAGGTATCGAGGGCAGTTTATATCACTATCGGTAACATCTACAGTTCACAGCTCTGCTAACTGAGGTATCATGGGCAGTTTATATCACTATCGGTAACATCTACAGTCCACAGCTCTGCCAACTGAGGTATCGAGGGCAGTTTATATCACTATCGGTAACATCTACAGTTCACAGCTCTGCCAACTGAGGTATCGAGGGCAGTTTATATCACTATCGGTAACATCTACAGTCCACAGCTCTGCCAACTGAGGTATCGAGGGCAGTTTATATCACTATTGGTAACATCTACAGTCCACAGCTCTGCCAACTGAGGTATCGAGGGCAGTTTATATCACTATCGGTAACATCTACAGTCCACAGCTCTGCCAACTGAGGTATCGAGGGCAGTTTATATCACTATCGGTAACATCTACAGTCCACAGCTCTGCCAACTGAGGTATCGAGGGCAGTTTATATCACTATCGGTAACATCTACAGTTCACAGCTCTGCTAACTGAGGTATCGATGGGCAGTTTATATCACTATCGGTAACATCTACAGTCCACAGCTCTGCCAACTGAGGTATCGAGGGCAGTTTATATCACTATCGGTAACATCTACAGTCACAGCTCTGCCAACTGAGGTATCGAGGGCAGTTTATATCACTATTGGTAACATCTACAGTCCACAGCTCTGCCAACTGAGGTATCGAGGGCAGTTTATATCACTATCGGTAACATCTACAGTCCACAGCTCTGCCAACTGAGGTATCGAGGGCAGTTTATATCACTATCGGTAACATCTACAGTTCACAGCTCTGCCAACTGAGGTATCGAGGGCAGTTTATATCACTATTGGTAACATCTACAGTCCACAGCTCTGCCAACTGAGGTATCGAGGGCAGTTTATATCACTATTGGTAACATCTACAGTCCACAGCTCTGCCAACTGAGGTATCGAGGGCAGTTTATATCACTATCGGTAACATCTACAGTCCACAGCTCTGCCAACTGAGGTATCGAGGGCAGTTTATATCACTATCGGTAACATCTACAGTTCACAGCTCTGCCAACTGAGGTATCGAGGGCAGTTTATATCACTATTGGTAACATCTACAGTCCACAGCTCTGCCAACTGAGGTATCGAGGGCAGTTTATATCACTATCGGTAACATCTACAGTCCACAGCTCTGCCAACTGAGGTATCGAGGGCAGTTTATATCACTATTGGTAACATCTACAGTCCACAGCTCTGCCAACTGAGGTATCGAGGGCAGTTTATATCACTATTGGTAACATCTACAGTCCACAGCTCTGCCAACTGAGGTATCGAGGGCAGTTTATATCACTATTGGTAACATCTACATTCCACAGCTCTGCCAACTGAGGTATCGAGGGCAGTTTATATCACTATTGGTAACATCTACAGTTCACAGCTCTGCCAACTGAGGTATCGAGGGCAGTTTATATCACTATTGGTAACATCTACAGTTCACAGCTCTGCCAACTGAGGTATCGAGGGCAGTTTATATCACTATTGGTAACATCTACAGTTCACAGCTCTGCCAACTGAGGTATCGAGGGCAGTTTATATCACTATCGGTAACATCTACAGTTCACAGCTCTGCCAACTGAGGTATCGAGGGCAGTTTATATCACTATCGGTAACATCTACAGTTCACAGCTCTGCCAACTGAGGTATCGAGGGCAGTTTATATCACTATCGGTAACATCTACAGTCCACAGCTCTGCCAACTGAGGTATCGAGGGCAGTTTATATCACTATTGGTAACATCTACAGTCCACAGCTCTGCCAACTGAGGTATCGAGGGCAGTTTATATCACTATTGGTAACATCTACAGTCCACAGCTCTGCCAACTGAGGTATCGAGGGCAGTTTATATCACTATTGGTAACATCTACAGTCCACAGCTCTGCCAACTGAGGTATCGAGGGCAGTTTATATCACTATCGGTAACATCTACAGTCCACAGCTCTGCCAACTGAGGTATCGAGGGCAGTTTATATCACTATCGGTAACATCTACAGTCCACAGCTCTGCCAACTGAGGTATCGAGGGCAGTTTATATCACTATCGGTAACATCTACAGTTCACAGCTCTGCCAACTGAGGTATCGAGGGCAGTTTATATCACTATCGGTAACATCTACAGTCCACAGCTCTGCCAACTGAGGTATCGAGGGCAGTTTATATCACTATTGGTAACATCTACAGTCCACAGCTCTGCCAACTGAGGTATCGAGGGCAGTTTATATCACTATCGGTAACATCTACAGTCCACAGCTCTGCCAACTGAGGTATCGAGGGCAGTTTATATCACTATCGGTAACATCTACAGTTCACAGCTCTGCTAACTGAGGTATCATGGGCAGTTTATATCACTATCGGTAACATCTACAGTCCACAGCTCTGCCAACTGAGGTATCGAGGGCAGTTTATATCACTATCGGTAACATCTACAGTCCACAGCTCTGCCAACTGAGGTATCATGGGCAGTTTATATCACTATTGGTAACATCTACAGTCCACAGCTCTGCCAACTGAGGTATCGAGGGCAGTTTATATCACTATCGGTAACATCTACAGTCCACAGCTCTGCCAACTGAGGTATCGAGGGCAGTTTATATCACTATCGGTAACATCTACAGTTCACAGCTCTGCCAACTGAGGTATCGAGGGCAGTTTATATCACTATCGGTAACATCTACAGTTCACAGCTCTGCTAACTGAGGTATCGAGGGCAGTTTATATCACTATCGGTAACATCTACAGTCCACAGCTCTGCCAACTGAGGTATCGAGGGCAGTTTATATCACTATCGGTAACATCTACAGTTCACAGCTCTGCTAACTGAGGTATCATGGGCAGTTTATATCACTATCGGTAACATCTACAGTCCACAGCTCTGCCAACTGAGGTATCGAGGGCAGTTTATATCACTATCGGTAACATCTACAGTCCACAGCTCTGCCAACTGAGGTATCGAGGGCAGTTTATATCACTATCGGTAACATCTACAGTTCACAGCTCTGCCAACTGAGGTATCGAGGGCAGTTTATATCACTATTGGTAACATCTACAGTCCACAGCTCTGCCAACTGAGGTATCGAGGGCAGTTTATATCACTATCGGTAACATCTACAGTCCACAGCTCTGCCAACTGAGGTATCGAGGGCAGTTTATATCACTATCGGTAACATCTACAGTTCACAGCTCTGCCAACTGAGGTATCGAGGGCAGTTTATATCACTATCGGTAACATCTACAGTTCACAGCTCTGCCAACTGAGGTATCGAGGGCAGTTTATATCACTATTGGTAACATCTACAGTCCACAGCTCTGCCAACTGAGGTATCGCGGGCAGTTTATATCACTATCGGTAACATCTACAGTTCACAGCTCTGCCAACTGAGGTATCGAGGGCAGTTTATATCACTATCGGTAACATCTACAGTTCACAGCTCTGCCAACTGAGGTATCGAGGGCAGTTTATATCACTATCGGTAACATCTACAGTTCACAGCTCTGCCAACTGAGGTATCGAGGGCAGTTTATATCACTATTGGTAACATCTACAGTCCACAGCTCTGCCAACTGAGGTATCGAGGGCAGTTTATATCACTATTGGTAACATCTACAGTCCACAGCTCTGCCAACTGAGGTATCGAGGGCAGTTTATATCACTATCGGTAACATCTACAGTTCACAGCTCTGCCAACTGAGGTATCGAGGGCAGTTTATATCACTATTGGTAACATCTACAGTTCACAGCTCTGCCAACTGAGGTATCGAGGGCAGTTTATATCACTATTGGTAACATCTACAGTCCACAGCTCTGCCAACTGAGGTATCGAGGGCAGTTTATATCACTATCGGTAACATCTACAGTCCACAGCTCTGCCAACTGAGGTATCGAGGGCAGTTTATATCACTATTGGTAACATCTACAGTCCACAGCTCTGCCAACTGAGGTATCGAGGGCAGTTTATATCACTATTGGTAACATCTACAGTCCACAGCTCTGCCAACTGAGGTATCGAGGGCAGTTTATATCACTATCGGTAACATCTACAGTCCACAGCTCTGCCAACTGAGGTATCGAGGGCAGTTTATATCACTATCGGTAACATCTACAGTTCACAGCTCTGCCAACTGAGGTATCGAGGGCAGTTTATATCACTATCGGTAACATCTACAGTCCACAGCTCTGCCAACTGAGGTATCGAGGGCAGTTTATATCACTATCGGTAACATCTACAGTTCACAGCTCTGCCAACTGAGGTATCGAGGGCAGTTTATATCACTATCGGTAACATCTACAGTTCACAGCTCTGCCAACTGAGGTATCGAGGGCAGTTTATATCACTATTGGTAACATCTACAGTCGACAGCTCTGCCAACTGAGGTATCGAGGGCAGTTTATATCACTATTGGTAACATCTACAGTCCACAGCTCTGCCAACTGAGGTATCGAGGGCAGTTTATATCACTATCGGTAACATCTACAGTTCACAGCTCTGCCAACTGAGGTATCGAGGGCAGTTTATATCACTATCGGTAACATCTACAGTTCACAGCTCTGCCAACTGAGGTATCGAGGGCAGTTTATATCACTATTGGTAACATCTACAGTCCACAGCTCTGCCAACTGAGGTATCGAGGGCAGTTTATATCACTATTGGTAACATCTACAGTCCACAGCTCTGCCAACTGAGGTATCGAGGGCAGTTTATATCACTATCGGTAACATCTACAGTTCACAGCTCTGCCAACTGAGGTATCGAGGGCAGTTTATATCACTATTGGTAACATCTACAGTTCACAGCTCTGCCAACTGAGGTATCGAGGGCAGTTTATATCACTATTGGTAACATCTACAGTCCACAGCTCTGCCAACTGAGGTATCGAGGGCAGTTTATATCACTATCGGTAACATCTACAGTCCACAGCTCTGCCAACTGAGGTATCGAGGGCAGTTTATATCACTATTGGTAACATCTACAGTCCACAGCTCTGCCAACTGAGGTATCGAGGGCAGTTTATATCACTATTGGTAACATCTACAGTCCACAGCTCTGCCAACTGAGGTATCGAGGGCAGTTTATATCACTATCGGTAACATCTACAGTCCACAGCTCTGCCAACTGAGGTATCGAGGGCAGTTTATATCACTATCGGTAACATCTACAGTTCACAGCTCTGCCAACTGAGGTATCGAGGGCAGTTTATATCACTATCGGTAACATCTACAGTCCACAGCTCTGCCAACTGAGGTATCGAGGGCAGTTTATATCACTATTGGTAACATCTACAGTCCACAGCTCTGCCAACTGAGGTATCGAGGGCAGTTTATATCACTATTGGTAACATCTACAGTCCACAGCTCTGCCAACTGAGGTATCGAGGGCAGTTTATATCACTATTGGTAACATCTACAGTCCACAGCTCTGCCAACTGAGGTATCGATGACAGTTTATATCACTATTGGTAACATCTACAGTCCACAGCTCTGCCAACTGAGGTATCGAGGGCAGTTTATATCACTATTGGTAACATCTACAGTCCACAGCTCTGCCAACTGAGGTATCGAGGACAGTTTATATCACTATTGGTAACATCTACAGTCCACAGCTCTGCCAACTGAGGTATCGAGGGCAGTTTATATCACTGGTCCCCCTTCACCAGAAGAACGTGATTCGGTTTAAAATAGAGTTAAATATAAAATTAAAGAAAACTATTACGATGCACTATTCCAAGAGTCTAGCAAGAGTATCACTATAAATGGAAGATCGAAAAAATGCAATATAACAGCGGTATGGTAGATTAAACTGGCGAAACCGCTGGGAGGGTTCACCACTGATGAGTCAGGCCCTCCCTTTAATTTTTCCATATTGCAGTAAGGGCAGTAGAGATTGTTTAATTTCAAAAAGAATCTTACGCGTCTAAAATAGTTTCTAATTTTCATAACAGAAAACTGTATTATAGACTCTATAATATAGAGCCATGTAACCCGTAACATGTATGCTTCTTTATGATTTAAAGTTGTTGTTGTTGTTGTCGTGTTCAATGAAGAGCCTCAGGCCCCATACATCTCTATCACAGCAGTCGTAATGTCCACAATCTGTTTTGTTCTTCATTGAAAAATGGGTGCCATTGCCACATTTAGCCACCTTAGAAACGAATCAGAATTTGGTCAAATATTCCAAGGGTCCAGGGAGATATGGTCGGACTTCCATGATTTAAAGTAAATTTGTGAAAGGTATTTAAAATATATACCAGTTTTTTTTACACATGACACTCTCAAAATTAGAGCAAAACTAGAAAAATGTAAATAGTTATTATATATTTTTAACGTTTTTAATATATTTCAAATTTAGGACGGTGAATAATCCAGCTCTACACGTGTACCTATGCGTCTAGTTACAACATGTTGAGATATCTACCATATAGGTGTCGTTGGTTCATATCCGGCTCGAGGGACTTTAAAAAAGCGCTAAAACTTGTTGACAATATGGACAAATACTCTCCAATTTGATATGATATTTGGTCCATATAGTTTTACTAGACGAATGACCCGGGCAACGCCCGTGTTTTACCCGATTGAATGTTTTTATTCAAATACTATTTGTTACAATTATAAATTGGAGCCGTGGATGTCACTCTTGTGAAACGTCCCGCTCCAAACTTTACATGTACCTTAGGTCAGCTGGTATTACCCCTCATTTTTACACCGCTAGAGGCGCGAGCGAATTGACTTTTTGTAAATATACATAATTATAAAGATAGAAGCTTCTATAGAAGATAATGATCATAATGATGATGCGCGCGCATCCGTGACATGAGGAATTGAGGAAAGACGGTCGTGACTATATATATTAATAAGTAGTGATTGATACAGAAGTGGTTTGACGGTGCCTTCTTCCATCTATGCCGTTAGCCAAATAAATTTAGATTTTCTGCCATTTGGGGAAAGTTCTTCCACCAAGGACAAGAGAGTGTTCTTCTTCATTATAAGAATGAAGTCGAAAGCTTATCCCGGCTTTCAATTCTGTCTTCTTTTGTGTAACCATCCCTTTAAAGTTGCACCCTCTCTTGTTGTTGTTGTCGTGTCCAAAGAAGAGTCTCAGATGTCTCCATGCATCTCCATCACAGCAGTAGCAATATCCACTATCTTTGCTCTTCATTGGAAAATGGGTGCCGTTGCCACGTTAGTCACCTTGGAAACGAACCAGAATTTGGTCGAATATTCCAAGGGTCCAGGGGGGACCGCAGGGAGGTGTGGTCGGACTTCTCCCCCTCTCTATCGGAATCTATACCCTGCCAATAACTATTTTTACAGTTGTAACTTGACTCTTATCTCTATACTTTAACTTGGAGGGAGAGAACTGTGTAGGTTTTTACAGAAAAAAATCATAAGATGCTGCACCTCTTTTTTATTTACTTGATTAAAGGAAGCTTTCAGGGAAGTCCTTCTCCTGGACCCGAGGAATCTCACCTATGTTGATGGCTTCCTACTTTCCTGGCGTCTTGTCACTATACATTGTCTGCTTGATGCGGCTAATGTGTAGGACTGGAAGGCCATACTCACTTGGTCAATTAATCGAAAGAGTGGCACGACAAGCTCTTCTTCAGTTTTAGTTAGCTTAAAAAGAACCTGTGCCCGAAAGTTTCCCTTAACCAAGTCAATAAAAAGAGTTACACGACATGATTTCCTGTGATAAGGAATGTAGGTTGGGTCCATCGTCTTTGTGCGGCGGAGTTAAAAAAAAACGCCCTGGAAGTTATGTCACCAAACAGGATCCGAGATATCATTATTTGATGATATTATTGAACCAAGTGATAATTTAATGTTTGTCCCGCTCTGATAGATTGTGCTCTCCCCTTAGGTTTGATCAGGTTTCTCTATCCAGATAGCGGCGGGTCACGCCTTTCTTTCTCTCTCTATCTTGGTCTTGAGGTGGGCAATGCCAGCCATCACATCGACCTGCCCATTCTGTGGGAGAGAACTCTTGCAGTCCATCGGTGGCGGAGACTTTCCCGTATTTATTGTATTTATAACCTTATATGAACGATATAATAAAATTAGTTTCAATCTCAATCTCTCTATCGAATCAGACGACCCTAAGTGGGATTCGTCTGATGTAAATTATTTTCGATTGTCAATCTTCTCTCTCTATATAACCCTATATCTATATATATATAAATGAATGTGTGTATGTTTGTTTGTTTGTTTGTATGTCCTGTATACAAATTCGCAGTAGTTCACTAATTCAAACCAAAATTTCCATACATAGGTAAAAAAAAAAAAAAACACGGGGAAGACGATAGGCTATTTTTAAAAATATATATAAATCAATTATTAAAACTATAAATTCAAATTATTCTACTTAGCTCGCGAGCAGCGCCTCTAGCGGTGAAGATGGGAGGTAATATCAGCTGACCTAATGTACATGTAAAGTTTGGAGCGGGACGTTTAACAAGAGTGACATCCACAGCGCCAATTTATAATTGTAACGAATAGTGTTTGAATAAAACATTTAATCGGGTAAACCCGGGCGTTGCCCGGGTCATTCGTCTAGTAATCTTATATGAACGATTAATAAAAAGTAGTTTCAATATTTCTCTATCCAACAGCTAATAACCCGAGCTAGCCACAAGTATAAGAATAAGGTATTTCTCTTTTTTTTTTACAAAATAGCATTTCCACCATCTTTCGCCGTTCTTTGACAAGTGTAACTTTGTAGCGAACATTATAAGATGTGTATACTTGGATCCACTATGGTGTCTGTAAAGGATGGAGTAAAAATATTAAAAAATTAATTAAATATAACTAATTACCCGAGTTTCTGGATAGCCACAAATACGAAGTATTTCTCTTTACAAAATATCATTGACACCATCTTTCGCTGTACATTGACAGGTGTAAGTTTGTAGAGAACATTATTTAAGACTTTTACACGTAGACTCACTATGGTGTCTGTAAAGGATGGAGTAAAAATATTAAAACTAATTAATTATAACTAATTACCCGAGTTGCTGGATAGCCACAAGTATACGATGTATTTCTAATTATTACAAAATATCATTGACACCATCTTTCGCTGCACATTGACAGGTGTAACTTTGTAGAGAATATTATTTAAGACTTATACATGCAGACTCACTATGGTGTCTGTAAAGGAGAAAGTAAAAATATTAAAACTTTAATTGATTACCTTAAACTAATTACCCGAGTTGCTGGATAGCCACAAGTTTACGAAGTATTTCTCTTTATTACAAAATATCATTGACACCACCTTTCGAACTTCACCGTTCTTTGACAGGTGTAAGTTTGTAGAGGACATTATTTAAAACTTTACACCTAGAGACTCACTATGGTGTCTGTAAAGTAAAGAGTAAAAATATTAAATGTTATTATTATCCCTCTAGTATATACACTCTTGTTCAACTACCAAAAATCGGTTGTGAATAAAATTGCACTCGTGGAAGAGAGAAGAACGGGGGCACAATAAAAATATTTGCCATACTTTAATTGTAAATACTCCATCTCTCCTTTTTCTCTTGTGTTGAATATTGTCAGTAATTCAAAGGCGAATCTGTACAGGGCAAGATGCCCTAATAAAGCTGTTTTGTTGTTGTTGTTGTTGTATATACACTCACACACATGGTACAGGCCATGGTGGGTGGTAGCTAGCTTTCACTGTACGTGCATCACATGTAGAAATCACAGATCGACTTTTGTACTTACAATTTTCCAGAGCCCCGTTTGGTTACATGCACTCACTGTTGGGTTGGACTTCCACAAGAATCGAGAGTCATCGTGGAAGAATTCAACGATGATAATGTTGTTAGCGTCCTTCAAGTAGAGATAGACTTTTGGTGTGACACTATGAACAAATATTCTCCAATTATATCTGTTAGTAGCCATCACTCTCATCTAGTGACATTCTGGTGACGATAATAATGTTGTTAGCGTCCTTCAAGTAGAGTTCGACTTTTGGTGTGACACTATGGACAAATATTCTCCAATTATATCTGTTAGTGATCATCACTCTCATCTAATGACCTTCTGGTAGTTTTCTTAACACCACCTTCTAGCCAGCTGGTCTTCCTCTCTTTCTTCTTCCTTCAAGCCTAATTAAAACAATTATTCTCCTACACATGTGATAATTATTAATACGTATTATTAGATTATGTAGATTATTAAGAATATCATTTACATACACTCATGGACAAAACTTAAGGAAGTGTAAAATATTTTATGTCGCCGGTTGTCTATTTTGTGAAGAAGTCAAAGGCAATTTTGTTCACACTTGATTATCTCGTGTGTCTTCAATAAAGGTCACTGTAATATATTTCAGAGTTATTGTCTGAATCCCGATATACATGGTAAAATGTACAACTTTCTTAAGTTTTGTCCATGAGGAAACATCTCTCTAAAGCCTATCTTATTTCACTGTCGAGCTATGATATGACTTACCACACATACAAAGCTTTATTAAGACCACCGGTCTTATACAGATTCATCACAGGAAGAAAGGAATCATAAAAGTAGCTCTTATACTCCAGGCAGCGCAGCACCCAACAACAGCCTCTAGGTCCGACGCATGTCCAGTGGCCACAAATGATATAACTTACTATGTCAACCAGATTTTTACCTAGTGGTGAACTGTGAGATACGAAATTTTGTTGTAGTAATACTCCGTGTAATAACTTCTTCACCTGGGGGTCGGTGGAAGGATGGTCAAAACCGTTGGTTTTCGACCGCTACGACCCGGGTTCGATTCCCGCATTGGGCACTTTTTTCTGATTTAAAAAAAATGCTTCAATGGCCCCCGATTTTTGCAAAAGTCCAACCCCACCAGCGAGTGCAAGTAACCAAATTTGCACATTTGTAAGTGCAAAGTCGAACTGCTTTTCACATGTGTAGACATGTGGTGTACTTACAGTAAAAGCAGTCGCCTACTTCTACCCACCATAATTATCATGGCTTGTACCACGTGTACTAGGGATAAGCAAAAAAATATTATTCACCTTCGAACTTCTTGTAGATAGCGGTTGCCTGGCCGGCATTTATACTTCTTAAAATAACAGACTTCGGCCAGAAAAAGTTTCGACAAAAATATTTTGTTCTCATCAGAAAAAGTAAAAATATATATCGAGAAACATGTATAGCGCCTTTCTAAAATGCTTTATTTTTTTCTAAAGAGAACAAAAGTTTTTAGACAGAGGCTGCCTGGCCGGAATTCATAGTTTTTCAAATTAAAGATACTTTGGCCAGTAAATATATATAAAAAAAAAAAAAAGATTTACTAGCCGAAGTATCTTTAATTTGAAAAAAAGTTTTTAGAATCGAAAAGTCAAGAAAATATTTTTTTTCTGACCGTATTGTAGATTAAACTGGCGAAACCGCTGGGAGGGTTTACCACTGATGATCCAAGCCCTCCCGATATATTTTTCATAGCAGTGTAAGGATGGCAGAAGAGAGAGAAATGTTTGTCTTATTTTTTAAAAATTCTTTCGTATACACCTATCCCCCGATTTACACGGTAGATACGTTCCTGAGAAAAACGTGTAAATCGGGGGATAGGTGTACACAGAAATAAAAATAAAATGCATTGACAGGTTAAAATATGTAGTCAGCACATAAGCTCGGGATTCCTCGTGAGATGTGTACACAGAGCATGTGTTCAATCACAGTAGCATTTAGTATAGTGTGATAAAAACAAAAAAAAAACTTATTTGGAAAACCGTATAAAAGCGAAAACGTGAAAAAAAAGTACCGTGTAAATCGGGGGATAGGTGTACTTGGTATTTTCCTTTCGTACGTATAATAAAATGGTATTTATATCTAACAAAATATATTTAAATTATCTTTCTACTGCCCTTAATGCAATTATAAAAATAATGTATGGGCCTGGCTCATCAGTGGTGAACCCCAGCGGTTTCGCCAGTTTAACGCATCATGTTAATAATAAATGGTAAATCTATAATGAATTTGAAGTTCTCCCGATGGTACAGTTATTTTCCACCGAATAATTTCTTGAACACACTTTTTTTCAGGCATTTCCCATATGTTATAAAAAAAAGGCATCTCCTTATTGTGAAAGTTGCTGATGGCTTGCGTCATCTATCGGAATAAATATCAACTATTCTCGTTGATTTTTAATTATTCCAGAATTGGCCAAATACCTATTCTTGATTAATCAAGAAAAGCTAATAAATTATGAAAAAAGGCATCTCCCCTTATCGTGCAACTGAAAGTTACTAATTTATGCACCTTATCCCAGTACAATATCACATTTGTATTATTTTTTTTTTTACAATTCCCATATGGTCAGAGTATATTAGAATTCGAGTTTTCTCTGATGTGCTGGATCAGTTGTTTCTGAAAATTTTACACATTTAGGATTTTCGTCTTTGTTCTTCTCCAAGTCCAATTTCACCCTGTGTCAGCGGAAAAACTCAAGCAAATTATTTTCAAAGATAATTTTTTGGTTGGAAGTTGGCTTGGAAGAAACATAGCTACATCAACAATTATTTATTTACGATGCACTTGCGCGCCATCTGTTATCAAAATTCGAAACTATTTTAAAATCTTAAGATTCTTTTTGAAATTAAACAATTTCTACTGCCCTTACTGCAATGGAAAAATTAAAGGGAGGGCCTGGCTCATCAGTGGTGAACCCTCCCAGCGATTTCGCCAGTTTAATCTACCATACCGCTGTTATATTGCATTTTTGGAACTTCCTTTTATAGTGATACTGTTAATAGACTCTTGGAATGGATATTTTAGAATAACCAATAAATACCCATTCCAAGAGTCTAGTAACAGTATCACTATAAAAGGAAGTTCCAAAAATGCAATATAACAGCGGTATGGTAGATAGGGTCGGTGGAAGGCTGGTTAAACCGTTTGGTTTTCGACCAATAGGACCCGGGTTCGATTCCCGCATTGGACACTTTTTTCTGTTTAAAAAAAAAAAAAAAAAATGCTCCAATGGCCCCCGATTCTTGCAAAAGTCCAACCCCACCAGCGAGTGCAAGTAACCAAACGGGGCTCTGGCATTTGTAAGTGCAAAGTCGAACTGCTTTTCACATGTGTAGACATGTGGTGCGCTTACAGTAAAAAGCAGTCGCTAACTACCCACCATGATTATCATGGCCTGTACCACGTGTACTAGGGATAAGCAAAAAAAAAAAAAAAGATTAAACTGGCGAAACCGCTGGGAGGGTTCACCACTGATGAGCCAGGCCCTCCCTTTAATTTTTCCATTGCAGTAAGGGCAGTAGAAATTGTTTAATTTCAAAAAGAATCTTACGCCTTTAAAATAGTTTCGAATTTTGAATTATTTATTTAATTCTCGAGTTTCAGTGATTCTCTGTCCCCTGAGGAAAGTAACAGCGAATCACTGTAACTTCGCGAAATCAATAAATCATAGAAATCAATTATTTATTTGCTGGCCCAGCTGATAGTACCCTGTAAAGGATACAGGATGAACAGCGTCTGTAATCCATTGTTAGGAGCGGCTATACATGGTATCTGTTCCTCATGTCAAAGGTGGGCATTACATATTGGAGCTAAGTCAGCGGCTTGCTACTGAGTAGTGCTCCTAATATTTTTTCATCGCAGTAAGGACAGTAGAAGTTTGATTTATTTCGAAAAGAAAAAATCCGCCCTATCTAGTTCCATTTCATATAAATAGAAGGCGTGTTATTATCTTATGTCTAGATAAGGAACAATTTGGATTATTCAGTTACGAGCGTCATGCGTTCTTAATTCTTCATTTTTCATCTCTGTCACCGTTTGCTTTTTTTTTTTTTTTTTGGAATGGCGCTCTCCTATTGGTTGGCTACGATCACGCCACCTTTGCACCCCCCCCCCCCCCTCCCATCGCTCCTTAAATAATCTATTGTTAACAATACCTCATTATAGGTCCGCAAATATCGAAAGTATAGGTATGTAGCTTTTGTACTATTAAGGTATATATATCAGAACTACGTGAAAACTTTCTCCATTGAATATTTAAAAATAGAAATGAAAATAAGGAGAAAAGATTTTTATTCAGATAAACGTGTGACAAGCTTTCGGGCAGTCACGCCCTTCAACAGGTAGCAAACTAAGGTAACCAAAGACTTTATATAGGAATCTATTAGAGGTATATTTGCATATGTGATGTATATAGTACGGCGGTTTTATCTGAATAAAAATCTATTCTCCTTATTTTCATTTCTATTTTTAAGGTATATATATACACATACCTATGTACATATGTAAGTACTATTATCATTAGGAATATATATGTCACATCTACATAAATGCAGATATTATATATACAGTTACGAGCGTCATGCGTTCTTAATTCTTCAGTACACGGGCGTTGCCCGGGTCATTCGGCTAGTAGATTATAAACACAAGGTAATAAGACCAAATCCAAATAAATAAATAGTGATTTATTAATATTGATTTATTTGGATTTGGTCTTATTACCTTGTGTTTATAATCTATAATCCAAATTGTGCCTTATCAATTTTATAAACTTCAATGGACCTAAGAAGTTATTCTTCCTATGAGCTGAAGAAAATGAATTCCAAAGTGAATATCAATGTTGATGCTAAGCCATCACTTGAAGATTTACACACTATTTATTTATTTGGATTTGGTCTTATTACCTTGTGTTTATCTTACGTCTAATAGGTTGTATTTCAACCAATCATTACGTTTATTGAGATACCTCCTTTAATGTTATATACAGTTTTTTTTCTGAGAGATACAGCAATG
This sequence comes from Cordylochernes scorpioides, assembly GCA_030710605.1. Taxonomy (NCBI): domain Eukaryota; kingdom Metazoa; phylum Arthropoda; class Arachnida; order Pseudoscorpiones; family Chernetidae; genus Cordylochernes; species Cordylochernes scorpioides. The sequence goes on along the minus strand of CP092863.1, from coordinate 219,272,043 downwards.
ACTATAAAATAAATTGAAACTATTATAGACGCGTAAGATTCTTTTTTTTTAAATAAACAATCTTCTAATGCTCTTACTGAAATGATCAATTAATGGGAGGGCCTGGTTCATCAGTGATAAACCCTCCCAACGGTTTCACACACACACGCAAACCTTTATTAAGGCACACAAGTCTTACAGAGGATTCTCCTTGGGGTTACAAGACGGATAAACCTAAGAAAGTGGGAAATATACAAAGGAGTAAAAATGGAGAAAGATTATATACACATGGTAAATATATACAGATTATTATTTGAATAATCCTATGGAAAATAAGAAGAAGAAAAATTGTAAATATGGATGGGAGAAGTGGAGAGCGAAAAGAGGAAAGAAAACAGGTATTTACATATGGAACATACATATAATGGAACAAGTCAATTTCCCAGCGGTTTCGCCAGTTTAACATTGATGAGCCATGCCTCCCCATTAATTTATCATATTTCAGTAAGTAGAAAATGGTTTATTTAAAAAAGATCATACACGTCTAAATAAATTTCATATAACAAATGACACTCTAATGCATGATTGGAAAATAGGAAAATAAATTTAAATAAATAAAGTATTGTAGAGTTTTTTTTATTTGAAGTCAATCTGTCTAAAAAAAGGTTGTTGAATACTTGTGTTCTTTAAGTCAACAAAAGTTTTAATAAGATCTACGATTTAAAAAAAGACCGATTCTGTGTTAAAAACAAAAAAAAAAACAAAAAAAAAAACAGAATGATGATCATAAAAAAAAAAAAGATTAATGAATAATAAAAACAGAAACATTTTCAACTTCATGTTCAATTTTGACAGTTGAACGGGTTCTCTAATACACCAATATGGAGAGGACTTAGAAAAACATCCACAATAACTGTGATTGATGCATCAATTGCCCTTACATACATGGAAGTAATATGAAAGTAAAATAGAGATTGAAACTTGTTTATTACAATGTCCATATACAGTAGAACCTCCATGAGAGGACACTCACGCTAGAGAACACCTCTCTATAAAGGACAGTTTTTAATTTGCAAAATTAGCATTTTTACTATTTAACAACTCTCCGGTAAGAGGACGCCTCTCCCTAAAGGACACTTTAGCTCTGCAATTAGATGTCCTTTACAGGGAGATTCTATTGTATATGATTATATATAAGTGTTTAAATACAAAATAAATATGGATCAATAAGATTAGAGAGAGAGAGAGCATAACTTGTACTTGTACCAATGTACTCGTACCAATGTACTTGTACCAATGTACTTGTACTTGTACCAATGTACTTGTACCAATGTACTTGTACTTGTACCAATGTACTTGTACCAATGTACTTGTACTTGTACCAATGTACTTGTACCAATGTACTTGTACCAATGTACTTGTACTTGTACCAATGTACTTGTACTTGTACCAATGTACTTGTACCAAACTTGTACCAAACTTGTACCAATTTCTGTCAATACTTATTTAAATATATACGGATAAAAGATTACATGAGGAGCTTCTTTTTAGATTTATTGTGAGCTTTCGGACCTTTCGGTTCTTCTACAGGCATGGATAGCATGAATATACTTAGTATGTACTAAGTAAGGTTAGTATATTCATGCTATCCATGCCTGTAGAAGAACCGAAAGGTTCGAAAGCTCGCAATAAATCAAAAAAGAAGCTCCTCATGTAATCTTTTATCCGTATATATTTAAACTAAATTCTACTGAGTTCATGTAGCCGAAAACTACGAATTATTGTTTTAAGAAAAGGAACTGCTTCTTTTATGACAAACCCTTTCTTTCCTCTTATTTGATACATTAAATAACATTGCGCTGTTTATTGTTACTATTACTGTGTTATTTCTGTATATACCTTCTTATACTCAGAGAATCTGTATAAGACTAAAAGGTCTTAATAAAGATTTTTTTGTTGAGCATATACAAATTAAAATAAATTTCGTAGTACATATATACAGGCTAATATGTAAATTAGGAAATGAATGGTACTTACTGGCGCAGTAGTAGGGGAAGAAAATACATAGAAATCGATTCTTCAACATGATGGCGTATGTTGGCTTCAGTACAAGTTCGTCCTATCAGTACTGCCTTTCTCTCTCACTCACACTTCTTATCTCAGCACTCTGATTGGTCCTTCTTTCGTACTTTTAGTTGATATTGGGCAGAAGCGCCACCTCTGATTGGCTGGAGCGAGCCATGTAAACAAACAATACGATTGGGTCAGATTTTCACGTTAAATTCAGGTTAGATATAATTTCGTAATTTTGGCCAAATCTCTCCAATCTCCCGTACATTTAATCTTTCAACTGATATGTGAGACTAAATTTCAAAGCAACAACAAAAAGATTTTTTAAGACCATTTGGTGCTATACAGATTATCCGAGTAGCACAAGGTATAAACAGGGATAACAATAATAGTAACAATAATCAGCAATGTATCAAATAGAGGGAAATAAGAAATAAAAAAAAGAGCTTGTTACAAACTTATATCAAAATTCGAAACTATTATAGACGCGTATGATTCCTTTTAAAAATAAACGATTTCTACTGACCTTACTGCAATGGAAAAATTAATGGGAGGGCCTGGCTCATCAGTGGTGAACCCTCCCAGCGGTTTCGCCAGTTTAATCTACCATACCGCTGTTATATTGCATTTTTCGAACTTCCTTTTATAGTGATACTGATGCTAGACTCTTTGAATGGGTATTTTAGATGAACTATGGACATAAGCTTTGAGGACAGCAGAATTACATACATTTATAAATATATAAATGCTTCGAGCATTCGCTCTTCCGAAAATATCAAATTGTGTTTTTTATTATAGCAATTATATAATGCATCATAACAAACTTATATTCAAGTAATCGAAAACAAGCAGTTCCTTTTCTTAAATAGAATTAAATTTCTACCAATAAGAATCTGAGTCTGGCATTCCCATTAAAACATTATTTTACTTTTTTAGCCTACCTAAGTTGTTCGAAAAGAAATTTAAAGGACATCTAGATTTTTATTGTGACTAACTATGACTTCAAATCTCATCATCATCTAAATGCCATCTATCGGTGAAAAAAAAGATATTTTCAGCGATAATATAATCCCCAAGTTGGCTTTTCCCAAACCAGCGTCCACGTCGTGGTTCTTATTATCCTAAATATGGTCCAATTTTTAAAAAATTACAAATAATTGAATTATCATCGCGAATAAGCAAGTAGAAAATGTTGAAATGACCAAATTTATATTTTTTAAAAAAGGCTTTTATATATAACTTAAATAAAAATAAGGGTGAAGTATATGTCCTAATATATATTGCTAACTGTGCTTAACCTGGGCTCCTGGAGTCACGTGTAAAATATACATTGGTAGAATAGATATGCAAATTAAATGTGAAGAATTATATCTTGTTATAATTCATTTTTTCTTATTTATTTTTACATTAGATATTTCAATCAATATTGTATCAATATTAAGTCATCAGTCTTCCAGGTTTCTTTATAAATTTTTAATTCAAATCTCCCAGCTTTCGGTGCATTAAAGATCCTCTACAGGAGAAAACACGATATAGTAAACGCCGATAGGACACGAGCTATACACCCATAACTCTCTTTGCGTCGGGGTTACGTTCCAAAAAAAAAAACACGACGCAAAGTGAAAATATGTGAAGGCGCAATCAAAAACAAAGGTGTTTCCATATTTTAGGAAAAAAAAATTAAAGACTCGAATCCAAAACAACGCAACTTCTAAAATCTAACGACGCACAGTGAAAATCAGTAAAAATTAAGCAGCGACGCAACTTCGAAAAAAAACGCAAAACGAAACGACGCAAAGCGAGGTATTGGTGTATTTCGTGCGAGTTGTAACACCCGAAAGCTAGAGATTCGAATTAAAGTTTTAAAAAGAAACTTTTTTCTGAAAGCTTGATGTTTTTACCTTAACATTAGGAAATGTTAAAAATCTATTAGTGAAAAATATAGTCTCACAAAAATACTTCTTTTTATATTCATTGTGGCAAAACTTTAATAAGCCTTAGAGCTTTCTGTAATTCTAGACCTGTTTGTAGAACAGGCTAAGTTCTAATACAGTAGAACCTCCCTGTAAAGGACACCCAATTGTAGAGCTAAAATGTCCTTTAGGGAGAGGTGTCCTCTTGCCGGAGAGTTGCAAAATAGTGAAAATAGTAATTTTGCAAATGAAAACTGTCCTTTATAGAGAGGTGTCCTCTAGTGCGAGTGTCCTCTCATGGAGGTTCTAATGTATTAGTATATAAGAATACATTATTATATCAAAAGTACCGCCTTAATATTAACAAGACATTTTTTGATCCCAAAATAAGCCAGTTAGTCTGATGTTTGACTATTATCCAATTCTGACATATAATTCCTTTAAGATCACAAAATATGTAAATTAGTTTTTTATTTAAGAAGAAAAATCATTAATCTCTCTCTCTCTCTCTCTCTCGAGCGGTAACTTGAGCTGCGAGGATGCACGGGCGCGCGCTCCTGCCCCAAACTTTGCTGGCATTTTAACCGCCTCCGAAGAAGAGAAATATTAGAATTTTTTATGGGAATTCCCCACCCCTCGACACTACAATGGCCTTGGCTGTAAGCTAATTGCCATTTGGACCTGCTGATGTAATCAGCGCCCCTCAGGCCACTGCAGCATTTGATGGGGAAACAGAGCAACCTGGGCCTGGAACAGGCAAACCTTCTACCAACTGGGCCGAGCTCGTCGACCAGGAAAAAACAACTCCCAATGGAGGAAGACATCACCGGCTGAAAAGACCTTCTTTTTTTGTTTTCTGCATTACACTATATATAATTTTATATGAACATTAAAGTATGTTTAACTGTCGTCTCTCTCTCTCTCGAATGATTCTTTAAAAAAAAACGTCTACTATCCTTACTGCCATGAAACATTATTGGGAGGACTTGTCTCATCAGTGGTGAACCCTCCCAGTGGTTTCACCAATTTAATCTACCTAATACTGTAATTGGACGATTCTAATTATATACAAGACACTGAAAGATGGAATCTTAGCTATGACATTTAGGCAAACAATGAACAGTTTTTAGGCAATAGAATTATATATTAATATCAAAATCAAGAGATTTAAAGCCATTAAAATCCATCATCAGTGGTGAACCCTCCCAGCTGTTTCTCCAATTTAATCCACCATACCGCTTCTAATACTATATTAGACGATTTGGCTTATATATGCAACAATAAAAATGGAATCTCAGTTATGGCATTTAGGCAAACTATTGACATATAGAGATTTTAAGAAATAAAACCATGACTCACGTGTGTTAAGAATGTTTCATGCTTGATGGTTTTACTTTTCATGTTTAGATGGCGTGTTATTGTCTTATGTTTAATTTATGTCTAACTGGCTTCGTCCTTATTTATATGTAATTCTACTGTCCTAGGCCGCCCTAGCTGACGAGGGCCATTAGCCCGAAACCATGGTCTCTAGGTGGACGCTTTTCAGTTTGCCAAAGCTGGTGTTGTGGCGGCTTTGTCACCGACCCGAGGCCGCTAGTTGCGGTAACGGTCAATAGATGGCGTCTAGACGGGAGAGGCGACCCTTGTCTCTTTAGATCAATTTCCTCCAAATTTCAACATATATATATATTATAAAACTATTTTAGAGGCGTAATATTCTTTTTTAAAATAAAACAATTCTACTGTCCTTACTTATATATTTATAATTATATTTAATTCTGCTGTCCTAAAAGCTTATGTCCATAGTTCTTCTAAAATACCCATTCCAAGAGTCTTACAACAGTCACCTATATAAGGAAGTTCCAAAAATGCAATATAACAGCGGTATGGTAGATTAAACTGGCGAAACCGCTGGGAGGGTTCACCACTGATGAGCCAGGCCCTCCCTTTAATTTTTCCATCGCAGTAAGGACAGTAGAATTGTTTTATTTTAAAAAAGAATATTACGCCTCTAAAATAGTTTTATAATTTGATAACAGATGGCGCTCTAGTACATCGTAACATTATTGTTCTAATAAAAGACACAATTTGATATTTGCGGAAGAGCGATTGCTCGAAGCATATTATATATTTATAATTATATTTAATTCTGCTGTCCTAAAAGCTTATGTCCATAGTTCTTCTAAAATACCCATTCCAAGAGTCTTACAACAGTCACCTATATAAGGAAGTTCCAAAAATGCAATATAACAGCGGTATGGTAGATTAAACTGGCGAAACCGCTGGGAGGGTTCACCACTGATGAGCCAGGCCCTCCCTTTAATTTTTCCATCGCAGTAAGGACAGTAGAATTGTTTTATTTTAAAAAAGAATATTACGCCTCTAAAATAGTTTTATAATTTGATAACAGATGGCGCTCTAGTACATCGTAACATTATATATATATATACTAGCGGACGTACCCGGCTTCGCCCGGGTTTTACCCGAGTAAAGGTTTGTCTAACGAATCTCTCGATAAAGTGAACATTTTTTCCCCGGTCCCTTGAAAAATACTCGATAAGTTGAATAAAATCAATATTAATTGGTTCCCTCGGTAATTGGAAGTTAAAGGAATAGTATCTTGCCTTGGAATTGTATCATTATTCTTGTCTCAAATAAATTGCCGTGTCATCCTGAATTTTGTCTTTCCTAATTTTCTACATTACAAAATCATCGTATCATCATGATAATATTTAGAGCAGATTGTTGAATTATAACAGATAAATTAGAATATTTATCTTGATTAGTATAAGCAAAAAGTTATTTCAAAAATTTTATTTGTTAGAAACCTTCCCAGTACTATACTAAATAACTTCCCAAAGTTTCATGGCGTTCCAATGAGTGGTTTGGTCAGGCATAAAGGACATACAGACACACACACACATACATTCATTTTTATATATATAGATATGACCTGACTTCGAGTGAATTCTTCGCCTAAAGAATCTTGTTTCTGCCAATCAAACATGATACAGCAATATATTATTATAAACATTTTCTGACTAAAAAACAAGTAAATTAATCCAGTACTTATTTAATTTGAATTTTTCTTCATTGAAAATGTGATAAAAAACTTTTCTCTCCATAATTAACTGAATGTCCTGTTAAAATATCAGTCAGATTGGTTAAATATTGACAAAAAGTATGAAGGAGACAAAAGACATATGTATATATGCTCAGTGTTTTAGTGAAAAACACACATACATCTATATATATAAAAATGAATGTTTGTATGTTTGTTTGTTGGTTTGTATGCCCGGTATACAAATTCGCAGTAGTTCACTAATTCAAACCAAAATTTCCATACATAGGTAAAAAATAACGGGGATGACGATAGGCTATTTTAAAAAATATATAAATCAATTATTAAAACTATATATTCAAATTATTCAACTTAGCTCACGAGCAGCGCCCTCTAGAATCTCAGGCGTCCTGCCGGCGAGCACGTGACTTCCCTGTGCGCGCGCATGGCGGGCGTCGCGTCGCCGACAGCCATGCGCGCGCACAGGGAAGTCACGTGCTCGCCGGCAGCCAACGGGCGCGCGCCGCCGGCAGGGCGCCTGAGCGTTCTAGACGAGAAGCTTTTGCAAGTCCTTAACTATATTTACAGGTTTTCCAATTTATAACTATTTCACATATTTACATAATTCGCCGTTTAAAATAACCGCTCTTGTTATATTTGCTATGTTTTATTTTGCTATGTTTAATGTGTTTGAATAATACATTTAACCCAGGCGTTGCCTGGTCATTCGTCTAGTCCTCGATAAAGAAAGGCGATTTGCTCCTCGAAATAATTGAAGAATAAAAATATTTATAAATCCAATATATGCATCTTTTCCAAATGTATTTATTACAGAATGTAGTCCTAATTAAAACAATTTTTCGAAGAAAAAATCTACTTCCTACTGAATCCATTCTTATCATGATAAATTAATGTTGGCCACTATTCTCCACCAAAACTAGTGAAAAAAAAAAAAACATTGGGAAATTTCATATGCAAATGGCTGAATATAGTTGGGCGAAGCTGGGTCACTCAGTTAGTATTGGGTCGAAGCGAAAATAATGACCGATTTCAGTAATGCCAATATCAAGCTTTGAATTTTGCATAAAACATATAAATTTATTTGTATATAGAATTATTTTGTTGATTTCTGAATTATTTTGATAATTGATAGGTTTTAATATAATTTATAAATTAGAATTGAAATTATTTAGTGCTAAATTTTGTTTATTGAAAGTTTTTTTTTGTTATTATTATTATTTGTAAAAATAAAAATAATAAATCGCCCCAAATAATATCAATTCTTATATAATAGCATGAAAAACATTTTTTTTAAATATGAAATTATAAATTTGAGAGAGAGAGAAACATTTAAAATCCAATATTGAATATACTTTTCTAAATTCTTTTTAAAAAAATCTAAAACTTCAAAAATTTTCAAATAATATCCATTCATAAAATAGCAGAGTATTTTCTAATTCGAGCTTCCCGCTTTAAAGGAATAGTTTTATCAAATAAACACATTTTCTTGCACTCTCGCTCTTTCGCTATTAGTTTGTTATAACTCTTTTAATTATATATATATTTTTAAGAATATAAAATATGGGCTTGTTTGACTTTTTTGATAAAAAAAAGAAAGAAGATTCACATCTTCCGACCTCAGACCCCAAGCCTTTTGACACTAATGCTCCTCCACCTCCACTAATCGCTCCTCCACCTCCAGTAATCGCTCTACCACCACCTCCTCCACAAATACAAAATGTTAAAATGCCCGAATTACCTACTTTGAAAGAAAGGAAAAATCCGGGTCCTTATACAGAAATTCTGAAGGCAATTAAAGGTAAGTTTCTTTAATTAAGTTCAATGCACGGTGTAACATGAAATTTTTTAAATGTACTTTTCGCATAGAATTTAACATTTATTTTTTGAATTCTAAATGTTAAAATAAATTTTATCAAGTAATAGCAACATGGGCGAGATATATTTATATGTATTCAATTAGTATGAGTATAGAGGTCATTGTGTTTATAAGTGAAAAATACATTGTTATATTTCTTAGGCAGATCACTCACCAGTTACCAATGTCATTATTTAGCTTCTGTTCTTCCATCATGGAATAATGTTATGGCAAGGAAACACATAAACTTCCTTGTATACAAAAGATTAGTTATTAGAAAAACACTCAAATATAAAATACATATAACTGTCTGTATATATGTGTGTAAAATAATATATATTACTATTATTTTTTGTTTGGTAATAGTTTGATTTTTTGACAACTTAATAAATCAATTTACCAGGAGACAATCTGTATAAAATCCCTTTATATATATATAAATATATGTAAAAAGGCATCTCATCGTGCAACTGAAAGTTGCATATATGTATATAACATAACTTTCTCTATATAACTTCTATGTAAGTATTAAATGATACTATATTATGAGGTACAATTTGAATTATAGATAGTGATTTTAACCTATATATATTAAGGGATTGATGTTGATAGGTTTAACTTTATTTTTCTTTCATATAAATATATTTCGACAAAATCAATAAGAAATCTAGAGCTAGGTTTCTTTTTACAATTCTTTTATTCCTCAACCTTTCGAGCTAACATGCCCCACGGAGACCTAAAAGTTCTATTTATAGCCAATTATAACCCTATATATATGTGTAAAATAATAGATATTACTATTATTTTTTGTTTGGTAATAGCTTGCTTTATTGACAACATAATAAATCAATTTACCCCAAGACAATCAGTATAAAATCCCTTTATATATATAAATATTTAATTAAAAAGGTATATATTGGATCAAAATATCATTTATTTTACCAATATTTCAGTTGGCTGAACGCCAACCTCTATCAAGTTAAAGTGTGTCCTAAGAATGTTCCATCTTTTTTTGTGTGTGGGAGGTAAAAAACCTAAAATTATGTTTTTTAACTTTTAAACACAAGGTAATATGGTCAAATCCAAATAAATAAATGTTAATGTGAGTGTTAAAATAGAATCTCCCAAGAGACATTGAGATTTCACTTTGTAATTCAATTTCTTCAGCTCATAGGAAGAATAAATTCTTGAGTCCATTTGGTCTTATCAACTTGTGTTTATAATCTTTAATCTAAGAATACAATAAGGTACAATTTGGATTATGGATTATAAACACAAGGTAATAATACCAAATCCAAATAAATAAAAAAAGTACTTTCAGTACTTTAGTCTGAAGATGGTAACAATGCTGTTACCGAAACGTCACACATTATTTATTTATTTGGTCTTATAACCTTGAATTTAAGAATACCTTGTGTATATAATCTTATAATTTAAGATTACCTTGTGTATATAATCTTATAATTTAAGATTACCTTGTGTTTATAATCTTATAATTCAAATTGTTTGTCTTATCAACTTGTCATTCTCTATTTACAAAAAATATAAATTTATAATAGATAATATTTAAAAATTGTTATCTATGAATGGATATCATGTTTATATTGATTTCTTTGTATTACAGAGAACATACATATTTTATCTCTTTATTTTGTAATGGAGCAACTTTTTAGTGTTGAATTTTATGACATCGGCAGAATTTTTAGGTTTCTTGACATTTTCCATCTGTTGTGTGACTGCTCAATGTTATATAGCTGAGGTCCAAGGTAATAAAAAAAAAAATGCTGATGGCTTGTGACATCTGTTGGAATAAATTTCAACAAATCTTTGATCACCTCTCCTGTCAAAATAGACATCAAAACTAAATGCCATCTATTGACCATCGCAGCAAACTAGCTGCTTCGGGTCGATGACAAAGCCACAACACCAGCTTTGGTAAACTGAGAAGCTTCCTAAGACACCGAGCGACCTGAGGCCGCTAGTTTGCGGCGACAGTCACTAGATGGCATCTAGGTTTGATGTCTATTGTGACGGGAGAGATTACTTTTTTTTTTTAGGAATCGCGCGCTAATTAATAATATTATTTTCTTTTTAATTTTCAGCATTGAAATATTTTAGTTATTTTATAATTTACAGATAATTTCCTTTTAAATAAATAAATATTCATAAAATGTAGCCACAATGATTATGATAACATTTTATTTCAATATTCCATTTCCATGTTATTATAAAAGATTTAAATACAAAATCAATAACACCTGCAGCAGCAGTGGATGTCTTTAATACAATAAAAACTTTGTTATTTAAAACACATTCCAGAGAAAGAAAGACATGCATGTTTTTTTTTTTTAAATAGACCATCTGGAATACATCCTGAATAGGATTTCAATGCAAAAACATACATCTATAAAGGAATTTTTTAAAAGATCTTCATGATTATTTTAAAATATGATTTTTAAATTTTCTTTTTATTTTCCATAGTTATTTCCTTTCAACTGCTATATTCTTCAATTAGAATAAAATATTATTTGTAATTATTTATGTTTCAAAAATATGTATTATTACCATTTTATCCATTATACTAAAAGTTAATTATGAAAATAAATACAAAAAGTACACACATAATGGTTTCAATTAATATGATCAATTTATATTACAAAGCTATTTCAAAAAAATATTATTTTAGTGAGTTAGATGATTAGCTAATCATCTGAATAACTTTAATTCAACCAAAAGCTCTGATCCCTTGGGGTGTTGAATTAAAGAGGTTCGACTGTATATATATATTTTTTTAAAATATAGAAATATTTGAGTTTTTAGATTATATAATATATATATATGTTGTGTCACAAGGTGTAATAGACTAAATTCAAGTAAATAGTGTCTAATGATGGTAACAATGCTGTTACCGTAATGTCACACACTATTTATTTATTTATTTGGTTCTATTATCTTGTGTGTTTCTTATCTATGATCCAAATTATACCTTCATCCGTGTGTGTGTTCCAGAAATGCAGCCTCAAACCTTTGAGGGGTATAGGTTTGCCCTTAGCAAGAACCTGAGCAATAATTTGATGACCTCCCACTCTATGGTTATCAACAACACTCCGGAATCAGGCTACACCTTCCAAGCTTGCTACGTTGACTATTTCCCCAAGACAGATCCTAAAAAAGAGGTAGGTATTTGTTGCCTCTACATTCATTACTTTTTTTTTATAAGGCACAATTTGGATTATAGATTATAAACACAAGGTAATAAAAGACCAAATCCAAATAAATAAATAGTGTGACGTTTCGGTAACAGCGTTGTTACCATATTCAGACAAAAGTACTTCATGTATACATCCATTCAGTACTTTTGTTTGAATATGGTAACAACGCTGTTACCGAAACGTCACACACTATTTATTTGGATTTGGTCTTATTACCTTGTGTTTATTACTTTTTTTTGGCTTATCCCTATTACACGTGGTACAGGCCATCTATCAATAATAGATTCTTTCCAGGAAAAACCAACAAAGAAGACAACGGCCGTATTTCTGGATATGACCTCATCTTTTGATCGAGTGTGGAGGGAGAAATTACTTGAAAGGCTGCACAACATCGGAGTAAGAGGAAAAGCCTTAATCTAGATTGCAGACTTCTTAAGGGGAAGAAGGATAAAGGTTCGGGTTAATGGAGCATTTTCCAAGGACAGAAGAACATGGGCTGGTGTACCTCAGGGATCTGTGCTCAGTCCTTTACTCTTCCTGCTATATATTAACGACATCCATCCTTACCTCACTCAAGACACAAAGGTTGCCTGTTATGCAGATGATATAGCCATATGGCACACAAGTAGCAGTATAGAAAAGTCAGAAAAAATACTGAACACATCAATGAGAGGACTGGAGAAGTGGGCAATGGAACTCAAAATGACCATAAACCCAATAAAAACAAACCTATGCGTCTTCTCCACTGACAGGAAAAACAGGCATAAATTTAATCCCAAAATAAGTATAAACAACCAAATAATTGATAAAATTAGAAATCCAAAATACCTAGGTGTGATACTTGATGAGGAATTGCGTTTTACAGAACACATAATTAGCACCTCAAATAGAGCTACCAGAAAACTAAATATTCTGAGAAGGTTATGTGGAACAAATTGGGGAGCAAAACCCTCAGAACAACATATACCACCTTAATAAGGCCAATAATGGAGTATGCAACACCTGTCTGGGCTCCCTCAAGCTCATCACTAAAAGGAAGACTAGACAGTGTTCAAGCAAAAGCGGCCAAAATAATTGCAAATGATTTGATAACAAAAAAAATATATATATTAATTTTTAAAATAATGATGATAAAAATTGAATATGTCTGCCAGAAAAATGTTTCTATGAATTAAAAAATAAGAATAATTACAAACTTATAAATTTCAAACATCTCATGCCATTTGTTTGTTTGTTTCCAGCCCCAACCCAGACACATTCTGAACTCCGAGATCAACCCAGATTTTAACACGACCGCCAGTGTTCTATCAAGTCTGACGGAAAACCTCAAGGCCAGAATGACATTCCATGTAAGTAAGATCAGGTTAGAAAGGAACGTAGGGTAATATTTCTCATGTCTCCTTGTGTGCTTGTAGTTCAAACAATCAGAACTTGTGATGAATGAATACCAGTTGGACTACAAGGGAGAGACCTATTCTTCCCAATTGATCATGGCTCAGCCGGACATAAATCTCAACGGCGTGCTCCTGGGAACTCACCTGCATCAGGTGACTCCCAACCTAGCTCTTGGAGGACAGGCCGTGCTTCAGAGATTTGGCTCTGAGTTGGCCTTGTCTGGGGAGGCAGCTGTCAAGTATGACCTGAGTGAGTATCATTAAGTCTCTCTGTCCTATACACTGTTGTCTGATACAAATGTGCCCGCAGATGACCGCTCCTCTATTGTTGCCAAATTGGGCATGAGGAACTTGGGCGCCTCCTACACCATCAATAACTCCAAAAACCTTCAGGTAAATAATTGTCTCTATTACATAGTTGGTTTATACCCTTGCTTTTTTACATTGTCACCCTTGCTGGTTTACATTTTTATTCTTGCAGGTTTACATTTTTACTCTTGCAGGTTTACATTTTTACTCTTGCAGGTTTACATTTTTACTCTTGCTGGTTTACATTGGTGGCACCCTTGTTGGTTTACATTTTTACCCTTTACTACAAATTGTTTGCTCAATTTTTTTTTTAAATGAAATCTAAAACACAAGGTAATAAGACCAAATCTAAATAGTGTGTAACGTTTTGGTAACAGTGTTGTTAACATCATCAGACAAAGGTACTGAATGTTGAAAATGTACTGAATTCATTGCTTTTGTCTGATTATGGTAACAACGCTGTTTGCCGAAACATCACACATTATTTATTTATTTGAATTTGGTCTTATTACCTTGTGTTTATAATCTATAATTAAAATTGGGTTTTATCATTAATGAAATCTTTCTCCTTTTTTTTTTGTTTTGTGACTTTTGAGAAATCTTTGATCAAGTGGTGCCGCACGGTGACAGGAAAATACAGTAGAACCTCTCTGTAAAAGATAACATCTTAATGCAGAGCCAAAGTGCCTTTAGGGAGAGGTATTTTCTTATCAGAGAGTTGCCAAATTTTTTTTTTTTTGCTTATCCCTAGTACACATGGTACAGGCCATGATAAACATGGTGGGTGTTGGGTAAAAAAAGAAGGCCGACAAATTTATTTCTGAAGAAAGAATAACTTTAGTTATGTTCATATTTACGTAAACTTAAAGCAGCTTACTTATGACAAAAAATTAACAAACTTACTGACCAAATCTCACTCACTAGTTAGCTTTTTCCAACTCACTCACTGCCTCTCTTTTTCCTTTGTGAACAAGCCACAATCATTATTATATATTTACACAGCGGTCAATTGGTCAAAAAGAAGAGTAAAATGTTGAAATTTGATTATTCCAACAGTGGATAGAAGTAGGTGACTGCTTTTACTGTAAGTATACCACATGTCTAATTCACATGTGAAAATTGCAATTTTGCAAAATGAAAACTGTCCTTTGTAGAGAGGTTTTCTCTCTAGCGAGAGTGTCCTCTCATGGAGTAAGTTGTACTACTGTAAACACAAGGTAATAAGACCAAATCCAAAATAAATAGTGTGTGACGTTTCAGTAACAGCGTTGTTACCATCTTCAGACAAAAGTACTGAATGAGAAATTTTACCACAGCATGTTTTAAATAGTTGCTGTTAAGTAAGACCAAATAAATAATTAGTGTGTGACGTTTCAGTCACAGCATTGTTACCATCTTCAGACAAAAGTACTGAATGCAATACAAAACATGCTGTGGTAAAATTTCTCATTCTGTACTTTTGTCTGAAGATGTTAACAACACTGTTACCAAAACATCATACACTATTTATTTATTTGGATTTGGTCTTATTACCTTGTGTTTATAATCTATAATTAAAATTGGGTTTTATCATTAATGAAATCTTTGTTTGTAAGACGTTAAGTAAGACCAAATCCAAATAAATAAATAGTATGTAGCATTTCAGTAACAGTGGTGTTACCATCTTCAGACAAAAGTACTGAATGCAATACAAAACATGCTGTGGTAAAATTTCTCATTCAGTACTTTTGTCTGAAGATGGTAACAACACTGTTACCGAAACGTCTTATTACCTTGTATTTATAATCTATAATCCAAATTGTGCCTTATCATTGTACTACTGCAGTAGTGATGGGTAAATTGTGTTCCCAGACTGGCCTGGAGTTGGAGACAGACCTACAGAGGAAACACTCTGTGGCCACAGCAGCCTATAAGTATGAAACCTCAGGAGGAGCCACCTTCAAGGGATCAGTCAACAGCGACCTCCAAGTAGCCACCGCCATTGAGAAGCGAATTCCCCTCAATATAATACCTCTTACAGGAGCCATCTCCATCGTCATGGATCACAGAAAGAACAATCTTCAACTCGGAGTGGCGCTCTATACAAGCTAATTTATTCTGAACACCCCCTCGTTCTTTTTCTTTCCTTCTTCTTTCTACCCCACTGACCCTTCGACCCCTTTTCTCTTCTTCTCTCCACCTCATCGAGACCCCTTATCTCCTCTCCAACACCTCGAGACCCCTTTTCTTCTTTCCCCCCCCTTGAGACCCCTTTTCTCTTCTTCTCTCCACCCCCTCGAGATCTCTTCTCAGCTAGTCCCTTCCCTCTGTAGACATCCAGGCACCATCAACACTAGCAACCAACCAAATTTGTAAAGACCAAGTACATTTCATCTTTTTTTTTTCTTCTTCTATCTTTTCATCTCTTTTTTTTAAACTTTCTCCATTCTCTCTTCTCTTTCTCCTCTTTATCTTCTCCCCACCTATCTTAAACACCCACTTAGTTTAAATTTGTTTTGTTCTTTCAAAACATGGAAATAAATTATTAGAGTTATATTTTAGAAATATTGTGTCTCTCTGGAATTTATTTATTTGTTGTTTAACTCCCCTACATTATAGTTTTTTGATAATAGAGGTGAAAATGATGGATATCATTGCTAAGAAATTTCTTTATTAATAAAGAAACTCGTTTTTTTTTCTATCTTTGGTCTCTTATTAGCAATGAAGTTTTTTTTTTTTACCTTGTTAAAGAACATGTTTTTTTTTTTTTTCTTCTTTTATTACTATATATTGCAAATTTATTGCGAGAGTCAGGGAGATAAAAAGTTTGATAATTAATAATTTGTAAAAATAGATGGATGTTGAGAAGATCATAAATTAGAATTTTCATAAACCTTTTTGTTTGAACATGTTGTGTTGCATTTTTTTTTATTATTATTATTATTTTAATTATCCCTAGTACACATGGTACAAGCCATGATAATCATGGTCGGTAGTTAGCGATTGCTTTTACTGTAAGCGCACCACATGTCTACACATGTGAAAAGCAGTTTGACTTTGCACTTACAAATATGCCAGAGCCCCGTTTGGTTACTTGCACTCGCTGGTGGGGTTGGACTTTTGCAAGTATTGAGGGCCATTGGAGCATTTTTTTAAATCAGAAAAAAGTGCCCAATGCGGGAATCGAACCCGAGTTATAGTGGTCGAAAACCAAACGGTTTAAACAGCCTTCCACTGACCCCCCATTGCATTTTATTATTTTTTAAAGTGATGCAAGTTTTTTCAAGAAAATTTTGCTTTTCTAAGGGCCAATAAACAAATATTGAAACTATTTTTATACAAGGATAAAAATGAATAAAGATAACATTTTTAAAAAAGATTTTAATTAAATGCACTAAAAAAGAAAAAATATATATTTTTTTCTGTCTAATTGTCACTGGGTTCTAAAAAGTATATAAAAATTCACATTCCTACATGCACTAAAAGTTTATTAAAAATTGATTACAAGATTTGTAGACATTGTAAATAGTGGAAGAAAGTTAAAGCTTTTTAAAAAAAAAGAAATATTGGTGTTTTTGAATGCTGCCGGTTTGCATTGTTACATTGTAGCTTGGCACCTGCAGCTCCAGAACATATTTTGGCTTGTATTAGATGCACTAAACAGGACCTTTGGGAGAGGCCGCCGCTCATCATAAAACAGCTCGAGGAGCATGAACTCATGGAATTCGTGTAATCTTTACACAAGGGGATAAGAAACAACAACACACACATTGTTATACATAACCTCTAAATGCTGTTACCTAAATGTCATACACTATTTATATATTTGGAGATTTTGTTGTTGTTGTTTCTTATCCCCTTGTGTAAAGATTACACGAATTCCATGAGTTCATGCTCCTCAAGCTGTTTTATGATAAGCAGCGGCCTCTCCCAAAGGTCCTGTTTAGTACATCTAATGCAAGCCAAAATGTGTTCTGCAGGTGCTAAGCTACACTTTGGGCAAGTGGGATAAATTTTATTATTATTTTATATCTTCAATGGTTTGAGATGGCCTGTTCTAAATCTTGTTAGTGTTGTTTGATGCTGTCTATCTTTGAGGTTCATAGCTCCTCCTGGGTTCACTCCACTGTACCAACTATGCTTAGGTTGGATCCTCCAGTTCTTGTTTATTTATATTGGATTTTGTGTTGTTACCTTGTCTTTATAATTTATAATTATATTGTCATATTTTAAGCGGTAGAATTTGATAAGAATTTTTGAATCCTTTTTCTCTTTCCCCTGTGTTTTTATTATTTAACTAGCGGATGTACCTGGGTTTTACTTGAGTAAAAGTTTGGATAATAAATATTTCATACAAAATATTTTTCGAGCAAACATCCACTCTCTACTGAATTGATTTTTTATGAAGACATATATGAAAATTAGAAACTATTATAGAAGCGTATGATTCTTTTAAAAATTAATTTTCATAACAAATGGCGCGTTAATGCATCATAACATATATATATTTTTAAAACCGATTATGTAGAGTTGATATTTGCCTAAAAATATTTATTAAATTTTATAGAGATATATTTATATATTGACATTTATTTTAAAAATAAAGCTTATTTTAGATTTTAATAAGATTTTTTATTAATCCAATATTTCAATGGACCAATCGTCTATCTTTTACGAAGTTTTTGTTATGAAGCACACAGCAGCAACTTCGTAAAAGATGGACAATTGGTCCATCAAATATTGGATTAATAAAAAATTATATTAAAATCCAAAATAAGCTTTATTTTTATAAAATAAATGAAGCTTCCTGGTTCTGCCAACTGCTCCTACACTAGTACTATTAGTACAGACGCAGCTCATCTATCCCTGGAGTGGGACCCTTGCTGAGGTCTATCAACTGGGTCAGTTGAACTCAGGATTTTCAAAGAAGCTTTTCTTCTCTTTCTAACAATGCTGCTGTTGGTCTGCAACTGCTTATTCATCAGAGTTATTCTGTTTGTTTCATAGCTGGCCTTCATATCTGAAGGTTGTTCCTCCTTTTAAAATATATTTATTATGATTGTCTCTATATTCAGAATAATTGACATTTATATAGTTAAACCTGTCTAAGGCATGTTTGGGAAATCCACCGCTATATAAGAAAATAGGGAGTGGTTTATGCTTAAGTTTTGTCCATGAGTGTAGTTAAAAACTAACCATGATATTAAAACTTAATATTTATTTGCATATTCCACAATAAACTATGTATATATATATACAGTTAAACCTGTCTATAGCGCCCCCTCTTGGGACTCATCAAAATAGGATGCTATAGAGAGGGGGTGCTATAGACAGGTCACTTTTAATGTAAATCGCATCGTACTATGTAATTAAAATCGGACACTATAGAGAGGAAGACCTATTTAGAGGGGGCGCTATAGACAGGTTTACCTGCATATAGAGATAATCTCAAAAAGATCACTATGATCTCAGCCAAAAATCTGAGAAGCGATATTTTTATAGAGATGATCTAGTTTTGTGTGTTTTCTATTTGAGTGATTGTTTAGCTGTTAGAATTTTGTTCTTGCCTTCTAAAAATGTTGATTTGGCTTCACCCGTGGTCTTTTTGTGGAATTTTCCCCAAAAGAATTTTGTTTCTGACAATCAACCATGATACGGCAATATTGTTATCATCATTTTCTGACTAAAAAAATAACTATTTTTATCCAGTACTTGGTCAATTTAAATTTTTCTTGGCTAAAAATATGACAATAAACTCTTCCAGATTTTTCTCTATGTCCTGTTAGAATTTCAGCCATTGAAGATAGAAAATAATAACAAAATTTATCACACTTGCCCAAAATGTAGTTTGGTACTTGCAGCTCCAGAACACATTTTGGCTTGCATTAGATGTACTAAACAGGATCTTTGGGAGAGGCCGCTGCTTATCATAAAACAGCTTGAGGAGCATGAACTCATGGAATTTGTGTAAGCTTTACACAAGGGGATAAGAAACAACAACATATATAGAGCAGCAAAGGCATCATCTTTTGAAATGAATATTAACAAAATGTTGAATTTTAAAAATATATTCCAATATATTGGCAAACCTGTTGTCTTGATACATTAAGAAGAGCTATCCACCTATGTGCTTGAGGCTCTTGCTCCTTGTTTTTTTTTTTGCTTATCCTTAGTACACGTGGTAGAAGCCATGATGGGTAGAAGTAGGCAACTGCTTTTTATTGTAAGTACACCATATGTCTACACATGTGAAAAGCAGTTTGACTTTGCACTTACAAATGTGCCAGAGCCCCATTTGGTTACTTGCACTCGCTGGTGGGGTTGGACTTTTGCAAGAATCGGGGGTTGGTCCTTGTTAGGGGTGCAGGTGGTCATTGTGTTACTTTAATATTCCACTAAGCTGATCAATGGTAAATTAATTGCTTAATATTGTGGAGTAAACTTAAAAATCAATGGTTTGTTGATATTTATTGCAAAAGATGGAGCTTTCTCATCTAAAAAACAATTTGATTGGTTCAGAGCATACTTTTTCATTCATGTCAATCGATGTTGTGTTTAGTGTCCATCAAGCCAACTTTTGATGACACTATGGACAAATTCTTCAATATGATCTGTTAGTGACCATTTCTCGCAGCTCATCTAGTGACCTTGTTGTTGTTTCTTATCTCCTTGTGTAAAGATTGCTTGAATTCCATGAGTTCATGCTCCTCAAGCTATTTTATAATAAGCAGTGGCCACTCCCAAAGATCCGGTTCAGTACATCTAATGCAGGCCAAAATGTGTTTTGGAGCTGCGGGTGCCAAGGTACATTTTAGGCAAGTGGGGTAGATTGAATTGACCTTCTTGTAGCTTCCTTGATCCCTTCTAGCCAGCTCATTGCATGTTTTCCTCTCTTCCTTCAATTTTTCTTAACAACATATAGTCCATTTACTCCCATTATGTGTCCGGAGCTCTGGCCACCCTGAGGCCAGGAAATCTACCACCCAGCTAGACGAAAGAGACCTCCTCCATACCATCAAGACCCAATGACTGCAGGAATGGAAATTTACTGCTGCATATGACTAGCTACGGAGCAGGAGGGACAAGTACCAATTCTGTCCTCCCAATGGAACAACAGTCTTTGATTTCCAGACTTAAGTCTGGTCATCTATGGACAATGACTTTACAGAATGGTTGTAAGGTTTTTGCACTATTTACTAAGTGCAATTCTAAACCTGCAACCTCAAAACACATCATTGTAATGACTCATCCATTGATGATCTCTACTCATCCTCAGACAACCATCTCAACATCTGCAGACTTAATGCCCTAATATGATTGAATGGAGATTAGAAAGATGTGTCTGAAGTAGGTCAGTATTTGTTTAAAAATTTGATTTTCTAGGAATCTACCAGATTTAATTCCATTAAAATTCAAATATTTGTTCTTTTATATGTCTATGGCACTCTGAATGTCTTTCACCATGTCAACATTTTAAAGGCTTCAATTCTTTTTCTATCCTCTTTTTATCTAGCTCTAACATCTATAATGACCACAGGGAAGATCAATGCCTCTACAAGTATCCTCTTTGTCTAAATACAGCAGAACCTCCCTGTAAAGGACACCTAATTACAGAGCCAAAGTGTCCTTTAGGGAGAAGTGTCCTCTTACTGGAGAGTTGTTAAATAGTAAAAATGGTAATTTTGCAAATGAAAACTGTCCTTTGTTGAGAGGTGTCCACTAAAGGGAGGTTCTATTGTATTAAGATGTCTGTGCATTCATTTTCATGATGCAATCACAAGGTAATAAGAAAAATCCAAATCTATATATATATAAAAATGAATGTATGTGTGTGTGTGTGTCTGTCTGTCCTTTATGCCTGACCAAACCACTCATTGGAACGCCATGAAACTTTGGGAAGTTATTTAGTATAGTACTGGGAAGGTTTCTAGCAAATAAATTTTTTGAAATAACTTTTCGCCTAAAAATAATCAAGATAAATATTCTAATTTATCTGTTATAAATCAACAATCTGCTCTAAATATTATCATGATGATACGATGATTTTGTAATGTAGAAAATTAGGAAAGACAAAATTCAGGATGACACGGCAATTTATTTGAGACAAGAATAATGATACAATTCCAAGGCCAGATACTATTCCTTTAACTTCCAATTACCGAGGGAACCAATTAATATTGATTTTATTCAACTTATCGAGTATTTTTCAAGGGACCGGGAAAAAATGTTCACTTTATCAAGAGATTCGTTAGACAAACCTTTACTCGGGTAAAACCCGGGCGAAGCCGGGTACATCCATACAAGAATAATGATACAATTCCAAGGCATGATACTATTCCTTTAACTTCCAATTACCGAGGGAACCAATTAATATTGAATTTATTCAACTTATTGAGTGTTTTTCAAGGGACCGGGAAAAAATGTTCACTTTATCGAGAGATTCGTTAAACAAACCTTTACTCGGGTTAAACTCGGGCGAAGCCAGGTACATCCATACAAGAATAATGATAAAATTCCAAGGCAAGATACTATTCCTTTAACTTCCAATTACCAAGGGAACCAATTAATATTGAATTTATTCAACTTATCGAGTGTTTTTCAAGGGACCGGGAAAAAATGTACACTTTATCGAGAGATTCGTTAGACAAACCTTTACTCGGGTAAAACCCGGGCGAAGCCGGGTACATCCGCTAGTAATAAATAATATAAATAGTGTGTGACGTTTCGGTAACAGCATTGTTACCGTCTTCAGACAAAAGTACTGATTACACATTATTACATATTAACCATTCAGTACTTTTGTCTGAAGATGGTAACAACGCTGTTACCAAAACGTCACACACTATTTGTTTATTTGGATTTGTTCTTATTACCTTGTGTTTATAATCTATAATTCATGATGCAATGTTATTGTTTATATCTAGCATCTTGTGTTAGATGATGCACCACATTTGGTATGTTTGATGTTTTCTTTTTATATTTGTTCTAGAAACTTGACGGCCTCACCTGGATATCACAGTAGAACTACCTCTCTCTAAAGGATAATCCACCTAGTTTAAGAGCCAAATTATCCTTTAGAAAGAGGTGTCCTCTTACTGGAGAGCACCTGATTGGTAAAAAAAAATGGTAATTTTGGTGATGAAAACCATCTGTTCATGGGGATTATTACTGTACCTTGGTGTATGGATAGGGACCTCTAACCAACATTTTTATTTTTATTTTTTAATATACTTTAGGGGAACACACTCATGGACAAAATATAAGGAACTGAAAAGTTGCCAGTTTTTTTTTTTTTTAAGGAGACAGAGGCAAATTTGTTCACGCTTGGTTATTTTGTGTGTCTTCAATAAAGGTCGCTGTGAATCCAGGCACACTTTGGTGAAAGTCTGACTTTGCCTGTAATTTGAGGCCATTCTTAACATGGAAGCAGATGCCTTTTCTGTTGACTCTAACATGAGTACAGACGCAGCTCCTCTGTATCCCCGGAGAGGAACCCTTGCTGAGGTCTATCAATTGGGTCAGTTGAACTCAGGATTTTAAAGAGACCTTTTTTCTCTTTCTATCAATGCTGCTGTTTGTCTGCAACTGCTTATTCGACAGTTATTCTGCTTGTTTCACAGCTGGCCTTCATTTCTGAAGATCTTTCCTCTATCTACCAGTGGGGGATGTGCCCTGTAGCCGTCAGCTCTGCTGAGGGGCTTCTATTGTCAATTACTGAAACTTTCTACTGAGTGAGCCACAAGGTCTCTCCATACTTCCTCCGCCATCCTCTTCATCTCCTCGTAGGTGTGTCGTCCAGTCCATTGTTTTAGATCGTATGTGTATTCCTGTCGTCTCCTTCCCCTCGATCTCCCCTTCAAGAAGAGTGAAAAGGAAGTTGCACCTGCTATTGCTCTAAGGACCTGGAAGTACTACTCGGTGTGACAATGTTCCCAAGACTAGAGATCTCAAATCCAATCTAAAAGGTTAATTTTGTAATTTTTAATGCGATGAGCGCATGTACATAAATCATTACTGTAAATATGATCTAATGGTCAATTTTTTTCTAGTGGTACTTAATAAAGTCCAATATGTAACAGGAGGGGCCATGCTTGATTATGCACACTCAACTCCAGCCGCTCTCACAGATCATTGCAGTTAAATGCTCACCTTGAATACCAGGCACACAGAAAAATAAAAAATTACAGTCTAGCCTAATTAATAAAATCGGCATGGACCCAGAGCAGCAGCTTTACGCACCCAAGATAGTGGACATTGCTGCTGCTGTGATAGTGATGTATGGAGACATCTGAGGCTCTTCTTTGGACAGACAACAACATTAATTAAACAACCCAAGGGATCAGAGCTTTCAGTTGTGCAATTAATGTGGTTCAATTTAAAGTTAACAAAACCAAATCCGAATGTTTGTGAATGTTTTGGTAAAGGCATTTTTATCATCAATTTAGCACTTTTGTTTGATGATAACAACACTGTTACTGAAACACTTCTTGAACATTTTATTAATTTGGATGTGAAGATACCTTACTGGGTAGCTGGCGTTCTGTGCTCCAAGAACCTGGGTTATAAATATATCTATCTTGTTACATTGTGTTTCTAATCTATAAACCAAATTGTAACATATCATGGTTGTTGAATTGAAAGCAGTTAGGTAATAATCTCAATTCATCATAACCTATTCACTGCTAGTTGACATTTTTCTAAAATAACCAAAAATATATATAAAGTAATTAAGATAATATTTTTAGAAGAGAGAGAGATAACTTGCAATATATTTTATTATTACTATATGACTTGGAACAATTGGGCATCTTTTCATTATTATTATTTTTTAGAAGGTTTTAATTTTCAACTTTTAGTGATGGATAAAATTGCTTTAATACATTTTTCTGACATGGGAAAAATTACAAATACTATTTTAATCTATGTGAATAAATGCAATGGGAAAAAAAGTGAATAAATTTATAAAATGAAGAAGAGTTAAACATTTTATTTAAAAAATCATAATCTTTCAAATAAATCCTTTATGATTGTTTTCTTTTTGTCTAGAACTCTACTCAAAAGGCATTCATGGTAAGTTCCTTCAAATTCCAAAGCACCTGATTGTTGACTTTGATCGCTTGCAGCCACTCAGAGGAGATTATCGACGCCACAATCGCCAAGGAACAAAAATCGCGGTTAACATATTTGTCGAAATTTTAAGCATTGGTTATTTGATAAACTGAAATTAACGAGGTTAGACAACATTACACTTACTAATAGTATCAATGCCTTTTTACTAAATATACTGGATGCTTCCATATCCTTAATTTTATATGGACAGCTGTCATGGGAAGCTTGAAAATAAGAAAAAAAATGTGGCATTGGGACTCAATAAACCAGCATTACAGATTTGTATTGCATGTCCCACACATACAGTGCACGATGCTCTGCTACCTATATTTTGGCTTAAGCCATCTATCACAGGCCCACTGGTACTGTATCAGACTCCTGAGAGGCTTTCAATAGCATCCAATGACTACCTGAGCTGAAGTGGTGGCTCTTCAAGCAAAGGTGTGAGGACTACACACATGCTATCCATCTACAAGTTTTTCCTAAGCCTTGAGGAGAGTTTAAGGAGATCCCTTGATTGTCTGGGAGAAGAAGAAATTTTGTTCTTGCCTTCTAAAAATGATGATCTGGCTTCACTCGTGGTCTGTTTGTGGAATTCCCCCCCCCCCCCCCCCAAAGAATTTTGTTTCAGACAATTAACCATGATACAGCAATATTGTTATCATCATTTTATCACTAAAAAAAATATTCATCTTACCACCAAAATTATTATGATGCCTAACATTTTCAATAAAAATAGCAAATATAACGTATAATTGAAATCTTTTTTTAGACTTCTAAATGACCATTGAAATAAAATTTAACAAATTTCATATCTCACTAGTTAAGAAAGTTATAATTTAGGTTATTTTTTTGAAAAAAAAAAAACGTTCTCTAGTTATGTTTAAACATTAATATACATAGCTGAGAAAAACACAATAAGAATTAATATATTGTGAAAATTTAATAATATATTAAAAATATATAACAGTAAATAAAACATTAAAGAATGCATACATTTTAGCTGAAAACATTTCTGAAAAGAGATATTCAATTCCTATTCTTATTCAAAATATCTTCAACCTAATTTTTATATCTCAATAATATTAGGAAATATTTATATTCTTATTAATTTTATATAATTTAGAGTTTACAATGTTACCCTCAAAACAAAAAGTAAATTTGAACAACAGATTATTATTGATATTTATAGATGGCGTTAAGATCGTAATTTTTATAAACATTACACTTCGAGTACTTAATATAAACACACTTGACGTCTCAGACATCCTTGGTTTTTTTTTTATTTTTGAAAATTTAAAAGTAATTTTTTGAATAATCTTAAAGAGATGTCAAAAATAACCACCACTAGAGCAGATTCAGAGGAAGAACTAAGAAGGCTTTCCTCAGGTATTTGATTATTATTATTATCATTAAAATTGATTTAAAAATATATTTTGAATTATTATTGCAATGAAAATAATGTGAATTAAAATATAATTTTTGAAACTCGTATACATACAAATTGGTTTTTTAAAATCTTCACATAAGAAATATCGTATGTTTTTTTTAAAAATAAAAATTCCTAAATTCTACATAAAATCAAAAGTAATAATTTGAGGCCAAAAATACATATTGTTATCATTAATCTAAATAACTCTTGCTCATGTATTATCATCATTATTTTAACTAAAATTGAAAAATTGTGACAATACACAAACACACATACCAATGTAAATGAAATTTAAATTTGACATTTAAAATTTATATATATTTTATAGATTGGTCATGTATTTATTAGTAAATTGAAATTAATAATTTTCAGAAATGACTTCATAAGTCTAATTTTACAGTATACATGGTATGAATTATATTTTCTCTCATTATAACAATTAAAACCTATTTTGATTTTATATATACTTTCTGATAATCTTATGATATTTTCCATTTACTTCAAACTATGTTTACTCATAAGAAAAATATATTGCACCATATTCTTAAAAAAAAAATATATATATTGAATAAGTATTATTCTCATATAAAAATATTTTGGTCTGATACTTATTTAGGCATACTTTTGGCTATGATTGTGTTATTTTGTGCTAGGCCTACTTGCTGTAAATAAAAATAATTCCATTTCTAAATCAGGCTAGCTTAGGGGTCGGCAAACTTCTGAGTCGGAAGAGTTAAAAATTACAATTTACAAAATTTCATAGTTTTTAAAAAGCCACAAAATTTTTTCTTGCTAACAATAAATTATACTCACTTAAATGATAAGGCACAATTTGGATTATAGATTATAAACACAAGGTAATAAGACCAAATCAAAATAAATAAATAGTGTGTGACGTTTCAGTAACAGTGTTGTTACCATCTTCAAACAAAAGTATTGAATGATAAATTTTACCTCAGCAAAATTGGTAGAAAATGTGGTAAAATTTCTCATTCAGTACTTTTCTCTGAAGATGGTAACAACACTGTAACTGAAACGTCACATACTATTTATTCTGATTTGGTCTTATTACCTTGTGTTTAAACTCCGCCCGTGCCGGTCCCAAGCCCAGATGAAAAAGGAGGAGGGGGAGCAGTAACGTGTGACGTTTCAGTAACAGCGTTGTTACCATCTTCAGACAAAAGTATTGAATTGTACTAAACATTGTGTTCAGTACTTTTGTCTGAAGATGGTAACAACGCTGTTACCGAAACGTCACCCACTATTTATTTATTTGGATTTGGTCTTATTACCTTGTGTTTGTAATATTTCAATATTGTTTTGATGATTGTAATACAGTCTCCACAACTTCTATAATCCAGGGATACAGAATGAGCAGCGTTTGTACTCCATGTTAGGAGCGGCTGTACATGGCATCTGTTCCTCATGTCAGAGGCGGCCATTTCTTTTGGAGCTAAGTCGGCCTGCCACTGAGTAGTGCTCCCAGTCTTAATGACAAAGGCAGACACATTCTACTTCAACCAGTGTGGAGATAAGAAAGAAGAAGAAGAGACCTTGTGTTTAGACTCATATAATTAATATTTGCCTATGGAACTATATAAAGATCCGCAGATTCATATCCAAAGAGCCGCATGAGGCTCACGAGCTACAGTGTGCAGACCCATGGTTTAGCCTATACTAAAAAAATAACTTAAACTAACCCAATTTAACCTATCTAACCTAGCATATTGATATACTCTGGGGCACCTTGTCACTGGTGGTTAGCAGAAATGAATATCATCAATAATGATAAGGTACAATTTGGATTATAGATTACAAACACAAGGTAATAAGACCAAATCCAAATAAATAAATAGTGTATGACGTTTCGGTAACAGCGTTGTTACCATCTTCAGACAAAAGTACTGAAATTTTTTTATACTGAAAATTTTTACACTTATTTCAGTACTTTTGTCTGAAGATGGTAACAATGCTGTTACCAAAACGTCACACACTATTTATTTATTTGGATTTGGTCTTATTACCTTGTGAATATCACCAATTTAATCTTTTTTTTCCCCCCAAATACAGTTAAATCTGTCTATAGCGTCCCCTCTTGGGACTCACCAAAATAGGGTGCTATAGAGAGGGGGTGCTATAGACAGGTCACTTTTAATGTAAATCGCATCGTACTACGTATTTAAAATCGGGCGCTATAGAGAGGGAGGCGCTATTTAGAGGGGGCGCTATAGACAGGTTTAACTGTAAATCACAAGGTAATAAGACCAAATTCAAATAAGTAGTCATTTAACATTCAGGTAACATTGTTGTTACCAAAGTGTTATGTTTAAATTATTTGGTCTTTTTATCATTCGTAATATTTCAATTGATAAGGCACAATTTGGATTATAGATTCTAAACACAAGGTAATAAGACCAAATGCAAATAAATAAATAGTGTGTGACGTTTCGGTAACAACGCTGTTACCGAAACGTCACACACTATTTATTTATTTGGATTTGGTCTTATTACCTTGTGTTTGTAATATTTCAATATTGTTTTGATTATTGTAATACAGTCTCCACAACTTCTATAATTCAACATCCCTAGGGATAAGAATTTTTGGTTGAATTAAAGTCGGATGAGTAGAGCTCATCGATGGATGATTGGATGCAGTTGACAATGGGGTTAGGAGGTTTCAGGAGTCAGAAGTTAGCATGGGGGACTCATGATTATTCTATGGGGTTGTAAGAGATATGTTTGAAAGAGGATTTGATTCATTTTATGTGTTGATGATCTAATCATGACACATTGTGTCGATTCTTCCTCAAACATTTGTCTTTCTTACTGTCATTAAATCTAAGGTAATAATCTGTCTAAGTTACAATTTGGATTATAGATTAGAAACATAAGGTAATAAGACTAAATCCAAATAAATAAATAGTGTGTGACATTTCGGTTACAGCGTTGTTACCATCTTCAGACAAAAGTGCTGAATGTCTTTGCCTGAAGATGGTAACAACGCTGTTACAGAAACGCCACACGCTATTTATTTATTTGGATTTGGTCTTATTACCTTATGTTTATAGTCTGTGTTGAACTATAGTCAGATGAGTAGAGCTCTTTGATGGATGATTAGATGCAGTTGACAATGTGATTAGGGGGTTTAAGGGTCAGGAGTTAGCATGGGAGACTCATGATAATTCTATGGGGATGTGAGAGATGAAGATTTAATGTCATTCTATGTGTTAATGATCTAATCATGACACATTGTGTTGATTCTTCCTCAAACATTTGTCTCTCTGACTTTTCATTAAATCTAAGGTACAAATTTCTCTAATGATAAGGTCCAAGTTGGATTATAGATTGGAAACAAAAGTTTTTAATATTATTATTATTATCCCTAGTACATGTAGTATAGGCCATGATAATCATGGTAGGTAGAAGTTGGCGACTATTTTACTTAAGTGCACCACCGAGGGGGTCGGTGGAAGGCTGGTTAAACCGTTTGGTTTTCGACCACTACGACCCGGGTTCGATTCCCGCATTGGACACTTTTTTCTGTTTAAAAAAAAAAATGGTCCAATGGCCCCCGATTCTTGCAAAAGTCCAACCCCACCAGCGAGTGCAAGTTACCAAACGGGGCTCTGGGACATTTGTAAGTGCAAAGTCGAACTGCTTTTCACATGTGTAGACATGTGGTGCACTTACAGTAAAAGCAGTCGCTAACTACCCACCATGATTATCATGGCTTTGAGATAAGAAAGAAAAAAGAAGTGCACCACATGTCTCCACATGTAGAGAGCCGTTTGACTTTTGCATTTACAAGTGAGCCAGAGCCCTGTTTGGTTACTTGCACTCGCTGGTGGGGTTAGATTTTTTCAAGAAGCAGGGGAGCCATTGGAGCATTATTTTTTTTTTTGAAATTAGAAAAAAAGTGCCTAATGCGGAATTTGATCCTGGGTTGTAGTGGTCGAAAGCCAACGGTATAGACACTTGTCCACCTTACAATATTCTCACTTTCTCCCCACCCTCTGAATTTTGTATGAAGCTGGGGACGACACATTGAAATAATATAAATTATGGAAGACAGGCAGCAAAGTTGGCACACCTCCATATATCAATATACAACACAGCTGGGAAGTTCTTAATTTCTCTAGAGGTCATTTAAAACTGTTTTTTTCCTCATTTCTCTTCCAGCAATTGCTTCTCTGTCTTTTGGCAATGATTAAAGTGTATCTTCCAATGATAAGGAACAATTAGGATTATAAACACAAAGTAATAAGACCAAATTCAAATAAATAAATCGTGTGTGACATTTTGGCAACAGTGTTCTTACCGAAACTTCACACACTATCTTGTGTTTATCATCCAATGATAAGTAAATTGCTTCTCTTCCCCTTTTTTTATGTCTAGGATCAAAGTATAGTGTATCTTCCAATAATCAAATTAGAAACACAAGGTAATAAAACCAAATCCAAAAAAATTGTTTGTGACATTTTGGTAACAGCGTTGTTGTTCCATCATCAGACAAAAGTACTGAATAGAATACTTAATGAATCAGTACTTTTGTCTGATGATAATAACAATGCTCTTACTGAAACCTCACATACTATTTTAAAGTAAAAAAAAGCTTTAATATTGATTCAAGGGATTATTTTATCGAAGCATACACTATTTATTAATTTGGATTTGGTCTTATTACCTGTTTTTCTAATCCAAATATGATAAATCTGATAGAGAGAAGGGTGGACGCGGGCGCCACTTGGAGGCGCTGCATGAAAATAAACTGACCAATGGGAATTGCCCACCTCAACCGTCAAGTCTTCTTCCTTGTTTATACTTTTAGACTGCCTTTGTTTTTTACTGCTGTTTGCGGTTGTTCTTTTATCCTCAATATGTATACTTATAATTAAACATATACTAATATAAAAAATATTGAAAGCATATCCTGACCAGGAGCACATGTGCTTTTAAGATGGCAGAGAGCGCCATCTAGTGGAACAGAAATCAACTAAGCATTGATTTAACCTGTTCTCTGATATTTGACCAACCCAATTTCTTGATTAATCAAGAAAAGCCATCCATGAACGTGTTTCGCGCTCATCAGTGTGGAGCTTTTCTTGATTTATCAAGAAATTGGGTTGGCCAAATATCAGAGAACAGGCTAAATCAATGTTTAGTTGATTTCTGTTCCACTAGATGGCGCTCTGCCATCTAAAAAGCACATGTGTTCCTGGTCTGGATATGCTTTCATTATTTTTAATATCAACACCTGATCCTTTTATTTTTCTATTATTTTTTCATTCACACATATAATCACTTATTTTTATATTCTTTTTTTTTTTTGCTTATCCCTAGTACACGTGGTACAGGCCATGATAATCATGGTGGGTAGTTAGCGACTGCTTTTTACTGTAAGCGCACCACATGTCTACACATGTGAAAAGCAGTTCGACTTTTCACTTACAAATGCCAGAGCCCGGTTTGGTTACTTGCACTCGCAGGTGGGGTTGGACTTTTGCAAGAATCGGGGGCCATTGGAGCATTTTTTTTTTTTAAACAGAAAAAAGTGTCCAATGCGGGAATCGAACCCGGGTCCTAGTGGTCGAAAACCAAACGGTTTAACCAGCCTTCCACCGACCCCCATATATTCTTTTAAAAACACCGACCCACAACAAATCCAACTTGTATGTTATCTCAGTAATCAAATTAGAAGCCACACAATGGAGGATTATAGCCTTGGGATGTTTCTCCAGACTGTGACAGCTGCTGTCTCTGGTGGGTACTTTGGTTACAGGACTACATCAATAACCTCCTCTCTTTTTTTAAATCAGGGAATAAATAAATTCTAGTCTTATCAAGTGGTCAAAGATAAAAAAAAAAAGCAATGATTCAATTACTTTTTTAAAATTATATTCTCAAATATTTTAGAAAGACGATTGTATTTCTTTTTTTTTTTTTTTCAAGGTAATAAGACTAAATCCAAATAAATAAATAGTGTGTGACATTTCGGTAACAATGCTGTTAACAAATCATCACACTTATTTATTTATTTGGATTTATGGTCTTATTACCTTGTGTTTCTAATCTATAATTCAAATTGTACCTTATTAGGTATTGAGAATTGTTTATATTTTGAACCACTTGATACAATCACATCTTAAATTGGTGAAACCGCTGGGAGGGTTAACCACTGATGAGCCAAACCCTCCCAATATTTTTTCATCGCAGTAAGGACAGTAGAAGTTTGATTTATTCGCGAGAAGAAACATTCGCGTTTTGATGTTTTCATTTATAATCACATCTTAAAACACCGCAGACACAACAACACAATAGATGAAATAATAGAAATAACACCAATGATAGGGAATTTTGGTATTTCTTAATTCCCCTCATTCCATAGTTTCACAATGTGATACGGACCAATTTAGATTTTAGAAACATAAAGGGAGGTCAGTGAATGATTGTTCTAAACTGTTGGTTTTTCAACCGTGCTACGACCCAGGATCGAATCCTGTATTGGACACTTTTTTTTATAATTTAAAAAGGTGCTCAAATGGCCCCTCATTCTTGCAAAAGTCCGACCCCACCAGCGAGTGCAAGTAATCAAACAGGGCTCTAGCACACTTCACTTGTAAATGCAAAAGTCGAACCGTTTTTCACATGTGTAGACCCTTGGTGCACTTACAGTAAAAGCAGCCACTAGCTTCTACAAACCATGATTATCATGGTCTGTACTATGTGTACTAGGAATAAAAAAAGAAAGAAAATATATGATAATACGACCAAAAAGATAAATTGTAAGAAAATGCTTCATTCAGTACTTTTTGTCTGAAGATGGTAACAACGCTGTTCCTCAAGCATCACAAGCAGTTTATATATTTGGTCTTATTACCTTATATTTGGTTTCACTGTGTGACAAGAATTTTGCATATTCCTTTGAAATAGTTTAACTTCTCTATAACTACATTACTTGGGACCAAGATTTTAACTTGTTGTTATAACCACAGTTATGTAAAACACACTTGGGACTTTAGATTTATGTTGTTATTGGTGATGAAAATTGTCCATTGTAGAGAGACCTTTAGTGCGAGTGTCCGTTCATGGAGGTTCTTCTACTGTATTGGTTATGGAAACTGTTCTTTGTAGAGAGGTGTTTTCTAGCGGGTGTATCCTCTCATGGGGGTTTTCTACTGTATTGGTGATGGAAACTGTCCTTTGTAGAGAGGGTGTCCTCTAGCGGGGTATCCTTTAATGGGAGTTGTTCTACAGTATTGGTGGTGAAAACTGTTCTTTGTAGAGAGGTGTCCTCTAGTGGGATTGTCCTCTCATGGAGGTTGTTCTACTGTATTGGTGATGAAAACTGTCCTTTGTAGAGAAGTGTCCTCTAGCGGGGTATTCTCTCATGGGAGTTGTTCTACTGTATTGGTGATGAAAACTGTCCTTTGTAGAGAAGTGTCCTCTAGCGGGGTATTCTCTCATGGGAGTTGTTCTACTGTATTGGTGATGGAAACTGTCCTTTGTAGAGAAGTGTCCTCTAGCGGGGTATTCTCTCATGGAAGTTGTTCTACTGTATTGGTGGTGAAAACTGTCCTTTGTAGAGAGGTATCCTTTAACAGGAGTGTCCTCTCATGGGAGTTGTTCTACAGTATTGGTGATGAAAACTGTCCTTTGTAGAGAAGTGTCCTCTAGCGGGGTATTCTCTCATGGGAGTTGTTCTACTGTATTGGTGATGAAAACTGTCCTTTGTAGAGAGGTGTCCACTTGTGTTAGTGTCTTCTCATGCCCATTATTCTACTTTATTGGCGATGAAAATTGTCGTTTGTAGAGAGGTATTTTCTAGCGGGAGTGTCCTCTCATGGAGGTTTTACTCTATTGGTATTGAAAACTGTCCTTTGTAGAGAAGTTTTTCTCATGGAGGTTATTCTACTCTATTGGTATGAAAACTGTCTTTTGTAGAGAGGTTTTCTCTCACGAAGGTTATTTTACACGAAGAGTATTCTACTGTATTGGTGATGATGATTGATGTCCTTTGTAGATTGATGTCCTCTCACGAAGGTTGTTTTACTGTATCTTCTCAAACATAAATATTTATCCCAGACAATAAAGAGGGAGATAGAAGTTAGATATTAAAAAAAAAAAACTTATGATAGCTAGATACTAAAATACTTTCACTACCATGTACAAAGTACGTAAAAATAAAGGATAAAAAGAGCTATATAAAGGAAGCTATCTCAAGTGGTGATAGGAAGACAATTTTCTACGTATTGGCGTTGTACAACCAGCAGTGATAAGATCAGGGCTATCATCACGCCATGTGAGACATTCCCAGCTGGACAAAGATTTGACTTCACATTTCTCAACTACCGTTTTTTTTTTCTTTCTTTGTTCAACCGTTGCCTTACAGGTTGCAAGCTTTGATGTCATCACATTAAGATATTCCCTTGGGTAATCAACATTTTCATATGGACAAATACAGTTGAACATCTCTCTATAGGAAAACACCTAGTTGCAGAGCCATAATGTCCTTTAGAGTGAGACGTCCTCTTCTTCCTTCTTCTTCCTTATCTCCACACTGAGTGAAGTAGAATGCATATGCCTTTGTCATTAAGACTGGGAGCACTACTCAGTGGCAGGCCGACTTAGCTCCAAAAAAAATTGCCGCCTCTGACATGAAGAACAGATGCCATGTGCAGCCGCTCCTAACATGGAGTACAGACACTGCTCATCCTGTATCCCTTGATCAGGAGCCCTTAGAGGGTACTATCAGCCGGGCCAGCTGAACCCAGGTTTTTTAGTGAGCTTGTTACTGCTCCCCCCCCTCCTTTGTCATCCGGGCTTGGGACCGGAAAAGGCGGAGTTATATCAAATGGTAATTTTGACAATGAAAACTTTCCTTTGTGTAGAAAGGTGTCCTCTAGCGGGAGTGTCCTCTCACGGAAGTTCTACCAGAGTAGTACAATGCTGACAATAGGCATTCATTACTATATTATCATCAATGTTTTACAACCAAGGAATATGCAAATAAGTCTGCTATCAGTCAAAGTTGCATATTACATAAGTCAGAACTATGAAAGCCACTCCATCCAGAGCTAGCTCTCTGTATCACGTGAAATAATATTTCAATAGTGAAACTGTACCGGCATTAGGTGGATAAGTTAAGAAAAAGACATCTGCTGATTGTGAAACTAAAAGTTACTGATGGCTTGAGCCATCTATCAACATAAATACCAACTAATCGCTGATTTTTAATTATTCCAGAATTGACCAAATATCCTTTATATCAATATATCGTGTCAAAGTTTTGACTAGAATGTCATATTATGGAAACATAGGCTGAACAAACATACCCCACATTTCTTTTTTCTTTGTCAATCAATTGCTTTTCCCTAATTACATTACCATAACGTCACATCTATCAGTAATTCTGATGGCTAGGTTTGTTATTGTATGAAGACTTCAATATTTCCTAGAGAGAAAATATGTTATGTTTGTCCTTGGATAAAGATATTTGTTTTCTCTTATTTCTCTTTTTTGTTTATTTACTAGTTAAATGTATTTGCATACATAATACAAGAAAAATTGCATATATAACCTTTGGTATTGCACGAATGCTTGTTATTTTAGAAAATTTGGATGTTGATATTTTCCCATATTCGACATTGTCTAGTAGAAATACAACTCGCTGTTTGAATTTTGCAGATGGAAATCTGGGATGGGAGTGAAAATTATCAGCAATCTTTTTTATTTTACAACCAAAATTCTGTCTAATTGGAATTGGCAGGGGAATAAAAAATTGTTCAAATATTTGACCAGAGAGTAGTTCTAATTATCAATAAACTCAAATGTATATCTCAGGAGTGATAATTATCATCAGTCTTGATTATCTGTGGTTTCAATTACCGCAGTCCCGATTGTCTGTAGTCCCAATTATCTGTAGTCCATAATCTGAAGTCACAATTATCTGCAGTCTTGATTATCTGTGGTTTCAAAATTACCTGCAGTCCCAATTGTCTGTAGTCCCATTTATTCACAGTCCCAATTATCTGTAGTTCAAATTATCAGCAGTCTTGATTATCTGCAGTCCCAATTATAACCAGTCTCTCCTGATTATATGTATCCCAATTATCTGCAGTCCTGATTATATGTATCCCAATTATCTGCAGTCCCAATTATAAGCAGTCTCAATTATCTGTAGTCGAGAATCTGAAGTCACAATTATCTGCAGTCCCAATTATAAGCAGTCTCCTGATTATATGTATCCCAAATATCTGCAGTCCCAATTATGAGCAGTCCTGAATATATTTATCCCAATTATCAGCCGTCTCAATTAGAATCAGTCCCAATTATAAATGCAGTAGAATCTCTCCCTAAAGGACCTCTAGTTACAGAGCCAAAGTATTTCTTAGAGATAGGACAGCTCTTCCTAATCTTTCTTATCTTCACGTGGGTAGTTGGTGACAGCTTTTACTCTAGGTACACCACATGTCTACATATGTAGAAAGCACTTCGACTTTTGCACTTACAAGTGTGCCAGAGCCTCCTTTGGTTACTTGCATTTACTGATGGGGTTGGAATTTTTTGACAATCGGGTGTCATTAAGGGAATTTTTTTTTTTTACTAGAATAAAGTGCCCAGTGCGGGATTCGATCTCAGGTTATGTCAGTCGACAGTTTATACCACTCCACTGGATTTCCTCTTACTGGAGAGTAACTGTAAGAGAATCGGAGATCTCAGAAATTATTGTTTTATTAACAATAACGATAAAGCACAATTTGGATTATAAATTATAATAAAAGAAAATAAGACCTAATCCAAATAATTTATTAGTGTGTGACGGCAATAACATTGTCACCATCATCATAGATTTATTCTTTTGTCTGATGATGGTGACAATGTTGTTGCCGAAACGTCACACACTAATAAATTATTTGGATTAGGTCTTATTTTCTTTTATTATTAACAATAACATTATATTAAGATGACATAAAGACAAGCGTAGAAACCAAAACTTAAACTATAGGTACAGTCAGTGTGGCGCTAGGTCACGTGATGTCTGGTAGGTGTTGCTCAGCAACAGCTGATGTGTGAAGTTACTCTCCAACTGATTGGTAAAACTGGTAATTTTGTTGGTTGGAAGTTTGCTTGGAAAAATACATGGCTATATTAATGATAAATTTGGATTATAGATTATAAACACAAGGTAATAAGACCAAATCTAAATAAATAAATAGTGTGTGATGTTTCGGTAACAGCATTGTTACCATCTTCAAACAAAAGTACTGAATGAGAAATTTTACCACAGCATGTTTTATATTGCATTCAGTACTTTTGTCTGAAGATGGTAACAACGCTGTTACTGAAATGTCACACACTATTTATCTATTTGGATTTGGTCATACTTAACAGCAACTATTTAAAACATGCTGTGGTAAAATTTCTCATTTAATACTTTTGTCTGAAGATGGTAACAACACTGTTACCGAAATGTCACACACTATTTATTTATTTGGATTTGGTCTTATAACCTTGTGTTTATAATCTATAATTCAAATTGTGCATTATAATGTAGCTCAATTTTTTTTGAATATGTATTTGATAAGGTACAATTGGATTATAGATTTAGAAGAACATAGTAATAAGACCAAATCCAAATAAATAAATGGTGTGTGACATTTCTGTAACAGTGTTGTTACCATCTTCAGACAAAATTGTTTGCATAGCTTGCCATAGCTGCTCCCTAAGCAGTTGACTTGGGTTTGATGATTCCCGCCATGATAAAGCACACAATTTGGATTATCTATATATATAAAAATGAATGTATGTCTGTTTGTTTGTCCTTTATGCCTGACCAAACCACTCATTGGATCGCCATGAAACTTTGGGAAGTTATTTAGTATAGTACTGGGAAGGTTTCTAGCAAATAAAATTTTTGAAATAACTTTTCGCCTAGAAATAATCAAGATAAATATTCTAATTTATCTGTTATAATTCAACAATCTGCTCTAAATATTATCATGATGATACGATTATTTTGTAATGTAGAAAATTAGGAAAGACAAAATTCAGGATGACACTGCAATTTATTTGAGACAAGAATAATGATACAATTCAAAGGCAAGATACTATTCCTTTAACTTCCAATTACCGAGGGAACCAATTAATATTGATTTTATTCAACTTATCGAGTATTTTTCAAGGGACTGGGAAAAAATGTTCTGAGAGATTCGTTAGACAAACTTTTACTCGGGTAAAACCCGGGCGAAGCCGGGTACGTCCGCTAGTAGATTATAAGCATAAGGTAATAAGACCACAAATCCAAATAAATAAATAGTGTGTATATAAATAAATAAAAAAAATATTTATTTGAAACTATTATAGACATGTATGATTCTTTTTAAAAATTGTTTAATTTTTAAAAAAGAATTATACATGTCTATAATAGTTTCAAATTTTCATAACAGATGGCGCACTAATACATCATAATATAAATATATATTTATTTAGATTTGGTCTTATTACCTTGTGTTTATCTTTTCATTCAGTACTTGTGTTTAATGATAATAACAATACTGTTATTGAGAAACATTAAGTACTATTTTTTTTTTGTATATGGGCTTATTTACCTTGTATTGAATAAGTATATATACACTCATGGACTAAACTTAAGAAAGTGGAATGTCTTTGATGTTGTCGTGTTTTTTATATCGTGTGTCTTCAATAAAGGTGTCACTGTAATTTATTAGTGTGTGACGTTTCGGCAACAACATTGTCACCATCATCAGACAAAAGAATAAAAAAAAAAATTGTAATTTTTAAAATTTTATTGACGTGACAACGTCTTAAATTAGGTTGCGGCTGGGAGTCACTTATGAAAAAGTGTAACGCCCGGTAACGTTACGATGAGTCACCGAACGAGAGTGCTGCGCGCGCAGCGCTGGAGAATTAGGCGCATTGAATCGGCGCATGCTTGTCTCTGTCTTTGTCTTTCTCGAACGTTCTTGGCGTTGGAAAAACAAGAAAGCGTCATAATACAAGTTCACACGTGTGGTTAAAGTATCGTCAGCTGTGTCTGTAGTGAAAATGTGGAGTGCTTAGATTCGTCATTTACAACAACTACAACAATAAAGGTAAATAATTGTACACTGATATTTCATTATCGTAAACTATGATTGATTGATTAATTGTTAGATTGACACAAAAGTTGAGAAACTGAGTTTATAGGGTATGTCATACTATTGATAAATGTTGATAGTGTTAAGTAAATTATTAGTTTAAAATTAAATAATTAATTAATTATTATTTTTCAAATTTTAAATAGTTTCAAATTTATTTAGCAAAAATTTGAACCTTCGATCTGAATAAATGTTTTGATTTTCGAATTGATTCTTTAAAATTACAAATATTAAGAAAAAGTGGCAGATATAAGAAAACTTTATTTAAACTGTGTTGAGCAAGAATTTTAACATCTAATTTAAGTAAATGTTTTAATTTTCAACTTCATCATTTACAATTACAAATTTAATTTAATTTCAAATTTATTTAGCAAAAATTTGAACCTTCGATCTGAATAAGTGTTTTGAATTTCAAATACCAACGCGGCTGGTGGAGTGGCGATCTATCGTAAATTATCATCGACATCTACGGCGGAAGTGTTCCAAGTTGCGATTACAGACGTAACTCGTGTCATTAAAACCAAGGGTGACATGTGCATGACTGAAGTTACTTGCTTCGCCGCTAATACTAGCTTCAAGTTTATACTCGGTGCTGTATATATTCATCCAGGAGCTAGTATGCAGGATATTGGAATGTTACTATGGCAAGGACTCGGTCCGTACATTCACAACAGCCAGTACGTGCCACCGTTCGTGCAAGTTGATTCTAGTATACCGATTCTTCTGTGTGGTGATTTTAACAAAAACGTAAAGCCTGACAACTCGTTTCTTAATTTCATGAAAAATACGTATAATCTTGATTGCGTATCAAACGTTTCTAAGTCAACTACGTTAAAAGGAAAAACTATCGACTTGACTTTCGCAAGACACATTACAGCAGAAACACTTCCTTTCATTTCATATTTCTCCTATCCTCAACAAAATCACTCAAATAGGAATTAGTTAAGTTTAAGTTTACATGTACAATGTTTTAGTAAACAAAATATATTTCTATAGTTAAAATTTGTGCAATTCTTATTTTCATTCAATTCCTTGTTCCTATTTTGCAATTTAAATATATTCATATCAATAAATATTCTACCGTTGTCACGTAAAATCTTCGCCCGTAAAACCGACTTTACAGGCAACCATTTTTTTTTTTTTATTCTTTTGTCTGATGATGGTGACAATGTTGTTGCCGAAACGTCACACACTAATAAATTATTTGGATTAGGTCTTATTTTCTTTTATTATAATCTATAATCCAAAAGGTGTCACTGTAATATCTTTCAGAATTATAGCTACAAGAAAATAAGACCTCATCCAAATAATTTAATAGTGTGTGACATTTCAGCAACAGCATTGTCACCATCATCAGACAAAAGAATAAAATGTACATTTTATTGTTTTTATTCTTTTATCTGATGATGGTGACAATGCTGTTGCCGAAACGTCACACACTATTAAATTATTTGGATTAGGTCTTATTTTCTTGTAGCTATAATCTATAATCCAAATTGTGCTTTATCATCTTTCAGAGTTATTTATCTGAATCCCGATATACATGCTAAAAGGTACAACTTCCTCAAGTTTCATCCATGAGTGTAATATATTTTTTTATAAATAAAATTATAATTCAAAGCAATAACGCGCCATCTATACATATAAAATGAAAGGATTTAAAAGCACGAATGTTTCTTTTATACATAATACAAACTTCTCTACTGTCCTTTTAAATTCTTTCAAAATTATAATTCACAAATAAAAAAGAAGCAATCTCAATTAGCTATCCCATAATAACTCCTACTCTATCTTCCTGTGGGTGAGGAACACATAAAAAAGGCTCTCCATCACTGTCAACTACTGTCAACCACAATCCATCACTAAGGTGACATCTACCTAAATAAAGATCTACAAGTCTCTAATATATCACTGAGTTCCATCCATCCAATGTACATTACATCGGTGGACGAGTGGTTAAAACGCCAGATACCCGACAACCATGAACTGGTATGGGGGTCGGTGTAAGGCTGGTTAAATCATTTGGTTTTCGACCACTACGACCCGGGTTCGATTCCCGCATTGGACACTTTTTTCTGTTTTAAAAAAAAAAATGCTCCAATGGTCCCCGATTCATGCAAAAGTCCAACCCCACCAGCGGGTGCAAGTAACCAAACGGGGTTCTGGCACATTTGTAAGTACAAAGTCGAACTGATTTTCACATATGTAGACATGTGGTACACTTACAGTAAGAGTAGTCGCCTTCTTCTACCCACCATGATTATCATGTGTACTAAGGATAAAAAAAAAAAACATTACTTTGGTAGACAAGTGGTTAAATCCCCAGATTCCCAACAGCCATGAACCGGTATCTAATCCCGTGTTGGATACTTTGTTTTAATTTTTAAATACCTATTTTATATACCAAATTTGCTCTAGTATATGTAAATAAATCAATTCTAAAATAGTTTAAAATGTGTGTAAATTTTATAATGTACATATAACTTGCCATTGCATAGTTAAGTTTCATTTTGTATCAATTTTTTCCTATAGAAGGATGTTATCCTGAAAGCTTGAACAACGTTTAATAAAAGATACTCAACCTTAGACGTTTACTAGCCGAATGACCCGGGCAACGCCCGTGTTTTAATTTAGACACGTGGACCTGTTGGATCATTAACGCCCGTGTTTTACCCGATTGAATGTTTTTATTCAAATACTATTTGTTACAATTATAAATTGGCGCCTTAAATAAATGCATATATTAGTCTTCTTCTTCTTCTTTCTTATCTGCATATATTAGTTAATAACTATAGCCTATGTGCTTTATCTGTCTATGTACTGTTGGCTTCCGTAGGCGTCTCTTACTGGGAAAAAGAAAGAGAGGATTCCATTTAGTTATTAACTAATATATGCATTTATTTAAGGAGCGACCCGCTCCAACACAATAGTTACAAAAACCAAAAAGCGAGTGGGGGGGGGCAAAGTGTCTCGCGCAGTGGCGGCGCCATCGTAGCGAACCAATAGGAGAGCGCCATTCCAAAAAAAAGCAATCGGTGACAGAGATGAAGAACGCATGACGCTCGTAACTGTATATAGAATTATCTAAAACTTTGTTTTAATATGTGAATAACCTTCACATATATTATTCATTGTTGTCTCTCCTCTCTTCTTTCTTATCTTCACACTGGGTGAAGTAGAATGCGTCTGCCTTTGTCATTAAGACTGGGAGTACTACTCAGTGGCAGGCCGACTTGGCTCCAAAATAAATGGCTGCCTCTGACATGAGGAACAGACGCCATGTGCAGCCGCTCCTAACATGGAGTACAAACGCTGCTCATCCTGTATCCCTGGATCAGGAGCC
Organism: Cordylochernes scorpioides; assembly: GCA_030710605.1. Classification (NCBI taxonomy): domain Eukaryota; kingdom Metazoa; phylum Arthropoda; class Arachnida; order Pseudoscorpiones; family Chernetidae; genus Cordylochernes; species Cordylochernes scorpioides. The sequence continues at coordinate 219,229,209 of CP092863.1, read as the reverse complement.
CTTACAGGGTACCATCAGCCGGGCCAGCTGAGCCCAGGTTTTTTAGTGAGCTTGTTACTGCTCCCCTCCTCCTTTTTCATCCGGGCTTGGGACCGGCAAAGGCGGAGTTATTCATTGTTGTAAATATCATAAGGTTGTTCTTTTTGAGCGGTACCTAATAAAGTTATTTTGGAACTGATAAGTTACAATTTGGTAAATGTTGAATTAAAGAAGTTATATAGATGATTTCATCAAAACATTCAATTCTAGGGGATATTTATCTCTTTCTCTCTCTATGATAACCAAATATGATAAAGCACAATTTGGATTATAAACACACTGTGTGATGTTTTAGCAACAGTGTTGTTACCATCATCAGACACGAATAAATGGTTTTTCTTTTGTCTGATAATGGTAACAACGCTTATGCTTAAACGTAACATACTATTAATTTATTTGGATTAGGTCTTTTTACCTTGTATCTACCTTGTGTTTAATTCAGCTGTTGTTTGTTTTTTTTTGGTTCAAACTCAATGAGGGTATTTTTCTTTAATCTAACTGACTATAATTCAACTAAAAATTCTCCCTGATTCTTTGGGATGTTGAGTTAAAGAAGTTAGGCTGGATATCTTTTATAAAAAATATTCCTAGAAACATATGTCATACAAATGTTTTACTATGTATTCAGATAGATTGAGAAAGCCGTCAGCAATGTCCAGCTGCACACAATCTGGACACAATTCTTTCCTCAATTCTCCTCTCAGCTCACCATTTGAGATACAGTAGAACCTCCCTTTAGCTGACACCCTGCTAACGGACATCTCTCCATAAAGGACAGTTTTCTTCTGCAAAATTACCATTTTTACAATTTAGCAACTTTCCGGTAAGAGGACACCTCTCCCTAAAGGACACTTTGGCTCTGTAATTAGGTGTTGTCCTTTACAGGAAGGTTCTACTGTATTTCTTCTTTCAATGCAGTAATATAACCAAGTTATTTGAATGCTGAAAGCATAGTTACTAACCCCTGCTGGGAAGACACAAATTCTTAAAAAAACTAAGTTGAAAGAATCTTCTTTCTACTTGATAAGGTACAATTCAGATTATAGATTAGAAACACAAGGTAATAAGACCAAATTCCCAAATAAATAAATACACTAGAACCTCTCTTTAGAGGACACCCCGCTAATGGACACCTCTCCACAAAGGACAGTTTTCATTTGCAAAATTACCATTTTTACTATTTAGCAACTCTCCGGTAAGAGGACACCTCTCTCTAAAGGACACTTTGGCTCTCCAATTAGGTGTTGTCCTTTACAGGGAGGTAGTTCTACTGTAGTAGGTGACATTTTGGTAACAGCATTGTTACCATAATCAGACAAAAGTACTGAATGACTGAATTTTACTGAGAGTTAGAGAGATGGGGAAGAAATGAGTTATTGACGAAATAAGAAAGAAGGAGGGAATAGATACAAATAGCATAGACACACTGTAAGATGATGCCTTATGGTGTTTTGGCATCTGGAAGACAAATAGAGAGGAAAAGACACAATATATTAATTAACATGGCCACTAACAGTCAGCTATATTGTCAATTAGAACTACTGGCCAATAGCCGAATGGCGTCTGTCTGTTTCCAGATTTTATATTTTAAAAAATAATTTTATTGACCTTCATTAATAGAAAATCATAGAGTTAGGAGATATATGTTAAGAGGGGGCTATAAACATGACTATATTTACAATTATGTACATTCCTGGACAAAACTTTATGAAGTTGACCCTTTTAGCATGTACAGTTAAACCTGTCTATAGCGCCCCCTCTTGGGACTCGCCAAAATAGGGTGCTATAGAGATGGGATGCTATAGACAGGTCACTTTTAATGTAAATCGCATCATACTACATATTTAAAATCGGGTGCTATAGAGAGGAAGGCGCTATTTAGAGGGGGCACTATAGACAGGTTTAACTGTATATCGGGATTCAGACAATAAATCTGAAAGATAATACAGTGACCTTTATTGAAGACACACAAGATAACCAAGTGTGAACAAAATTGCTTCCGTCTCCTTAACAAAAAAATAGATGACCAGCAACATGAAATAATTTCCACTTCCTTAAGTAAACTTATGAGTGTCTATTCGAGAAGGATTCCCCATCGCCTGAAGAGTTCTCCTTCAAATTTCTCCCCTCACCTCAGGACTCAGAAAAAAATTTGTAAATGGATTGTTTGAGTCAAAAGGCGATCCATCAATTAAGATTATTTAAAAGGGCGTACCTGGATCTGATTTGGATTGATAAAGAGGGAGCAATCTCTCGAAATATTTTGCGAGAAAAAAATTTTCTTTTTTTTTACAGATCCAGGTACACCCTTTTATATAATTGTAAATGGATATTTTTATAGATACAAGAATGTCATCCATCTCTTGTCCAAAAAGCCGGCCCTTTAGATCAGCTTGTTTACAGAAGACCTTTGCTTGTTCTACAAACATTGAAAATAATTTGTCAATTTCCACCAATTATAAAAGCAATTTTCTCTAAAGTAAAAAAAAAAAAATGCATTTCTAAAAAGAGAATCCTATTTCAAACTCTCATTTTTTTGGGGGGGGGGAGGCTCCGCGGAAAGTATTTCATCCGTCTCCCAAAATATTGTTAATTTCAAGGAAGTGTGACTCCATATTTAATTTTCCATTAAGAGCTGGTGATGATTGTCATAGCTACTTCAGAGAACCCGCAGGAAATGTTGGCTCATTAGAACAGTTGCCAAATGGATTTTTTATTTATTTTTTTCTACTTTTTTCTCCCCACTCTCTTGCGCTTGAGTTCCCTCCACCTTCTCACCTTCAGGGCTAATTGACTTGTGTTTCTAATCTATAATCCAAAATTGTGCCAAATCACCCCCTTCAGATATTAAAAAAAAAAAAAAAAAAAATTGAATTTGCAAAATATCACGGAACAAGTTAAATAAACGTTTAGTTTATTTTTGTTCCACTAGATGGCGCTCTGCCATCTAGAAAGCTCATGTGAGCCTGGTCAAAATATTCCTCTTTTGTTTTTAATATCAACACCTGACCTAATTTATATTTTTTTCTTGTTTTTTTGACACACATATATATATATTAAAAACAAAGTAGGCATATCCTGACCAGGAGCACATGTGCTTTACAGAAGGCAGAGCGCCATCTGGTGGAACAGAAATCAACTATTCATTGATTTAGCCTGTTCCCTGATATTTGGCCAACCTAATTTCTTGATAAATCAAGAAAAGCCATCCATGAATATATATATATGCAGTAGAATCTCCATGAGAGGACACTCCCGCTAGAAGACACCTCTCTACAAAGAACAGTTTTTCATTTTCAAAATTTCCATTTTTAATATTTAGCAACTCTCTGGTAAGAGGATACCTCTCCCTAAAGGACACTTTGGCTCTGCAATTAGATGTTGTCCTTTACAGGGAAGTAGTTCTACTGTATATATATAATTCAAATTTTTAATAACCTTGAAGATTTATAGTAATATTTTTTTATTGACATTTTTTTTTCTTTATATGCATTCATAAGAGGGAGATATCAGAAATAAAATTAAAGATATTTTTTAAAATTACTTTTTTTTTACGCCCCTCACACAATAAAAAAATATATAGAACTACAAGGTAATAAGACCAAATCCAAATTAATAAATAGTGTGTGACGTTTCAGCAACAACATTGTTACCATCTTTAGACAAAAGTGCTGAATCTCAAGACAAAAGTGCTTGTCTGAAGATGGTAACAATGCTGTTACTGAAATGTCACATACTATTTATTTATTTGGATTTGGTCTTATTATCTTGTAGTTCTAACAATTTTTATACTCTATATTATGTTTCTAATATAAAATCCAGTACCTTATCATTATAGATATAAGCTTTATTAATATAAGGCAATAACACGCCATCTATAAATAGCAAATGAAAACAGTCAAATCGGGGTAAGGACAGTAGAAATTTGATTTATGCGTGAAGGAAAAATTCACGTCTTAATGTTTTAATTTGCTCTATATAAGCTTTATTATTTAATATTCCTATCTATAAATTCCTCAACACAGGTGAAGTGTTGACTTAGGAGTATCTTCTCATTCTACTTTTTTAGAAATTTCTTTTTTACTACATGGGACCACAGAGAGTTGATTGTTGCTCTTGGCCAAGTCTGACTCAAGTTCAATAACTTTGAACAGAAAATAGGAAACAATGTATGGTGTGTCTGTTGCACATTTGCAACCATTCAGAGTAGCTAGTCAAGTTACCACTTTTGTGTGTCACTTACACTCATGGATAAAACTTATGGAAGTTTTACCTTTCAGCATGTATATCGGAATTCAGACAAAAACTCTGAAAGATACGCAGTGACCTTTATTGAAGACACACGAGATAACAATGTGTGAACAACCTCTGTCTCCTTAAAAAAAAAAAAAAAAAAAAAAAAAATAGACGAACCGCGACATATTTCCATTTCCTTAAGTTTTGTTCATGAGTGTATATTCCTTTCCCCAGGGAAAATCTCATCTTCATCCCCAATTGTCTCATGGACTCATGGACAAAACTTAAGGAAGTTGTACCTTTCAGCATGTATATCGGGATTCAGACAATAAGATATTACAGTGACCTTTATTGAAGACACACGAGATAACCTAGTGTGAACAACCTCTGTCTCCTTAAAAAAATGACGATCGGCGACATATTTCCACTTCCTTAAGTTTTATCCATGAGTGTATATTCCTTTCCCCATGGCAAATCTCATCTTCATCCACAATTCCCCCCAAATGTGGATAACATATTAACCAATATATAAAAGATTGTGTATAAGATTGATTATTGATTATTGAGAAAGTAAGAGAGACAGATGTTTATCGATGGTTAGTTAGTTTCTGATGTTATTGGAAAGGAAATAAGAGCAGCTGTCTTCCACCATGTGGCCGGGGAGGATCAAATAGTATTGGCCTATCTCTTCCGGCAGAAGTTGCAAAGATTTTACGGGAATCGAATTCTAAAACTGGTATATGCCTCCTCAAACAGGAACCTTTAACACGATCGGCCCAGAATAATGCAGTTAAGACGTTTGCTTTACTTTCTCTCTTCAGTTTGCTATACTACGAGGGCGTTAAGCTAGTTTCTTGACACTCAATGGATCGGCTATATCCACACATACACACATAATGCTTTATTAAGACAACCGGTCTTATACAGATTCACCGCAGGAAGGATGGAGCTCCTATACTCTAGGCAGCACAGAACACAACAACAGCCTCCAGGTCCGATGCATGTCCAGTGGCCACACCGTGCATAGGTTAGCGTATCACTGAAAAGACGAGTGTGGAATCAGCCGCGTTATAGTCTTCGCTTTCCTCATCAAAATAGACCACGGCATTCGGCGTTTCTATTAATCTCCTCCGAACGGTGACTTTATCCATTGAGATGTAAACATTCAGAGATGTAGTTGGCAAGGAAGATATAGTCTATGTTCATAGTTTTCTCAAATACCGTAGCTAAGATTCCACCCTTCAGTATCATATATATATAAGCAGAATCGTCCAAATACAGTATTAGAGCTCTAAAACAAAGCAGTCTGATAGATTAAATCGGCGAAACCGCTGGAGGGATTCATCACTGATGAGTCAAGCCCTCCCCATATTTTTTTCATCGTAGTAAGGACAGTTTGTTTCATTTGAAAAAGAAAAATTCATGCTTAATAAAGGTAGATACAGTGTAGACGTTACTGTAGTTTCTCTCTACAGTTGGTCCACAGTACGAGGACAATCATGTCTTGGAACTCGGTAGACCGACTACACCCATTGAGATGGTGGTTTAGCTAGCGAAGTAGATACAGTGTAGATATACACGACACTACCAGCCTGGGCGTGCTACCTGAGCTCGCTGTTTGTTGAATGTGCGACACTCCCACGCCCCCATCTTACGTCAATATTGGACTTTCCTCTACTGGACTCTTATTCCGCCTACTTGGACTGCCGTTCTTATCCCATACATTCAGGACCGCAGTTGTTGTGATGCTGATCTTTCTCCCTAAATGTTGCGTTGGCTTGTCTCTTTGATTCCTTGGAAAGCGACAGTTTATCCATTTCTTGATGTTAGCAATCCAGTTCCTTCTCGAAATTCATCGTTGTTGTTGTTGTTGTCGTGTCCAAAGAAGAGTCTTAGATGTCTCCATGCATCTCCATCACAGCAGCAGCAATATCCAATATTTTGCTCTTCATTGGAAAATGGGTGCCGTTGCCACGTTAGTCACCTTGGAAACGAACCAGAATTTGGTCGAATAATCCAAGGGTCCAGGGGGGACCGCAGGGAGGTGTGGTCGGACTTCTCCCCCCCAAAATTCATCGTTGTCCTGAGGATTAAACTACCAAGTTCTGGTAAAGTGGGTTGGGATTGTGTAAGATATGTTCAGAGAAAATAAAACTGAAGAAGATCATCTTAATATACACTCATGGACAAAACTTAATGAATTTGAAAGTCTTTGATGTTGCATGTTGTCTATTTTTTTGGAAGGAGACGGAGACAATTTTGTTCACACTTGGTTATCTTGAATGTCTTCAATAAAGGTCACTGGAATATCTTTTAGAGTTATTGTCTGAATCCTGATATACATGTTTAAAAGGTACAACTTCCTTAAGTTTTGTCAATGAGTGCAAATTAAAAGTCATTTTAAAAAAATCTCTCACTTTAAAGTCTACTCGGAGATATGTAAAATAGCTCTTTCTTCTCTTTCGCTCTTTTCTTTCTTCGAAAATAACGAACTTTCCTAATTTCAATGAATCGAATTGAGTCATCGCAAACAGACATCTCGACAGTTTCTAAATCAAAAGTTTATTTTTTTGAAGACTTAGGTTATTATCAGGATAATGGTGTTGATAACGAATGATGCTGATTGTATAAATTGCCTTTTTCTTTTTACTCCTTTCTTGATGATTTCTCCATAGAATTCACCAAATTCTCCACAAGGCTGCTGGATGTTTGCTGTTTCTTGGAGATATTTCAGTAACCTCTACACAGAGTCAGAAATTTTAATGTAGAGTGGGAAAGTTTTCTCATCCCTACTCAAATATTCAACGACGCTAGCTTTAAAGTAGACGTTAGTAAGCTACTTTTAGAGGAAATGTAGAGGCGCCTCTCTTACATTTTTGAAGCTTATCCCAGCTCGGAAGCTTTTCAGCTATCATTAATAAAAAGGAACAATATAGGGCAATAACGCGCCATTAAAAAGATTTCTTTTTGTACAGCATAATTGGAATTTTCTATATTTCTCAATATAGGGAGAAACAGATAAACATATTTAACGCCCAAGGATAGAAATATTGTTACCTATATGTATTTGAAGTAAACAAAGATTAATTCTCATAAAATCAACTATTATTCTAAAAAACAAATCTAAATTGAATTCGGATGGTTGGAATTTTTGGATAATTGGAGACAATTTCTCCAACATTTCTTCTATCACTTAGCTCACCAGATGGCGATCTAAATCCAGGAGCGGACCTTAAATAGACCTCAGGAATGTCTTGGCCGAGTGTGATGTATGACGCTTACTTTGGCTTTCACCCGGCTTCTTTATCCGTGTTGTGGACATTGTCTGTCTGTCGGTCTGTTTGGCACATTCCCTCTACATACATGTTCCTGGATGTTTTACTTCACATTTCTGTTTCCCATACAATAGGATACTTGTGTTTGTAAAACGACATTTGAAATACTATCCCGCATGTGTTTCTTTTCAATGAAAATTCAAAATTTATTTCAAGGAGAAATAACGATTATTTCTAACCTTTTGGATGAGGCATGAAAGGGTGAATTGTGAAGAGTAATGATAAACGGAAAAATAAAAGTTGCCAGGGATGGGAATCGAACCCACAGTATTCCACTTACCGGGCAGATGCCATGTCCACTAGGCTACCCTGGACATTGTGTTTATCTCTGCATTGAATTCAGAAAAATGTTTCAGAAATAGGTGTTCTTTACATATCTCTCTGTTTCAGTGGTTTGTGGTGATACTCGATCTTTTGATTTTGGTTGATTGTCTCAATTAGAACTCTAAATACTGTAGTGAATGGTTCTGCTGTTATATGCTACACTGAAGGACGGAATGCCTATGTCCATAGTTTGCTTGAATACCATTTCTGAGATTTCACCTTTCAGTGTAGTATATATAAGCAGAATGATCCAATGCAGTATTAGAGCTCTAAGAAGCGCGATCTGGTGGATTAAATTGGCGATACTGTTTGGGAGAGTTAACCACTGATGGGTCAAGTCCTCCCACTATTGCTCATCGCAGTAAAGGCAGTAGAGAGGTTTGTTTTATGTGTGAAAGAAACATTCGTGCTTTAATGTTTTCATGTATTATAGGTCTCTTATAGGAGGATTGGTGTTGTGGGAGTGAAAGCCGAAAGACGCAGCTGTCGAACACGTGAATGATAACACAAGTGGCCTCGGAAATATGTTGCTGAGGAAAAATCGCCTTCTCAATATTTGGATTTTCTCTTTCACTCCTCAATGTATCTTGGCGATGGTATGATGCTACTTCTTCCAGACTTCACAGAGGTTGTTCACATCTAGATCTCTTCTTTAGTGTTCAGGATGAAGTGTTTCTTTCTGTTTGATGCAATCTAGAGCGTGTTGTGGCGTGGCGTGGTTTGTCAGACATTTTGATGTAGAGTGGGAAAGTTTTCTCATTCCTACTCAAATATCTAAAGACGCTAGATTTAAAGTAAACGTTAGTAAGCTACTTTTAGAGGAAATGTAGAGGCGCCTCTCTTCAATTTTTGAAACTTATCCCAGCTCGGAAGCTTTTCAGCTATCAATAATAAAAAGGAACAATATAGGGCAATAACGCGCCATTTATTTATAAGAAAGTCTCTTCTTCTTTCTTATCTCCACTCAATCATATTAGGGTGTCAAGCTTGTAAAGCTTGAGACTTTTAATGGTGTCTGTTGACAACCATCATGATTGGGTGAAGTAGAATGCGTCTGCCTTTGTCATTAAGACTGAGAGCACTACTCAGTGGCAGGCCGACTTAGCTCTAAAATAAATGGCCGCCTCTGACATGGGGAACAGACGTCATGTGCAGCCGCTCCTAACATGGAGTACAAACGCTGCTCATCCTGTATCCCTGGAGCCCTTACAGGGTACTATCAGCCGGGCCAGCTGAGCCCAGGTTTTTTAGTGAGCTTGTTACTGCTCCCCCTCCTTCTTTTTCATCCGGGCTTGGGACTGGCAAAGGCGGAGTTATATATAAGAAAGTAAAACATATGCAATTTATGCCTAACTGGCTTTGTTCTTATTGTTTGCGGAAGAGCATTGCTCGATGCAAATATTTATTTGTAATTTCACTGTCCCAAAAGCTTATATCCATAGTTTAGTTGAATACCATTTATAAGATTTCATCCTTTAGTGTAGAATATATAAGCGGAATAGACCAATACAGTATTAGAGCTCTAAAAAGCGGTCTGGTGGATTAAATTGGCGAAACTACTGGGAGGGTTCACCACTAATGATCCAAGCCCTCCCAATATATTTTCAATCACAGTAAGGACAGTAGAAGAAACATTGCAGAATGGAAATGTACGATGGAAACTGTTTTAGTTTTATTGAGCATTTCAATAATGGAATGCGGCGATAGTACCCACCACGAATGCTATCTCCAGCCACAGCCAAGTTTTACCATATAGAGGTATATTGTGAGCTGTGGATCAGTGTGATCTCAGCTGTGGTGGGAGCGGATGTTGGGCTGACTCACACAGGCCTGGTGGGTCAAGGTTCCAAGGTTCCTGCCTGCTTGTATCCGTTCTGTGGTGGACGGGGTTATCTTCTCAAACTCGTAGCCCGTGTTTATATGTGTTTATTGCTTTATTTGCAAACACATTTCCCCGTGTTTCTATGGGTTTATCTTCTCAAACTCATATCCCATGTTTCTACTGGTTTGATGCTATATTTGCAAACACATTTCCCGTGTTTCTATGTGTTTGTTGCTATATTTGCAAACACATTTCCCCGTGTTTCTATGGGTTTATCTTCTCAAACTCATATCCCATGTTTCTACTGGTTTGATGCTATATTTGCAAACACATTTCCCATGTTTATATGTGTTTGTTGCTATATTTGCAAACACATTTCCCCGTGTTTCTATGGGTTTATCTGCTCAAACTCATATCCCATGTTTCTACTGGTTTGATGCTATATTTGCAAACACATTTCCCGTGTTTCTATGTGTTTGTTGCTATATTTGCAAACACATTTCCTCGTGTTTCTATGGGTTTATCTGCTCAAACTCATATCCCATGTTTCTACTGGTTTGATGCTATATTTGCAAACACATTTCCCGTGTTTCTATGTGTTTGTTGCTATATTTGCAAACACATTTCCCCGTGTTTCTATGGGTTTATCTTCTCAAACTCATATCCCATGTTTCTACTGGTTTGATGCTATATTTGCAAACACATTCCCGCGTGTTTCTATGGTTATAATGCTTTATTTGCAGACACATTTCCCCGTGTTTCTATGGCCTTATTTTCTCAAACTCATTTCTCCGTGTTTCTTTGTTTTAACGCTTTATTTGCAAGCACATTTCCCCGTGTTTCTATGGGTTAATCTTCTCAAACACATTTCACGTGTTTCTAAGGTTATAATGCTTTATTTGCAAACACATTTCCCCGTGTTTCTACGGGTTTAACTCCTCAAACACATTTCCCATTTTACCAATAGAGGATCACATCCTCTTTAAAGGTATTGTAGAGAACGATATATCGTTTGAATGTTCAGTAAAACCTCTCAAGAATGACCACCTCCCGTGAGTGACCACCTTTGTAAAATAATAAGAATAGGTAACCCAATCTTTCATAAGCAGCCACTCCCTCCAGGAGGGACCAAATTTCTCCACGTTATTTAGACGTTCTTCTATGGAAAGTCCTACTCCATAGGTAAACCTCACTATAGCGGCGTCACTCCATTGGGATTGGAATTTTGGTTTCGTCATAGCCATGTTTTCACTCCAGCTACCGTTATATGATAGAATCGGGATTGTTTTTAGGTTGGTTATAAGGGAAGGTTATCACCGGTTCGTTTTAGCGAGGTTGTGTTTTTTTACCGTATCACGCGCGGAGGTTGACATTATTTCTCCAATCCTGAGACGTTGGTTTTAACGTCGCCCTCAGTTGACCCGACCGCGGTCGATAGGCTTCAATCGATGCCGAGTTTTTCCTCCATCCTTCCTCTCATACACTGTCTCTCGTTGTGTTGTGGATGGAAACACCCGTTTTACCGACCTTACCTCCCAATACAGACCGTGTTAGTTTCCCCCACTAGCTCTTTTTATAACCCGGCTACAGTAGTTGTTCCTACATCCTTCCTCACGTATCTCTTGTTGTGTTGGAAGATACACTCATGGACAAAAGGAAGTTGTACCTTTCAGCATGTATATCGGGATTCAGACAATGACTCTGAAAGATATTACAGTGACCTTTATTGAAGACACACGAGATAACCAAGTGTGAATTGTCTCTTGTCTCCTTAAAAAAAAAAAAATAAAAAATATATATATATATTTATGTGGTATAATATAATAATAAGGTGGGGAAGAGAGAAATAATCACACCACAAGTTTGGAAGAGGAACCCAGGCAACCAGAGAGAGAGAGAGAGAGAGAGAGACGGGCCCGGCAACAGCCGGGCGGCCGTTCGTTTCGAACACAATCCTCAACTGTCTTAAAAAGTCCCAAGGTGTTGACGGACGGGCCCCATTTGCCGCCCCTTAGAATGTCGCTGCTGTCTCAAGTGACCGGACTTTACATCCCGTCTCTCTCTGGGCTGGCTCTAGGTTTGCTTTATTATTCCTGGAAGAGTATATATTATGACATATATATGTAATAAAAAATAGACGACTGACGACATCAAAATATGAAACTTCCTCAAGTACAGGAGTGTAGAGACCAAAAACACACGTTTTACATATATGTCATCTCTCAATGCAATACATTATTAGTTCCCACAACTACCCATTTTGTAACCAGGATACAACGTTTTTTTTTTGTTCCTCGTCTCTACCTCTCTGCTGTAAATAACAGTCTCTCCATTCTGTTCACTTCTTGGACCAGTTGGTATACACTCATGGACAAAACTTAAATGAAGTGGAAGGTCTTGTTATCTTTTTGTTTTTTAAGGGTACCTAAAAAATTTTGTTCACACATGGTTATCTCACGTGTCTTCAATAAAGGTCACTGTAATATCTTTCAGAGATATTGTCTTAACACCGATATACCTTTTAAAAGGTACAACTTCCTTAAGTTTTGTCTATGTGTGTAGATCGCATTGTTCAACAATCAGCTGTTCCTATTTTTAAAGAATATTGAGTGACTAACTATTCGTCGCATTAAAAAAATAAAGTTAAAAAAAGGACGAAAACAGCTTCAATTCATACTTTCTTTCTTTTATATACTAAATATATATTATACACTGTATAATAGATGGGGGTTTTGGAGTTCTGGAAGATGACGTTTTAATCGACACCCAGAATTGATTGGAAACACAGAGCCAGCTAACCAGGATAAACTGATACACGTAGGAAACTTAGAGAAGAAGAAGAAACTCTAGAAGGTGTTGGAAAAAAAAGTGGCGGTTACGCCATATCTCCCATTGTTGTCACATTCTAACTAAGAACAACCCTCCCCTTTCTAGGTATTTGTTTTTAGCAACTTTGTTGATCTCTCCCTCTCACCTCGGTTCGCTGGCAAGCTCGCTGGTTACGACATCGCTGGAAAGCCCTTTTTTATATTATTATTTTTTAATGACACTACGTTGTTTCTCTCTCTGCCAATGCGTCGTATTTGTCATTCTTTGTCACCTCTCCCTTACTACTACGCTTCTGACTTTGGATGAAATGGTAATTAGCAAGGTTAGTATTGTGTATGGGCAACAGAGTTGTCATTGTATTAACACGGTTAAGACATCGTCCATATTCGCTTTATAAGAATAAACACAGTTATTATTTATAAGGCGCCATCTATATATTAGGAAGGAAAACATTCAAGCAAGTTTCTTTTAAACATAAAACACACTTCTACTATCCGATGAAAAATATATTGGGAAGGCTTGGATCATTAGTGTTGAACCCTCCTAGCGGCCTCATCAATTCAATTTACCAGACCGCTCTTCAGAACTCTAATACTGTATTGGTTCATTCTGCTTATATATGCTACACTGAAGGATGGAATCTTAGATATGGTATTCAACTAAACGATGGACATTATTGTGTATTGGCAACAGGGTAGTGTTGTCATTGACTATGTTATTTTATCATTATCATATATGTATGTGACAATTTAGTGGTAAATGTGGTGAGGAGAGAAATAATCACACGACGAGTTGTTAGAGTAATCATCCAGGCAGCCAGCCGAGAGAGCGAGCGAGGCGTTATCTGCTGAACGACTGTTTTCCCTGTGTACACAACCGGGGGGCTAACCAGGAAAGTCGCCAGGTGGTGACGGCCCCCTCAGGAATGTGGCCAAAAAATGGTCGTAAGTTAGTTGTCTATCTCTCTCTCGTTGGCTGTTGGTTTGTTTTATTAATTCTGGAAGAGCATATATTATGACATGTATATATGTCAGACCAAATAAAGAGCTATCATCAGTTATGTCACCTGCTGGCCTTTCCCAAATTCCCTACATGCCATCGAGGATATATAGCAGTTATCGATTGTGTTTCGACCGGGATCTTTCGTGTTTTTCCTCTTCTTCTTTTATCTCGATGTTGCTACGTATTGGAAACACTTTGTCTCAATTCTTTACGTCGATGATTATTACGCTTCGATGGATTCTTGTTTTTGTTTTGTTATACCTTTAAGTAAATATGCAAATATGAATGGGAATTTTGCAGGGAGGATAATCTATATATATAATTGCCTTATTCTGTCTGAAGCTCACGGATAGAATGCGCGCCCATTGGCTGCCGGCGAACACGTGTCCTCCCTGCCCCCCCCTCTAGACAACCCTGTTATCAGCTGTGTGATACATACACCTGTCTATAGCGGCCATTCTAGACAACCCTGTTATCAGCAGTGTGTTACATCCACCTGTCTATACAGACCACCCTGTCTAAAGCGACCACTGACCACCCTGCCTATAGCGACCACTCTAGACAACCCTGTTATCATCAGTGTGTTACATTCACCTGTCTATACAGACCACCCTGTCTATAGCGGTCACTTTAGGCAACCCTGTTATCAGCAGTGTGATACATACACCTGTCTATACAGACCACCCTGTCTATAGCGGCCACTCTAGACAACCCTGTTATCAGCTGTGTGATACATACACCTGTCTATACAGACCACCCTGTCTATAGCGACCACCCAAGACAACGTTTTTAAAATATATTCGCACTCGGGTAAAACCCGGGCGTTTGCCCGGGCCATTCGTCTAGTGATCTATAAAAGCAAAGGTCGCCTCCCCTATCAAAATAGACATCAAAACTAGACATCATATATAATGCCTGGTATCTAGTTTTGACGTCTATTTTGATGGGAGAGGCGACCTATGCTTTTATAAATATGCAAAGTTGTACGTAAGTTGGGGGATGCGATTATTCGTACATGCTTGTGGGACTCTTTTGGGAATGCCGTTAAGATTGTACGTTCCTGTCTTGTGGGGTGATACACTGGTTAGGAGATGATACATTGGATCGAATGAAAGCCGGGATAAGATTTCGAATTCATTCTTGTAATAAAGAACACTCTCTTGTCCATAGGGAGAGAAATCGTTCCAAAAGGCAGGAGAGCCAAATTATTTGGCCAACGGCATAGATAGAAGAAGGCACTGGTAAACCACTTCTGTATCAAGCACTGCTGAGAAAACTCTATGGACGGAAGAAGGAAGACCCGCAATGAGCTGGTTAGAAGGTGTCAAGAAAACTACCAGAAGATCACTAGATGAGCTACGAGCGATGGCCACTAACAGATCAAATTGAAGAATAACTGTCCATAGTGTCACCAAGAGTCGAACTCGACTTGATGGACACTAACAACAACCACTTTAGTTGAGACTAGTCTTGTTTATAGTTTGTTCTTGTCGATGGCGGATAGTTCAATGTTAGGTTAAATTGGTTAATGATGATTCAATGATACTCATCATGATGATGGACACTGATGAACCTCCTACATCAATAATTAAATATATTCATTTGTTGAAACAATAAATAGGCCGTTGTGTAGAGATCCAACCACACAAGTAAAAATATTGTTTATTTCTGTGAGAACATCACACGGGGACAACATAATTAACCTACATTAATTACATAGCTAAGGTTGGATGTGGAAATTAATATTTGCATATTTACATAATAGCATATTTCGAAACTATTATAGACGCGTATGATTCTTTTTTTTTTTTTTTTAAATAAACAATTTATACTGTCTTTACTGCAATGATGGATCCATGGACAGTAGAATTTGTTTATTTAAAAAAAAAAAAATAAAGAATCATACGCGTCTATAATAGTTTCGAATTTTGATAACAGATGGCGCGCTAAGTGCATCATAATATAATAGCATATGTTCCTTTACCCCGCTGGTACACTTTACAAACATACGGGTCTTTTAGGGCTGATGGAATTCCGAGTTTATTTCAGATTAAATGATGACATATCCATGGTAAATATATTTCAGTAATAGATGTCTGTTCTTTTTATTTGCTGTCTTCCAGGATGAAGTTACAATTGGAGGATCAGTAGAGTATTTTATTCCAGGAATTATAGATACCTTTCTCAAATCAAGAATGAATGTTCTGAAAAACGAAGCAAATAATACTTTCTTAAGCTTTTTTTCCCCAAGAAATCCCTTAATACTTTCGTCCAAATTTTTATAATACACAATTTTTTACAAACCACGGAAATTTCAAAAGTTTTTAAAATAGAATAAAGTCAGTGGAGGATTCAAGTTGCTTTTGTGGTATTGAGGAACAAACCTCAAGACATCTACTGATCGATTGCCCGGCATTTCAAGATTATAGAATGAAGAATGTACTAGTTGTTTGTGAACTTAACGATTTGATTTCCGATAAAAAATCATATTTAAAGTTTAATTCATTTTGTAAATACATTCTAAACTTTCTACAAAATCTGGATCTCTAATGTTTTCATGCGTTGAATAATGTAAATAACTAAGGGTAAATAAACTTTTCTCCTTGTTTGGCGCAAGTATCCCTTGCGGGATATAGCGCTTTGGAAATAAAATAATTGATAATTGATAATTAAGTAAAGTATTTTGAAGCATGAAATTGTTGTTGTTTCAACCTTGATAGGTTTTCGTATCTAGATTTCAGCATTTTTATACACTCATGGACTAAACTTATGGAAGTGGAAAGTCTTTGATGTCGCCGGTCGTATGTTTTTTATTTTAAGAAGACAGGCAATTTTGTTCACACTTTTGGTTATCTCGTGTGTCATCAATAAAGGTCACTGTAATATCTTTCAGAGTTATTGTCTGAATTCCTATATACACGATAAAAGGTACAACTTCCTTATGTTTTGTCCATGAGTGTATATATAGTGAGATAGAAAAAAAAAAAGAAGTGCTAAATCTTTATGGTTGAATTAAAGATAACTATATACACTTACAGACAAAAAAAAAAAAAAAAAAAAACTTAAAGGAAGTGGAAAATCTTTGATATCTCTGGTCGTCTGTTTTTTGAAGAAGACAGAGGTTGTTCATACTTGGTTATCTCGTGTGTCTTCAATTAAGGTCACTGTGTATCAAATATCTTTCAGAGTTATTGTCTGAATCCCAATATACATGCTAAAAGGTACAACTTCCTTAAGTTTTGTCCATGATTCAGTATTGGTTCGTTTTTGTCGTTCCATTTCTTTCTGCGTTTGTTACTTTAAAAAAGCAGTTTAAGGACTCGTGCAGTTGGAAAAAATAATAACAATAAATAAAACTGGCGAAACACTGCTTGGATGATTCACCACTCTCTCATTTAAAAATTTTTACTCGTTGTACAGTTAATAATTGTTTATATATATACTAGACGAATGGCCCGGGCAACGCCCGGGTTTTACCCGAGTGCGTATATATTTTAAAAACGTTTTAATTCAAATACTATTCGTTACAATTACAATTCGTTTACACAATTATTATATACGAATGACCCGGGCAACGCCCGGGTTTTACCCGATTAAATGCTTTTATTCAAATACTATTCGTTACAATTATAAATTGGCGCCGTGGATGTCATTCTTGTATAATATATAAATGAGTTTTAAAAATTGTAAAAAAAAAAAAATGCATCGGCCGGGAATCGAACCCGGGCCGCCCGCGTGGCAGGCGAGCATTCTACCACTGAACCACCGATGGTTATGAAAATTCCCATCCGTGAGCTTCAGACAAACAAACAGACAGAATAAGGCAAATACAGTGTACTCCGCTTATAACGAAGTCGCATTATCCATGACAATCACTTTGTTATATCCGAAGTTTGTTATATCCGCAGTTGGAAAAAAAAATGTTTTGTACCAATAATTTTATTTACTATTCAACTCAAAAGAGCAACACAAAGATCAATAACAACCTCATCAGGTGTTTTTGGAGAAGTAGTTTGTGATTTTCTTTTGACATTTAGAAGTCAGTAACAAGTGCTGAACACTCTTTTCGATATTGTCCAAGTCTGACAGATGCCTATGAAGAGACTTGGACTCATCCTGACATTGAAGAAACAATCGCAATTTGCATATTTTAAAATTGTATATTATTAACTTATTTGTTGTGTATCATTAAGTTTGTGTCATTCACACGTTGTAATTTGATATATATTATGCATAATATATTAGTCAATTATAATGGTAAATGAGAAAACTTCGTTATAAACGGATAAAATAAAAAATTATACATGCAAATCACTTCGTTATAAGCGAAAATTCTTTATATCCGACTTCGCAATATCCAGAGTTCTTTTAATGGTTTAAGCCCTTCTTTTCTTTCGTGCAGACAATTTCATTCGCTATATGCGGAATTTCGCTATAACCGACTTTGTTATAAGCGGAGTACACTGTATATAAGTAGATACGAATGACCCGGGCAACGCCCGGGTTTTACCCGATTAAATGCTTTTATTCAAATACTATTCGTTACAATTATAAATTGGCGCCGTGGATGTCATTCTTTTATAATATATAAATGAGTTTTAAAAATTGTAAAAAAAAAAAAAAAAAAATGCATCGGCCGGGAATCGAACCCGGGCCGCCCGCGTGGCAGGCGAGCATTCTACCACTGAACCACCGATGGTTATGAAAAATCCCATCCGTGAGCTTCAGACAGACAAACAAACAGACAGAATAAGGCAAATATATAAGTAGATAAAAAGAAAGATCGGAACATACGCGCCTAAATAGTTTTTATACATTTTAAAAACAAATAAATACATAATCAAATTAAGAGCAACATTTTCTAGGCATACATCATTTGGTTTTACTTCTATGTTTCCTTTATTTACATATTGTTACATGCAACTTTATCATCTTCCCCTTGATTCCCTCCTTCTTTGTGTCGTACACCGAGCGGGTTTCCGTTATCGAAGTAAATAATAAAAGTGAATAATTACATTTTTTACAGTTACTTTTTCTATTTGTCGTAGTTGGTGATCTTTAGTCTTCACGTCCGTGGCTCCCTCTCTGCCAATATATAATCAATATATAAACAATAGCAATGGTACTAAACGATACTATAAAAATGAATGATACTATTTTAGCATGTATATTGAGATTCAGACAATAACTCTGAAAGATATTTGATACACAGTGACCTTAATTGAAGACACACGAGATAACCAAGTGTGAACAGCCTCTGTCTCCTTCAAAAAACAGACGACCAGAGACATCAAAGATTTTCCACTTCCTTTAAGTTTTGTCTATAAGTGTATATATTTATCTCTAATTCAAGATACATACAATAGCAATGGTACTAAACGATACTATAAAAAGAATGATACTATAGTACATAATCTATATATCATATATATTATTTCGACTAAATTGAGGGGGCGCATAAAACAAGATGTAGCAATATGCAATTTGGAAAGGATATGGAAAATGGGGGGGGGGGGGGGTATATATGCAAATGAGGAAACATATGTCGAAACCGCGCGATGAGGAAGCTTCCATAAAGATCCACGCAACCTACGGAAGATGGTTTACGCAGCGCTACGACGCAACCACGACGTAAGCACATCGACCGTGGACCGCCCTACGGGGGAGTGAATCTACTAACCTATCTACCCGGACTGTTTCACGGTAACGTTCCTACACTACTGCACGCCTTCTCTCACATCCTCAACACGGAATGTCTCACGCGTAAACACGCTTGTTATCTCTCTTTGTTGGTTCAAATAGCTTCTTGTTACACTAACAATCTCCTTTAAGCATCCCCACTCCTTCAATAAGCGTTATCCTATTCTATTCTATACGTTCTCCCAACAGAATGCCTCTCACATTTGCACGCATTCTTTCTCTTTGCCTAAATGAGGCCTAAATGCCTAACTGACCTTGTCTTTATTGTTTGCGGAAGAGCATTTCTCGATGCAAATATTTGAATGTAATTCTACTGTCCTATAAGCTTATGTCCATAGTTTTCTTGAAAACCATTTCTGAGATTCCACCCTTCAGTGCTGCGTATATAAGCAGAATCGTCCAATACAGTATTAGAGCTCTGAGAAGCAGTCTGGTGGATTAAATTGGCGAAACCGCTGGGAGGGTTCACCACTGATGAGCCAAGCCCTCCCAATATATTTTTTTCATCGCAGTAAGGGCAGTAGAAGTTTGTATTATGTATAAAAGAAACATTCGTGCTTTTAAATCCTTTCATTTTATATACATAGATGGCGCGTTATTGCTTTGTGTTAATTCTTTCTCTTTTTTGGTTTAAACCTCTCTTACGATTAAATTTTTTATAAAAATAAGCCTTCCTAGTATACGTGATACAGGCCATGATAATCATGGTGGGTATACTAGTTAGCGACTGGTTTTAATGTAAGTGTACGGCATATCTACACAAGTGGAATGGTTACAGTAACAATTTCCTTTAAGTATCCCTCCTTTCCTCCCATAAGCATCCTCCCATTCTCTTTTAAGCGTCTTTTTTTTTTAATCCTTCTTGGTCTTCTCCGAAACTAAGAACAAACTACCACGAGTATATAGTCTATAAAATAGTTCGAATTCAAACTTATATTGGCCATCTCTGTATTACTTCCTGGTTCCCTAATCATGAACTGTAGAGTGCACGTTTTTTTGATCCCATGATGTCGAATTAATATCGTTTGAAAAAAAGAAGCTAATTAGTAACCTTTTTTTTTTGGGGAGCAATCGTAGCGTATGTTTATTGTTTAAGCCATGGTGATGGAAATATGATAATATATTTCTCTATCATGACACTATACACACTACTAAATATATAATAATTTAGAAACTTATCATAAAAAATAACAATGTCACTGGTTTCTGTGGAGATGAGTTTCGTCATCTTTATGAAACGTATTCTCGAGATTTCGGGAATCTCTGCTACATTTTACTACATAGAAATATTTAAAAGTAATATATAAAAACTATATATTCGTAATATATATAACATAAAAATATATAAAAATAACAATGGGTATCTTTTTATTGTGACAAACACAAACGAGCTTTCAAGCAAATATGCTCTTCTACTGACTTACCAAAGCTTTAAGAGGAAATATGGAAATAATATGCTTTAAGAAGAAATAAAAACAAATATTTAATTTATATAATTTTTCTATATTTCCTCTTATAACTTTGATAAGACTGTAGAAGAGGGTCTTTGATCTCGAAAGCTTTTTTCGGAATAAAAATATACTCCTTTGTTAATTTTTTTATCACAAAGTTTTATTACTATAAGTACTATTAAAAAGTTTACTAAATCTAATAGTTTTTTTTTGCTAATCCATCAGTTGATAACCAACTCACACAGTAGTATATTGATGACTTGCTGTTGTAGATATCTTGTTGTTTAGCACTGTGCTCCGGGGATAAATATAATCATCATATGGACATTGCTGATGGCTTGCGCTATCTCTCAGAATCAATAATCGTTAACTTTTTAAAATACTAGAATATTAACTAAAACGATTTCTTAGCTGGTTTTAACCAGTATTCTGGAATAAAAACAATCAACGATTAGTTAATAGTTTTTATTTATTTATTTATGCTTATGAGGTGATACAGCAGCGTATTTACAATTAGAGAGGAGACAAAATGAATTAAATCTAGAAAAAAGAAGTGAGGACATATCGGTCATTAAAGTCTGAGAGGCAAGGCCTTCAGCCAGTTCAGGGCTTCCGGGGTGACAGAATAGAGATTGGAGATTCCTCCATTGAATTTGTACAGCGGGCAGTCATCTAGTATATGGGACATTGATTGTGGGACGTTGCAGGCACAATTTGTTAATAGTTTTATTCCGATAGATGGCGCAAGACATCATCAATATCGAGTTGCACGATCAGCAGATGCCCTTTCTTTATTTGACAACCTGATCTGGTACATTTTCCCCGTTGTGTTCTATTTTTTTTCTTGCAATAATTATATAGTAGAATCAGTCTCCCATGAGATACCCCATAATATAAAAACATGGATAAACCTGGAGGTAGGTGTTCTCATCAGAGAATGTTTGGATTGAAGAACTCTTCCAGACTTGGCCTGACATGGCAGAATCTCTGATAGGAAACTTCCTCTTGGAGAAGACCGGATTTAGCCATGTTTTTAGACTATGGACTCTCGTGGGAGACTGACTCTGCTGTAATTAACATTTGTTAAACAACAATATCTCTACTAAGAAAGCAGTATTAATGACCGATTGTATTTATTTTGAGACACATTGACTCTCGCAGAACTTGGATCATTAAGCTCGTATTTGCATATATCCCTGCATATGCAGCTAAGTAAAACCCCATCACACCAGCAGCTACAAGGACGTCTTTTTTATCAAGTCTACTTATCTTGGCGTCTAACCAAATGACGGACTTGTTTTCTCCCACTTGTTCAACCCTCGCTGCCAACCCGGCTAACGACACACTTGTTCAGTAGGTCACATATTTTTACAACTGACGTTTTTTTTTAAACACTTTTTTTTCTGTTTCGGTGGAAGCTATACCTGGATGTTTGAGTGATGTGTTGAAAGATTACGCCCCCTACAGCTGGTCCTGTCATCTATGTACTGTATGACGCTAAAATAGACACACTAGCTCCCCTGTTACATATAGGATGGATAGAAATTTGAGATATTTACACCGGGATCAGTCGCCTATGGCCATTCCACATTGAAAACACTGGTTCTCGTCCGTGATCCATCTAGCCCAAAAACTAGCCTGACATATTTGGTGCATATATGAACCTAAATACTAAACTTATATTTGTGTGATGCGTATATTTTTCTAGACTATTTTAAATTATCATTACTACCTACCACTATGTATAACACTACTCTGAGATTTTAAACTATTTAATAACCCATCAAGAGTTTTGGAACATTACTGAGCAACGTCCAAAGACGGCGAGAAAAATGCCCAAATACCACAAGAACAACGTCCAAAGACTACAAGAACAACGTCCAAAGACTACAAGAACAACGTCCAAAAGAATTCAAGAACAACGTCCAAAGACCACAAGAACAACGTGCAAAGACTACAAGAACATTGTCCAAAGACTACAAGAACAACGTCCAAAGACTACAAGAACAACGTCCAAAGACTACAAGAACAACGTCCAAAGACTACAAGAACAACGTCCAAAGACTACAAGAACAACGTCCAAAGACTACAAGAACAACGTCCAAAAGAATTCAAGAACAACGTCCAAAGACCACAAGAACAACGTGCAAAGACTACAAGAACATTGTCCAAAGACTACAAGAACATCGTCCAAAGACTACAAGAACATCGTCCAAAGACTACAAGAACAACGCCCAAAGACTACAAGAAAAACGTCCAAAGACTACAAGAACAACGTCCAAAGACTACAAGAACATCGTCCAAAGACTACAAGAACAACGCCCAAAGACTACAAGAACAATGCCCAAAGACTACAAGAACAACGCCCAAAGACTACAAGAACAACGTCCAAAGACTACAAGAACAACGTCCAAAGACTACAAGAACAAGGTCCAAAGACTACAAGAACAACGTTCAAAGACTACAAGAACAAGGTCCAAAGACTACAAGAACAACGTCCAAAGACTACAAGAACAACATCCAAAGACTACAAGAACAACGTCCAAAGACTACAAGAACAACGTCCAAAGACTTCAAGAACATCGTCCAAAGACTACAAGAACAACGTCCAAAGACTACAAGAACATCGTCCAAAGACTACAAGAACAACGCCCAAAGACTACAAGAACAATGCCCAAAGACTACAAGAACAACGTCCAAAGACTACAAGAACATCGTCCAAAGACTACAAGAACAACTTCCAAAAACAACAAAAATAGCGCCCAAAGAGGACAAAGTTCTGGAAAGCTCCACCGACAAGTACAACGTCCAAGAAGACAACAATCCTAAGAAAGAGAACAAGTTCTGGAAATCTCCATCAACAAGAACATCGTCCAAAGACTACAAGAACAACGTCCAAAGACTACAAGAACAACTTCCAAAAACAACAAAAATAACGCCCAAAGAGGACAAAGTTCTGGAAAGCTCCACCGACAAGTACAACGTCCAAGAAGACAACAATCCTAAGAAAGAGAACAAGTTCTGGAAATCTCCATCAACAAGAACAACGTCCAAAGACTACAAGAACAACGTCCAAAGACTACAAGAACAACTTCCAAAAACAACAAAAATAACGCCCAAAGAGGACAAAGTTCTGGAAAGCTCCACCGACAAGTACAACGTCCCATGAATACCACAATCCCAAGAAAGAGGACAAAGGTCTGGAAAGCTTCACCAACAAGTACAACGCCCAAGAAGACAACAATCCCAAGAAAGAGGACAAAGTTCTGGAAAGCTCCACCAACAAGTACAACGTCCCAAGAATACAACAATCCCAAGAAAAAGGACAAAGTTCTGGAAAGCTCCACCAACAAGTACAACGTCCCAAG
The DNA here is from genome assembly GCA_030710605.1 of Cordylochernes scorpioides. Classification (NCBI taxonomy): domain Eukaryota; kingdom Metazoa; phylum Arthropoda; class Arachnida; order Pseudoscorpiones; family Chernetidae; genus Cordylochernes; species Cordylochernes scorpioides. The sequence goes on along the minus strand of CP092863.1, from coordinate 219,205,103 downwards.
AAGACAACAATCCCAAGAAAAAGGACAAAGTTCTGGAAAGCTCCACCAACAAGTACAACGTCCCAAGAATACAACAATCCCAAGAAAAAGGACAAAGTTCTGGAAAGCTCCACCAACAAGTACAACGTCCCAAGAAGACAACAATCCCAAGAAAGAGGACAAAGTTCTGGAAAGCTTCACCAGCAAGTACAACGCCCAAGAAGACAACAATCCCAAGAAAGAGGACAAAGTCTGGAAAGCTCCACCAACAAGTACAACGCCCAAGAAGACAACAATCCCAAGAAAGAGGACAAAGTCTGGAAAGCTTCACCAACAAGTACAACGCCCAAGAAGACAACAATCCCAAGAAAGAGGACAAAGTCTGGAAAGCTCCACCAACAAGTACAACGTCCCAAGAAGACAACAATCCCAAGAAAGAGGACAAAGTTCTGGAAAGCTTCACCAACAAGTACAACGCCCAAGAAGACAACAATCCCAAGAAAGAGGACAAAGTTCTGGAAAGCTTCACCAACAAGTACAACGTCCCAAGAAGACAACAATCCCAAGAAAGAGGACAAAGTTCTGGAAAGCTTCACCAACAAGTACAACGCCCAAGAAGACAACAATCCCAAGAAAGAGGACAAAGTTCTGGAAAGCTTCACCAACAAGTACAGCGCCCAAGAAGACAACAATCCCAAGAAAGAGGACAAAGTCTGGAAAGCTCCACCAACAAGTACAACGCCCGAGAAGACAACAATCCCAAGAAAGAGGACAAAGTTCTGGAAAGCTTCACCAACAAGTACAACGCCCAAGAAGACAACAATCCCAAGAAAGAGGACAAAGTCTGGAAAGCTCCACCAACAAGTATAACGTCCCAAGAAGACAACAATCCCAAGAAAGAGGACAAAGTCTGGAAAGCTCCACCAACAAGTATAACGTCCCAAGAAGACAAAGTCTGGAAAGCTCCACCAACAAGTACAACGTCCCAAGAAGACAACAATCCCAAGAAGACAAAGTCTGGAAAGCTCCACCAACAAGTATAACGTCCCAAGAAGACAACAATCCCAAGAAAGAGGACAAAGTCTGGAAAGCTCCACCAACAAGTATAACGTCCCAAGAAGACAACAACCCTAAGAAAGAAGACAAAGTCTGGAAAGCTCCACCAACAAGTACAACGCCCAAGAAGACAAAGTCTGGAAAGCTCCACCAACAAGTACAACGTCCCAAGAAGACAACAATCCTAAGAAAGAAGACAAAGTCTGGAAAGCTCCACCAACAAGTACAACGCCCAAGAAGACAAAGTCTGGAAAGCTTCACCAACAAGTACAACGTCCCAAGAAGACAACAATCCCAAGAAAGAGGACAAAGTCTGGAAAGCTCCACCAACAAGTACAACGTCCCAAGAAGACAACAATCCCAAGAAAGAGGACAAAGTCTGGAAAGCTCCACCAACAAGTACAACGTCCCAAGAAGACAACAATCCCAAGAAAGAGGACAAAGTCTGGAAAGCTCCACCAACAAGTACAACGCCCAAGAAGACAAAGTCTGGAAAGCTCCACCAACAAGTACAACGTCCCAAGAAGACAACAATCCTAAGAAAGAAGACAAAGTCTGGAAAGCTCCACCAACAAGTACAACGTCCCAAAAAGACAACAATCCCAAGAAAGAAGACAAAGTCTGGAAAGCTCCACCAACAAGTACAACGTCCCAAAAAGACAACAATCCCAAGAAAGAAGACAAAGTCTGGAAAGCTCCACCAACAAGTACAACGTCCCAAGAAGACCGGGAATAGCTCCTGTTGTCGCCAACCCCCCTGGAACGCCGCCACCCTCAGGACTGTTTACACCGCCCCGGCCACCAACCTCCTCCAATCACACCTCGCCATGCCACAACAGGGTAAGGACAGCCCCACTGCTTAACTTGAAGTTTTTACCGTATTTTTTAAAATCGATTTTCAGTCCGTTTGTGACAATAAGAGATACAAATACAACAATCTTCAAAGTGCCTATTTGGTATACTTGTAATTAAACTAAAAGAGAGAGTTATTGTGAGATTGATAAGTTTAATCTTATGAACGTTTCCACCATTTTAAATATTTTTTTTAAATAGCTTTTATAGTGAACGGGAATATTCTTTTTTATTTATAAATTTCCGATATTTATTGTGATATTCTGTATTGTTTTCTTCAACACATGTTTTATTGTTATGTGAAGCGATAAAAAGGTCAATCTCTGGACAGTTCTATTATACATTCATGGACACACAAAACTTAAGAAAGTCGAAAGTCTTCACACTTAGTTATCTCGTGTTGTTTTCAATAAAGGTCACTGAAATATCTTTCAGAGTTATTGTCTGAATACCCATTTACATGCTAAAAGGTAAAACTTCCTTAAGTTTTGTCCATGAGTGTATATATGTGTCAACTTAGATGCAGGTTAGTTTTCCACAGCGGGCTGTCTCCGTCATTGACACTGCTGTGTCACCCCCTTGCAGTTTAATTTGCATAACTCGACCTTATTTGAAAGGAATACTACGTACAATACAGCAAATTTTATAAAGGTGTACAATTATTGGTAAAAAGATGAGGTGACTGGTGATATTTTACTTTCGAGTGTTGTAGCGTGGAACTGAGAGGGATAAAATAAAACTTAGTTTAATTTGCATAACTTGACCTTATTTGAAAGGAATACTACGTACAACACAGCAAATTTTATAAAGGCGTACAAATTGTGTAAAAAAGATGAGGTGGCTGGTGATATTTTACTTTCGAGTGTTTTACCGTGGAACTGAGAGGGATTAAATAAAACTTACAGTTAATTTGCATAACTTGACCTTATTTGAAAGTAATACTACGTACAACACAGCAAATTTTATAAATTGTGGTAAAAAGATGAGGTGACTGGTGAGATTTTACTTTCGAGTGTTGTACCGTGGAACTGGGAGGAATTAAATAAAATTTATCATGGATTGAAGTCTGTGGACGAGTGGTTAAAAATCTCGATTCCCGACAGCCATGAACCGGGATTGAATACCGCATTAAACACTTTGTTTTAATATGTGAATAACCTTCACATATATTATTCATTGTTGTAAATACCATAAGCTAGGTTGTTCTTTTTGAGCGGTACCTAGTCAAGTTAATTTGGAACCTTGTTTGAATTTGATCTTCAGTAATTTCGACATATTTTCTTACAGTTGATAAAAGTATTACGTAATATTCACTCGCCCCCGTTTTTCTCGAGAAAAATAATTATTTTTGAAGTTTCTCGGTAAGTCCTAGGATGTTTTGAAATGTCAGCTCATCGCGAGTCATCGTACAAATACATTCCCAGTATCAGGATTTTCTCAGTTTTCTGATTCACAATTTGAGATATTGGGAATATCTGTGTGTACAATATATAATATACTTCGGGAAATACACGGCAGGTACGCTGCTCTACGACAACAGACAGGCGGTAACGGATAAAGCTTTAGAAAGAGGAGATCATATATCGCCGCAACTCTTTTTATTAACGCGTTGGTACACTATAGTTAGCTGAAGAAGGGCTTGCCCGAAAGCTTCCTTTAATCGCTTTAATAAAAAGAGTTGCGGCGATAAATGATCTCCTCTTTCTAAATTGTCGAAATCCGCAATCCGTTTACCATGGATAAAGCTTTATTCAGATCATATACAGTACCACCTCCATGAGAGGACACTCGCGCTAGAGGACAGTAAAGGACAGTTTTCATTTTCAAAATTACCATTTTTACTATTTAGTACTATCCAGTAAGAGGACACCTCTTCCTAAAGGACACTTTGGCTCTGCAACTAGGTGTACTTTACAGGGAGCTTCTACTGTAACTCTAAAAACTTTGATTTTTTAAAATAAATTATCGATTAAAGATATCGTTGAAAACACTTTATACCGATAAATCAAGAAAATCTAACCATGTACTTGTATCATTCTGGTAGTACAGGTCAGCCTTATGCAGACTTGTACCTTAGCGTATCCTCAAAATGTTTATTTCAGTGTCCTGAGACTGGTGTGTCTTCTCCAAGATGATCAATCCATATACAGTAGAAACTCCATGAGAAGACACTCGCGCTAGAGGACACCTCTCTGTAAAGGACAGTTTTCATTTGCAAAATTACCATTTTTAATATTTAGAAACTCTCCGGTTAGAGGACACTTCTCCCTAAAGGACACTTTGGCTCTACAATTAGGTGTTGTCCTTTACAGGGAGGTTCTACTGTATTTAAAAACTAGTAGTAGTAAGACGTATTTCGCATTCATTGAGGATTTTCGTGAAAAAAATTGACGAGGTTTTCTTTCCCCTTTGCCTTCCACATCCATGCCGTTGACCTAATAGTAGCTTTATCCGCTCTCAGTAGCCGTTTTCGAATTCTTCCATATAAGGATGGAATTGGAGACGGGTCGTCATACAGGCACCATTTAAAAAAAAAATCCATTGTATAATTATACAAGGTCATTGAGACCAAATTTATAGATAAAATTTACAATCTTGATAGGGTTGTAATATAGGCCCTGTCTTGGGGCTCCCATACATTCCAAGAGGTGGTCTGGTGAGACCTCTTTGATCCTGTAGATGGTGTGTTGTGGGAAGACACCATCCTGGAAAAGGAGCGGTCTTGTATGGCCAGTTATAGAGGCATCTTAAGGGTTAATATAGCCATTGGAAGTGTATATCGGATCAATACTGTTGACTACGCTTAAACACGTGAACAAGAGAGTGAGAGGGAGGTTAGACACAAGTGTTACATCGGAGGCTGTAACGTCGCTCGTTACGTAACGACGTATGACCGAAGAGACGCCGACCCCCGGGGTGGGTGTTCCCTCGATGGGGGGAGATGCTTTCTTTGGCGCGGGCACCTGGCCAAGTAGAGGTTACTTACTCCCTCCATCTTGTTACTCCAGCCACGAGTGGCATAGGGACCTAGAAACCTATTTTCTGGGGTGGAGCATACGGTATAGCGCTTACTTAGAGGCACCTATTCTAACGGGAAAGGTAACCTTTGTAGATCACTATCCTCCTGGCAAAAATGTCCCATCTTTTTTATTTTAGAATTGGAATTGGCCCAACCACTTTACCGGCTAAACACCTCTTTGGCAAATCCTGGGGATTTTGTATGATCCCTTGTGGATCTCTTGAAATCAAAGCCCTGGACTGACAAGGGCCATTAGCACGAAATAATGCTCTCCCGGTAGGCGTTCTCAATTTTCTAAAACTGGTGTTATTGCTTTGTCACTTACCCGATTCCGCTAGTTTGCGGAGACGGTCTATAGAGAGCGCTTAGTTTTAGAATCTATTTTGACAGGAGATGTGACCATTATTTTTTATAGAAACCTCTTGAGGAAATAAATAAAAATATTTTCACTTTCTTATTATTATTTTTAGAGAAAGTTGCTTGGAGCCGTTTCTTTAGCTGTAATCACAGTTCGGGTCGTTGGCATGGGGACGGAGGTGAACGTAAACAACTCTCTTTCTAAATACAGCATAACTACCTCTCTCTATTGAACAACACCTAGTTACAGAGCCAAAGTTGCCTTTAGGGAGAGGTGTCCTCTTACCGGAGAGCAACAATTTGGTAAAGATGGTAATTTTGGTGATGAAAACTGTCCTTCGAAGAGAGGTGTCCTCTAGCAAGAGTGTCCTCCAATGAAAGTTCTTTTGTATACGATTCGAAATGTTTTTTTTCTAACTTGTCAGCTTCGTTATTTTGTTATTAATTGATGTAATTGTGTGTGGGAGTTCATTTGCTAATGAGTTTTGCCATACGAGCATAAAATCGTTTGTTTGGATAGGCTTGTTTATTCTTTGGTGAACCATCCCAGCGGTCGTTGAGAGGTGCCTTAATGTCGTTCAAATCAAGTTGCCCACAGATTTGTGCAAATTTGATATGGGTGCTTGTGTTGGTCTCGGGAAACTTTGAGATATTCATCATTATCATCATGTAATACAGCCATCTCCTATATGGAGGTTGACCATCTCAAGGAACGCCATTTCACCCTCTTCACCTCTTTATATCTTCCGGATCGTTCAACAATCCGTCCTACTTTCATTCATCCTCCAGTTTGATCAAAGAAATATCTCCGAAATATTCTGAGAGTACATGTCCTGCAAACTTTCCTATCCTCTTGATTCCTTCATTTAGAAGGCAAGCTAGACTCTTCATTTGAATCTTCTCTCCAAACTTCTTTGTTTGTCATCCTATCTGTTCATTTTTTAAAAAAGGAATCTTCTGTTGCGATATCATTATTTGCATATTTACATCTATTGTATTCTGGAATCTCTGAAGATATGTCCTGTGCGCTCTCTTGACATTACAATGTTTTTTTTCTACCCCCGTTGTGATGATAATTTTTGCCGTATCATCATCTATCTATATCACAATCTCTTCACGTGGTGGACCAATCAGGTTGAAGGTCCAGAATACCCATCTATCTGGCCGTCAGCCAATCGGATTGCTGGGAACAATCGGATTGTCATTCATTAAAAGTTTTTACCCCTCTCAGCCGGCTATTTGCAGCTAGCGGCACAGAAGGTTTCCATTGTGTCCCTAACGAGGAGGACAGCTTTTACGACATCTTTCTTCTTTGACATCTCCGTCACGCTGTATCTTAACTTCTTCTTTCTTAGTCCTTACTGCTATCATTAGAATGCTAATCTTGTTCTCTTGTTATACCCACTTCATGTCTGGCGTGGATAATCCTGTAAATAGGTTCTAAATAACCTTTATCTGATGCCGCGCGCTCATCAGATTATAAAAAAGAAAATCTAATCGTGCTAATGAATAATACTGATGGCTTTCGCCATCTATCGGAATAAATATAAACTATATATTCGTTTCTTTTTTAAAATATAAATTTAGAATTTTGTTGCTGTATGGACTTGGATAAAATTAAGAAAAAACAAACTACATACGTGTTTTTAGTCGGTTGTCCTTTTTCATCGTGACGCAGGATCAACGACCAAAGAAGCTGGTTCTAGAAGCTTCCTAAAATTCAACTAATGGATATTGTAAGTTTTTCTTTGATTTTATTTCTACGCGTATAAGCGCCGCTGTCGTTGTAATGTGGGGGTTCTCTGGGTAGATATTCTCACTTTGTTGATGGTTCTCTCTTTCAGAATCCTTTAAACCTTTAACGTAGTGTCTTTGTACGGTGATTTCTCCGTAATTTACGGGCTTCCTCTCCTAAACACATAAATAACCAAGTCAGAGAGATTTATAGCCCAGGTTCCTGGAGCGCCAACTACCCGGGAAATCTATCTCACTAGTATGGACTAGTGCTTTTACTCGCGTCCTGTTTTAAGTCAAGAGATGTAAACAATAACAACGTGTGTGTTTAAAAATATATAAAGAAAGATGATTTATAGTTACATAATCTGTTAAACTAAGTAAACATGGGATCCCGCGTGTAGATCTCATGGAATAAAGTCCGCCCTAGACTGACGAGGGCCATTAGCCCGAAACCATGGTCTCTAGGTGGACGCTTCTCAGTTTGCCAAACCTGGTGTTGTGGCTTTGTCACCGACCCGAGGCCGCTAGTTTGTGGCCACGGTCAATAGATGGCGTCTAGTTTTGGCGTTTAATTTGATCGGGAGAGGAGTCCTATGCTTTTTTTAGATCAATTTTCCTCCCGGCAAAAAATTCCATCCTGTTAATATTAATTTAAAATATCAGAGATTATTTTGAATAAATAAAGGGACGCATGATGCAACAATATGTTTGTAGTAAGTGATGTTTGTTTGGTAGATTGATTGCCTTTTAGGATTAGGGACAGGTGACAATCGATGACAGTTTGGACTGTTGGTCAAATACAGACATAGATTAGATAAACCTACAGTTCAGTCAGTCTGTGTCTCGACCCCCTCCACCATGTGAGTAATGCACGTGTCATCCTTGGATGTTCTGTTGACTCCTCAAGATTGGGAGTTCGATCCTATTCTATCTTGAGATAAACTTCCCGGCATCTCTTAAACATGTCTTTATTTCGTACATCTTTATACACAAATATTTTTTGTACTTGTCAGAGTAAACTGAGAAATAAAGATAAACTTATTGCAAAAATGGAATTATGAGTTCTTGTAAATAAGCTTTTAAGAAATTTCCATTATCTGATGTAATCTCGACGATTGTTGCTCTCGCCTGTGTCCTCGGGCTCTTTAGAGACTTTATTTGTCTTATTTAGGGTTACAAGCTGCGTGTTGAATTTTTATCTACATTTAGTGGCTGTAACCCTATTTATAATTATGGGGTACATGACAATCTAGTTGTATATTGACATTTATATTACTACATATATTTATTTATTATCCTTAGTACACGTGGTACAGGCCATGATAATCATGGTGGGTAGTAGTTTGGCGTCTATTTTACTCTAAGTTCACCATATGTTTACACATGTAGAAAGCGCGTAGTTCGACTTTTGCATTTGCTAGTGTCCAAGAGCTTGGTTACTTTCACTCACTGGTGGGGTTGGACTTTTGCAATAATCGGGGGCCATTGGTGTCCAATGAGGGATTCGATCCCGGGTCGTGGGGCTGTCGATTGATACTACAGAGGGTGTTTCCTTTCAAATGAAACGATTTCAAACGTCCGTTAGAACTTTATTTTTCGAACGTGAATTTTTTTCATGTGTTCTATGTGCTTCCCCTTCTTCTTGGCTATCTCCCTGCATCGGACTTTCCAAGCTGCGAACACTTCCTTGACTTTGGAGAGCGAAACATTCGACCACTCCTCTTGTGCGGCTTTCCAAAGTCCGGCCTCAGTTTTGGGACGTCGGTTGAAGAGCCGTTGTTTCAACATACCGAACCCGTAAAAATCCAGTGGGCTGGCGTCGGGAGACTTCACTGGAATGTCCGAGTTCCTGATAAAATTTAGGCCTAGGGTGTCCTTCATTTCTTGTAGGAACTGTTGGGTTTTGTTGGAGGTATGGGAAGAGGCTTTGTCGTGATGAAGGAACACTTTGTCCATTTCCCCTGGGTAAAGGTCCTTCAGTTGTTCGATGACAGGTTTCAGAACGCATTCTATATAGAATTCTGAGTTCACCTTCACCTTCGATGGAACCTTTATGAGCGGAAGGACTCCACGGCCAGTCATTACCCCGACAACCATGAAACCTTTAGGGAAAGTTTCGGAGCATTGGTGAACCCAATTATCCGGGACCTGATTGCCTCTTTTGATGTAACAGATCTTCCGGATTCCATTGCAATACGTCACATACATCCATGCTTCGTCCAATGTTGCAGTATATTCCGATCTGGAACCGGCCAGGTGTTCCTCGTAGAGCTTCCGGGCATTCGTTGCACGGTTTTTCATGTGGAAAGGGGTGAGCTTGTGAACCTTGCCTTTTCGTCGGGTATCCAGTTCCAAATCTTTGTGAATGATGTTATTTATCGTTTTTAGCGATGTTCCACACATTCTGGAAAGTTGGCGCTGAGATGGTGGATTTTCAGTAGTTGCTAGCCGCTTTACCTTGGAAACCGTGGCGGGGGTCCGCACCGGACGTGGTCGATCGACTTGAAATTTTTGCCCATTGGATTCAGCTTCCCTTTTCTTTCCGATGCCATTTACTACCCTACATATTGTAGCTTTGCCAACATCTAGTCTTTCTGCTTTTAGCTTTTTCACTATGACGCTATAACTGTTTCCTTCTTTGGAAAGGGTCCGAATTGTTTGTTCGACTTGGAGCGTTAGTCTCTCTCCCCCCATGTTGCAAAAATCATGATACCTGATGAAAATGAATTCTCCAGAAGATTCTAGATCTATTGGAACCAGTGTCGTGTGCAGCATGCCTGCACGTGCAAAACGCGAGCGCTCGAAAATCGTTTCATTTGAAAGGAAACACCCTCCGTACTCCTCCGCCGAATCCCGAAATTTCTTTATTTACTCGGCGTTTCGGTCACTCACTGCTACCTTCCTCAGGGGAGATGTGGGGTATGTCTTTACTAAGTGTCGCTAATCCCGGTAGGTAGAAGGAGTTTGTTATAATACTTATATCTGTATGTCTACACACAGTTCCACATACTCTCTTGTTCCAAAACTTTCAAGGATATACTGGACTCTCGCCTTCTCTACACATCAAGTCATTTGCATAGAATGACCTAACGGGTAAACATGTCCCTATTTCCATAATCGAAAACTCTCCAGGAACTCCCTACCCCTTTAGACACACCATATCAAGGACGTCCAATCCTATCTTGGGCCGTGTCCAATCCGCCGGTAGATTTCAATTGGACCAATCAGCACGCAAGGTTGCCTCGCCCAGTTATAGCTTCCGCACTAACTTGACCAATCCAAGCTGGTCTGTTGAGTCTTGTTTCAACGGGTTGGGAAGTCTGAAAATAACTTGAAGGGAAGGAGTTAGGTTTTTTTTAGTAATCTCTTGCCTAGATATTGTTTAAGAGACCGACGGCGTGTAGGGAGGTTTGGCCTCACTCAAGGTGGGCGTGCAGATATCAGCAATGTTCCTAGCCGAGTGTTGGGAAGTCTGAAAGAACTTGAAGTTTGGGTTTTTTAGTCATCTCTTGCCTAGACATTGTTTAAGAGACAAACATGTAGCGGAGGTTTGGCCTCGCCTAAAAGTGGACGTGCAGACATCAGCAAAATTCCTAGCCGAGTGTTGGAAAGTTTGAAATAATTAAAGAAAAGGGGTATGTAGCTAGCTCTTGCTGAGACATCGTGGAATAGACAGGGGCGTGTAGCGAGGTTTTACCTCAACCAAAGTGACCGTACAGGGTTCCTAGCAGAGAGTGGGAAGTCTGAAAGAACTTGAAGGAAAGGCGCTTAGGTTTTTTTTTAGCCATCTCTTGCCTAGACATCATCTGAGAGACAGGGGCGTGTAGGGAGGTATAGCCTCACCCAAAGTGACCGTGCAGACATCAGCAAAATTCTTAGCCGAGTGTTGGGAAGTTTAGGGTTTGTAGCTAGTTCTTTCCGAGATACCGTGTAAGAGACGTGTAGCGAGGTTTGGCCTCACCCACGGTGGCCGTGCAGATAGCAGCGGAGACTCCCTAGCCGAGGAGAGCCCCCCATCTTTCCACCTCCCCCAGGTGCTGCCCCCCGAGGCAGACGACAATTACCAGCGGGCCGCACAGACCATCGCTCATCACTCCCAGACCATGGCCTCCCGTGAGATCTCGGCGCCCTACGAGGTCCCCCACTTCCCCATTGAAGTCCAGGAGTCCCGCAGGGTCTTCCAGAAACAGCTCTCCACCAGGTAACAGCAGCAGCTTCTTCAATTCTCTACTTGGTTGTGATTGGTCGTCTTGGGCTTGTCTTCTCACCAATTCCCCACTCCACTCACACCTTATCTCCCTAACACTCCCACAACACACATAGAAATGTTGACATTTGTTTCTTGCGCGCTGCCGGCTCTCTTGCCATCGGCTTTATAAGAAAACTGACATCGTACAACTTGTAGCGCGCGTTAAACACATAAGATTGCCTGGAGACCTTCTACTCAAAGAAACCATTGAAAACAATTGACCATTAACCTAATTTTATTGACATCTTGTGCCAATACATACAAAGTACAGTCTACACTTTTATTTTAAAATAATAATTCGATATATGCAACTATGTACAATGAATATGGAGCCTCTGCCACCGCTGCAGAGTTTGGTGGAGAATCGCCAGCGTGTCTCCAGCGAAACCACGTATTTCACGATCTACGAAGAAAACGTAGATCGCGTAGTAAATACTGTAACTCGTTACACGCTACCGAGAAATTTGAGGCTCTTTGAACCGAAAGGCAAAATTATTTTATCATTATTTTGCATTAAAAATATCTATTATTCTAGGAACAGATTATTGATATACACCAATACCTCGCTTTGCGTCGTTTCGTTTTGCGTTTTTTTCGAAGTTGCGTCGCTGCTTAATTTTTACTGATTTTCACTGTGCGTCGTTAGATTTTCGAAGTTGCGTTGTTTTGGATTCGAGTCTTTAATTTTTTTCCTAAAATATGGCAACACCTTTGTTTTTGATTGCGCCATGCCATCAAAATTTTATTTTCACTTTGCGTCGTTTCAATTTGCGTCGTGTTTTTTTTTGGAAAGTAACCCCGACGCAAAGCGAGGTATGGGTGTATATTTTTTAATTTGCGCTACACAGCAAATTTCCCCTCATTGCACCGATCTGGTATTTTATTATGAGTCGCGCCACCTCGTGGACTTCCACTGACATTGTAAATAAAACCCAAGAATACCTAGGTGTCAGAAGGACAGCGTGCACATAGTGCGCTATACAGTAGGTACATGCAAGTTGCACATCAGCGAAATCTGACCAATCATTTGGAAGCGTTGATTGTCCATATAGAGTTACAATAGGGCTGTCGTGTTGCCAAGCTTTTATCTCCGGCTGTACTTACCACCACCAAAGCACCATCCTACCCCACGTGATGTAAAAAGGCCCCTCTATCTGTGAACCGATCACAAATTGTAATCCATTTAGCGTTACCCAGGGTGCACCACGTGGAGGCGGATTACACTACACCCCGAAAGAGGAAGAGGTCGCCTTGACGCCCCCTCCGCGGGGGGGGACTAAAACAGGACGAAACAAAGGGCCGACACGACAACGCGGTGTCCCACAAATAAAGCCGCCATGTGTCCCAAAAGCGGCAGAATTTGTGAGACGACGTTGAAGGCGGCCCTAGGTTCCGAGCCCGGAGTCAACCCACGTGGAGCGGACGTCAGCGGCCAGATCCCCTTCCGGGACAACCTACTAGGGTCGGTTCGGCTTATATAGCCCGCACTGGACGGGGGTGGAATCAAACGGGTAGTTTGGGGAACAACAAAGTTATCTCACTTTCTGGGGTGGATTTACCTTCTTTGGGGCTGGACTAGTTGTAATCGATACTTAGATTAATTTGCATAGCAAGAGGGGAAAATATGCAAATGTTCGCGCTGCACCCGCCATCTATTGATGAAATTTGTAACTAACTATATAAATATACAAACTATTTGTCATTTCACGTATAAATTTAAATGCATTTGCTTTTTTGGTTATACATTTCAAAAAATATTTTGAGCCACACGCAACGCAGTTAAATTTAATAAAATTATTTTGCAATTAACAAATAAAAAACGCTTTAAGAAATTACACTCATGGACAAAACTTAAGCACGTAATCGTGATTTAGACAATAACTATGAAAAATATTACAGTGACCTTTATTGAAGACAAACGAGATAACCAAGTGTGAACAAAATTGTCTTTGTCTTAAAAAAAAAAAACAGACGACCGGCGATATTAAAGACTTTCTATTTCCTTAAGTTTTGTCCATGAGTGTGTTTTTCACCTATAATCTGGAATACCTAAATATTACATCGAAAAGCCAAAGCCTATGCTAACAAGGAGGTATTCCTCTTGTTATGCCTCAAGCTGCTTCATTCCTAACTAAGCAGACGCTTTGCTTGAAAATACATCGACCTGCACTTGACAGCGGCGGGATCTAAAGCCTAGTTTGTGGAAAATAACACCGCTTTATAAACCTCTCCCGTCAAAATAGACGCAAAGCGTCATCTATTGACCATCTTCACAAACTAGCGGACTCGGGTCGGTGACAAAAATGCAACACCAGTTTTTGCAAACTCGGAAGACCTACCTTGATACCATGGTATAAGGCTAATGACCAGAACTGCTGTCTTTGACTTCATTAGATCCATAGGGAATTCATGAAATCAGACTATACCAAAGAGGTACATAGCTGGCAACGTGGGCAATTTTTGATGACCCAAGTTATAGATGGGAATTTTACACCGGGTGAATATCGATCTAGACAGGGAGGGCACCGACCTGAGGCTGTGTAGACGGTCAATATATGACGCTTACATACTTAGCTTTTACCTTCTAATTTGACGGGAAAGGTGACACTTTCCCTATTTATCGATCAATATTCTCCCGGCACAAACATAGCACAGTTCCGTTACGATTTTTGCAATCACAATTTTTTTTTTGGTCACCTGCGTCCTCTAGTCTATAAAGAAGGAGCCAAAAGCTTCCCCATGTTCAACTAGATGCAAAACCGAAGAGGCAACTCCCCAACATATACTAAATTGTATTGGAAAGGACAAGGGATCCTTGTACAGAGAACCAAGAAGATTTCTTGAGTTTCTTTATGAGCACGACCTCCAAGATCTTGTCTAATTTAGACTAATAAAAGGATAAGTAAAAAAAACAAACATTTTTTTTCCAATTTATTTTGACATGTAAAAATGACGATACCTGGGGAACACTCTCTATGCTCCCACTCGACAAACTGCAGTATGTGTAAATTCTTTATTCAACCAATAATAGTTAAATGGAAATTTTGCCGGGAGCAAATTAATCTAAAAAAGCATAGGATTCCTCTCCCGTCAAATTAAACGTCAAAACCAGACACCATCTATTGACCGTTGCCGTCAACTAGCGGCCTTAGGTCGGTGACAAAGCCTCAGCTTTGGCAAACTGAGAAGCATCCACTTAGAGACCATGGTTTCGGGCTTAATGGCCCTTGTCAGCCTAGGGATGAAAAAGACCATTTGAGGAGCCCTATAGGATAGGAGCCCTCTATGCTTTTTTGAATAATAGTTAGGTTATGACCGGTGGGTTGGGAAATAGGAAATTTGATATAAATCCGATAGATGGCGCAAGCCATCAGCAACTTTCAGTTGCACGATCAGGAATTGCCTTTTTTCTTAATAAATAAGTATAGTTAAGTAAGTATAGATAAGTATAGTTAAGTAAGACATTTAAACTAACTAGTTTTGATGTCTCTATTATTATTATTTTTGACGTGACAACGTCTTAAATTAGGTTGCGGCTGGGAGTCACTTATGAAAAAGTGTAACGCCCGGTAACGTTACGATGAGTCACCGAACGAGAGTGCTGCGCGCGCAGCTGCGCGCGCAGCGCTAGAGATTAGGCGCATTGAATCGGCGCATGCTTGTCTCTGTCTTTGTCTTTCTCGAACGTTCTTGGCGTTGGAAAAACAAGAAAGCGTCATAATACAAGTTCACACGTGTGGTTAAAGTATCGTCAGCTGTGTCTGTAGTGAAAATGTGGAGTGCTTAGATTCGTCATTTACAACAACTACAACAATAAAGGTAAATAATTGTACACTGATATTTCATTATCGTAAACTATGATTGATTGATTAATTGTTAGATTGACACAAAAGTTGAGAAACTGAGTTTATAGGTTATGTCATACTATTGATAAATGTTGATAGTGTTAAGTAAATTATTAGTTTAAAATTAATTAATTAATTAATTATTATTTTACAAATTTTAAATAGTTTCAAATTTATTTAGCAAAAATTTGAACCTTCGATCTGAATAAATGTTTTGATTTTCGAATTGATTATTTAAAATTACAAATATTAAGAAAAAGTGGCAGATATAAGAAAACTTTATTTAAACTGTGTTGAGCAAGAATTTTAACATCTAATATAAGTAAATGTTTTAATTTTCAACTTCATCATTTACAATTACATATTTTATTTAATTTCAAATATATTTAGCAAAAATTTGAACCTTCGATCTGAATAAGTGTTTTGATTTTCAAATTGATTCTTTAAAATTAAAAATTCATCCATTCAATTTCAAATGTTCAACAGGAATCACCACTCTCAAAACAATGGAAACGGTGCCTTCAACTTCCAGCAATTGGTATATGTAGCCATGAGCCGCGTCACAAGTATCGACGGATTGTACATCATAACAGAAAAGGACTCTCCATTGGTTTTCAAACATGGCCGAGATGGAAACGACTCACAGACTACTCGAGATATTCGCAATGAATACTTACGACTTCGTGGACACACTCTAGACACAATTACCAAACAAGCCGTAAAATTCTGTGACGACGCAACCGACGCTGGACAACTTATTGTAACGAACATCAACTGTCAAAGTTTAAGTGCCCATGCCGCGGACATTGAAACAGATACAGTGATACCACGATCAGACTATTTAGTATTGACTGAAACGTGGATGCGCGACACTTGTGAACCAACTCCAATCAAGGGTTATGAATGCGTATCCAGGGAAAATAATCGACCTAACTCAGATACCAACGCGGCTGGTGGAGTGGCGATCTATCGTAAATTATCATCGACATCTACGGCGGAAGTGTTCCAAGTTGCGATTACAGACGTAACTCGTGTCATTAAAACCAAGGGTGACATGTGCATGACTGAAGTTACTTGCTTCGCCGCTAATACTAGCTTCAAGTTTATACTCGGTGCTGTATATATTCATCCAGGAGCTAGTATGCAGGATATTGGAATGTTACTATGGCAAGGACTCGGTCCGTACATTCACAACAGCCAGTACGTGCCACCGTTCGTGCAAATTGATTCTAGTATACCGATTCTTCTGTGTGGTGATTTTAACAAAAACGTAAAGCCTGACAACTCGTTTCTTAATTTCATGAAAAATACGTATAATCTTGATTGCGTATCAAACGTTTCTAAGTCAACTACGTTAAAAGGAACAACTATCGACTTGACTTTCGCAAGACACATTACAGCAGAAACACTTCCTTTCATTTCATATTTCTCCTATCATCGTCCTATCCTCAACAAAATCACTCAAATAGGAATTAGTTAAGTTTAAGTTTACATGAACAATGTTTTAGTAAACAAAATATATTTCTATAGTTAAAATTTGTGCAATTCTTATTTTCATTCAATTCCTTGTTCCTATTGTGCAATTTAATTATATTCATATCAATAAATATTCTACCGTTGTCACGTAAAATCTTCGCCCGTAAAACCGACTTTACAGGCAACCATTGTTTTTTTTAATTAAAGAAATTTTCTCTACTGCCCTTACTGCAAACAAGAAATTAATGGGATGGCCTGACTCATCAGTAGTGAACCCTCCCAGCGGTTTCACCAGTTTAATCTACCATACCGTTGTAATATTGCATTGGGCTGTTTTCTTTTATACCGTTACTGATACTAAACTCTTGGAAAAGGTATTTTAAATGGAACTATGGAGGTTTGAGAGAACAGTAGAAATACATATGGGGATGTGTTTAACGTTTTGTCCATTTCAGATAGAAGGCCTCTGATTGGCTGACGTGAAAGATGTATACAAACACACGATTGGCTGTTATCTGGGTGACAGTATAAAAATCTCCGATAAGCGATGAAATATTTTTATCTTTATATATTTTATCTTTATAACTTTTATCTTTTACAGACTTATAGAAAGTTTCTATCTTTTAAAATTGTTAAATCTTTATACAAGGATTTCTCTCTCTAAAATGCGAAAAATACGTACCTTATTTATATACAGTTAAACCTGTCTAGAGCGCCTCCTCTAAATAACGCCTCCCTCTCTATAGTGCCCGATTTTAAATACGTAGTACGATGCGATTTACATTAAAAGGACATGTCTATAGCACCTTATTTGATGAGTCCCAAGAGGGAGCGCTATAGACAGGTTTAACTGTATATACGAAATAAAATTATAAATATATAATATGCTTCGAGCATATTGCTCTTCCTCAAATAGCAAAAAAATATCTTCCCCCCCCCCCCCCCCCCCATCATGTTATACTAGTTAAGTAAAGGGAATTGAAATAACGAAAGTAAAAAGTAGAAAGGAAAAGATAAACTGAGAGAATGGTTGTTTTTTTGAGAAAGATAAAAATTGAAAGCGCCAGTAGGTTTTGATAAAGTCTGAATAGACTCTCACACAATGAGATCAATTGCTCTTTATCTAGAGGAAGTTGAAATCTATTGTTGCATACATCTTTTGTTGGTATCCTTTATTCCATATTTGCAGCACAATATTAACAATCGAAGTTTTGTTGTTTCAAATGTATTACATGTGGAGTTTAAAAGACAAATTTTGCATCTTTTCTTCAGCATATTGAATAGAGTATGGTTGAGAGGATTTTATAAATAGAGAGAAAGGTTCTTCACAATCATCTAGGAGAAGGGGGCTGGCTCATCATTGGTGAAACTTCCCAGCTGTTTCGTCAGTCTCTTCAATCATTGAAAGTTTCACACAACCTCACTGATGGATACTCGTTCTGTCTTCTTTCTTCCAGGTTTGTCAGTCCGATATTTCGTCTATTTCGGTCAGTCTATCTTCTTCTAGGTCATCCAACCTTTGTCGCCTATAATGGTTGTCTACATGGCCTCATCTCTTCTGGTGATAAAACCATAGGATCTTAGATTTTAACGCTTCATCTTTACGAATCTGTCTCTTGTGAATCCTTAACTATTTTAAGAGGTTCGCCTTAGTTTCAGTTCGATATCCAGGACTGCTCTCTAGCTAACCTATTTGTTATAGCACTACAAGTTTGGTTATCGTTTTGTTTGTTTTGTGTGTTCGATAAATACCGCAGTTTGTTTTTCAACGAAAGAAGGTAGCTTTATAACGACCATTTATCAAAACGTTATAAGAACAGTATTATCTATTACAGTAGAAGCGCTCCATTGAAAGCATCACCATATAATTACACCAGGTTGCTGCTTAATGTCCAGTAGTGACAGCGGGTTGTCTAATATAACTAGACGGGTGACCCGGGTTTCACCCCGGGATTGACCCCTGTGCATATCTACCCGAGTGATATATATTTATATAAGTTTTTTTTTTTTATAATTGTTTGTTATTAGCATTATCTATTTGTTTGCATCAGCCTAATTTAATCTAATCTTTGATAGAGGGCGCTGTTCCTGAGCTAAGTAGACTAATTTGAATATATAGTTTTATTAATTGATTTATATATTTTTTAAAATAGCCTATCGTCTTCCCCGTATTTTTTTTACCTATGTATGGAAATTTTGGTTTGAATTAGTGAACTACTGCGAATTTGTATACCGGACATACAAACAAACAAACAAACATACAAACATTGATTTTTATATATATATAGAAAATATACTCTGTCAACATATAAATTATTTTTTTGGTCCCAGAGACTTCTTGAGAAACCAAGAAATGGGTATTTATTGCCAAACTTACGTAAATACGTTTAACACATGAAAATAATAATAGAAAAAATAAAGAGGTCAGGTGTTGATATTAAAAATAATGAAGGCATTATCCTGACCAGGAGCACATATATAAAACAACGATTACTTCAGGTCGCTCTCGGTCTTTCACTGGATCATGTCAACACTCCCGGCTACAGGATGTCAGCAACCCGCTTCCGATTGGGACTCGAGGTCACCTGAGTTTTGAACTGGGACAATGGACTCTCTACTGTTCCTCCTCCTCGTCTTTCCCGTTGTTTCTGCGGAGTATTTCCTCTCTCTCCCTGTGACCCAAGTTTGTTTATTCTATTTCGAACCTTTATATATCGTTTATATTTTGTGGCGAAGAAATAATTTATATTTAATTTAATTATTCAACAAAAATATTTAAAACAGATTTTTATTACTTTATATTTGTAAAATCATCATACAGTTAAACCTGTCTATAACGCCCCCCTCTTGGGACTCACCAAAATAAGGGTGCTATAGAGAGGGGGTGCTATAGACAGGCCACTTTTAATGTAAATCGCATCGTAGTACGTATTTATAGAGAGGAAGGCGCTATTTAGAGGGGGCGCTATAGACAGGTTTAACTATATATGTTACCTAGCTCGCTCGATATTCTCTAGCTGTAGATAGTTGGGTTGATAATTGTCGACTTGTCGTACTGACGTCATCAATAAATACGCTTACATCTTAAGATATTCCAAGACTTGAATTCTACGCCACAATATTGTCACACGGTAGTGATGACAGGAGGAGTGGTTTAATTATGATAAACAACAAAATATTTATTCATAAATAAAGATAATACAAGTTATATTTAGATCAGTTGTTGTCGTGTCCAATGAAGAACCTCAGATCTCCCCATACATCTCTCTATCACAGCAGTCGCAATGTCCACTATCTTGGGTGTGTAAAGCTGCTGTTTTGGGTCCATGTCAATTTTATGTTGTTGTTGTCGTGTCCAATGAAGAGTCTCAGATGTCTCCATATATCTCTATCACAGCAGTCGCAATGTCCTCTATCCTGGGTGTGTAAAGCTGCTGTTTTGGGTCCATGTCAATTTTATGTTGTGGTGTTCAATGAAGAGTCTCAGATGTCTCCATATATCTCTATCACAGCAGTCGCAATGTCCACTATCTTGGGTGTGTAAAATTCTGGGTCCATGTCAATTTTCTGTAAGGCTGCTGCCATTGCTGGACATGAGAATATGTGAGTAGGTGTTAGTTCCACACCAGGACAGTTATTACATGTCCTGTAGGTTCTTGTGCCATATAGATAATATTAAAAATCATTTATAATAATAAACAAGGTACATGAAACAGCAGTAGGGCTAATTCAATTCACACGGGCAGATCAATTTTTTTAATCAGTGATAATTTATTTTTTAAATTTATCATTTCATCGAAATAAGGACAGTAGAACGTTTATTTTATATGGAAAAGAATCATTCGTGCTTAATGGTTGATATTTCTTGTGTTTATTAAGGTTTATCATATCCATTGTTATGTATCTTTTTTTACTTATCCTTTTATTAGTCTAAATTAGACAAGATCTTGGAGGTCGTGCTCGTAAAGAAGCTCAAGAACTCTTCTTGGTTCTCTGTACAGGAATCTTTTGTCCTTTCAATGCAATTTAGTAAATGTTGGGGAGTGGCCTCTTCGGTTTTGCACCTAGTGCAAATGGGGAAGCTTTTGGCTCCTTCTTTATAGACTAGAGGGCGCAGGTGACCAGATTTCCATCTGGCCAACTGTGTCGATTCCCTTCTGTTTAGTTGGAGGGTCTGTTTTTTGGGGTTTTCTACCTGGTACCAATAATGATGGAAACTATCTCTATGGTTCCTTATTAGTTGTAGTTTCAGTTTGTTAATATGGTCCCTTGCTGAAAGGTAGGTCTCGGAGTTCACCGCATCAGGATGTCCAGCTGCTCCTTCCTTTGCCAATCTGTCGGCCTCCTCATTTCCAGGGACTCCCACATGTGATTGAATCCATTGTAGACTTATTATTGTTATGTATAAATTGTATATGTATCACACCTTTGTTTTGTTGTGGAGTTTTAAAGAGATTTTTAAGAAAATGTTCTTTCCGTTTGATTAAAAACAACAATAAATCTTTGAATAAAAACCTCGGTTTTGGAATCCTGTTTTAGCGGAAAATCAATCATTTTGTTTTTGTATTCAGACATCGTCTTTTAACTTATAAAATCTGTGTAAAATCAGGAAGCTATTCTCTCAATCTCCTGAGACCCAGTTGGCTTATGCACATATTACATACCTATTTACACATTGGCCCAAAATGGAATAAATGACACTTTACCGCATGTTCTTTAAAAAAAAAAAAAATATATATATATACAAGGTGCGTTCATTAATTTCCAGGACTGCTCTGTATCTTTGAAAAAATAAAACAAATAAAAAAACTAATTTAATATTTTTCAAAATATGCCCCTCCTGCCTCAATACACCCGTTCCATATTTTTTTCCAATTGTCGAAGCAGGAGATAAAATCACTTTTTGAGAGGTTCCTCAAGGTTGCCTTCGATTCAGCTTGTATCATATCAACGTTGTCAAATTTCCGTCCTTTCAAGTTCATTTTCAATTTAGGATAGAGGAAAAAGTCATTGGGGGCTAAGTCGGGGGAATAGGGTGGATGAGGGATCTGTATGGTTGAATGCTTGGCCAAGAACTGCAAAACAACATGGGCTGTGTGCGGCCGCGCATTACCGACGTGAAGTATCCAGTCATTGTTTTGCCATCTTTCAGGTCTTTTAAGGCGCACTGCCTCCCTTAAGCACCTCATTATCCCCATATAAACAGATAGTCCAGTCTCTGAAGATAATTCTTCTGTTAGATTTAATTAACTCCTTTATTTTGAGCTTGTTTTCCTCGCAACGAAATGATCTTGGACGCCCAGTATGCTGATCATCGTTTACCTTTTCCCGACCTTTTTGGAAGCGTGAAAATCATTCAAAAGTTCTTAAAGGGATAAAGCTGCATCGCCAAAAGCTTCTTTAATCAATTCATACGTTTCAGTAGCACTTTTTTTCAATTTAAAACAAAACTTAATGCAGATTCTCTGCTCTTCGAAAATGGCCATTTTAAAATTAGAAATGCGAACCTTACAAGGAAGTTGTTTTGTTCTATTTTTAGATCGGCGCGTGCGCCACGAGACTCGTGCTTTCAGTCAGGTGTGGTCGAATGTCCAATATTCAACTCTGTAAAAAATATTTTCTCTAGCTTTTTTATTTATTTTATTTTTTAACCAGTCCTGGAAATTAATGAACGCACCTTGTATAATATATTTATTGGGAACTCTCGGGCCTTGCCCTTTCTCAAACTCTAGGTAAAATTAATGATAAAATATTCGTTTTTTAAAACCTAAAGGTTGAGAAAGAGCAAAACCTGAAAGCTTCAAATAAATATATTTACAAATATTTCAATAAGTAATTTATTTAATTTTGTATTTACACTGTATATCCCGTAAAATTTCACATATTTACATATTGGATGGGGTTTAAACTAACACATTTAACGTGTTTTTACTACATTCCTCTCTCTAACCTAACCTAAACTAACCATTCACCTCGTCTTTGTGATGTTTGTGGACAAGCAGCGTGGCCCCAATTGAGGATGAAAGGTAAGGAGATTGGATTCTTATGTTCGTTTTGTTTTTCCATCTCTTGTTCAACATTTCTTGTTGATTTTCACCATCTCTTGATCTTGTTGAACACTTTCTTCATCTTCTTTTTTGGTATAGGATTGCATGCGTCTATCTGGTATTCAAATATTCTGAAACCTTTTCTCTTTCTCTATATGCGGAGGCTGTCAAAAAGATAATAAGACCCTAATTTTCTTGAAGAGGTTGCCTGGCCGGTATTTCACAAATCTTAAGAATAAGAGACACTCAGGTATTTTCTCGTCGTTTCGATAAAGATCTTTTATCCTCCTTAGTAAAAAAATTAAAGCATTCGGCAATACGTTATATATGAGATTCATTTATAAGCCATGCCGAATGCATTAAATGCCTATAAAAAACCTTTTCTGTCCGAAGTGTATTTTATTTTAAAGACCTTAATTGGAAATAGATAAGCGTGTTTACCCGGGTAGTTGGCGATTTACGCTCCAGGACCCCGGGTTATCTCTATTTTCTCTCTAAACCTGTTTGTTAAGAGTTCTATAAATTGAACTTGCAATTTTTTTTTTTTACATTTAAAAGTCAGCTAGCTTTCTTGAGCGAAATGTTATTCAACGGCCTTATGTTGTTGTTGTTGTTAGTGTCCATCAAGTCAAGTTCGACTTTTGGTGACAAATATTCTCTAGTAAATTAAATTTAATTGCCATCTATCGTTAAAATTTTACACATATAAATTTACTGGCAATGTGTTTCTTTTAAATATCATCAAATATTGTCTCTACAGACCTTACTGCAATGATATGAGTTATTGAATGAGAGGGCTTGGCTCATCAATAGTGAACCCTCTCAGCGGTTTCGCCAAAATATTCTCTAATTTCTGTTAGATATTTGATCCTTGTAGTTTTATCAGTAGTGCTTGATACAGAAGTAATTTGTCAGTGCCTTTACTGTTCCTATTCAAAATGCCATTTCTTTATGTTCTTGTTCTTATTACTGTTCTTTTGTTATTGTTTTTTTTTCATAATTGAGATGTAAGAACGGAACACGTGTTGTATCCATTCAAAATCGGTGTTCCCCAGAGGTATCTTTAACTAAATAACAAAGGACTTCTTCTCGGCATCTTCGAATGGAGAGTTTCTTCTTCCAAATGTCTTGACTATCTCGATCTTCTTAGGGATCTTCTTTGGGGAAAGTTCGAATGACCGACATCTGTTATTCATTACGTGAGGGCGGCCACTGTTTCATAGGAGCTCTTTTTTAGATTATTCCCTATCGTATTCCTCTCTGTTGCCAGTTATACACTCATGGATAAAACTTAAGGAAGTGGAAAGTCTTTGATGTCGACAGTCGTCTGTTTTTTTTTTAAAGAGACAGAGGCAATTTTGTTCACACTTGGTTATCTCGTGTGTTTTCAACAAAGGCCACTGTAATATATTTCATAGTTATTGTCTGAATCCTGATATACATTCTAAAAGGTACAACTTCTCTTAAGTTTTGTCAATGAGTGTTGATTTTTTCTCTCTTCGTGCTATTTTTTTTCAAGATGCAAGTTTTAAACTAAGATGTTATTCTTTCTTACCTGAAATATTGAATAGCTGTGATGGCTGCTTTTTCAAAGTATCTTTCTCTTTTTTGGATTCAAAAGGTAACAAGATCAAATCCAAATTATTGAAATGCTTGTGTCGTTTCGGTAACATCATGTTACCATAATCAATCTCAAAGTACTTACTTTTTTTTTAAATTTTTGAAAAAGTGCTTTTGTCTGATGACAATGCTGTTACCAAAAAGTTACAAACATGTCAATAATTTGGATTCGGTCTTGTTACCTTTTGATTCTGATCTATAATCCAAATTGTACTCCTTATCATTATCTTTATTTTAAAAAATCGTTTTTTCTTCTATTTTCTTCTATATCCTTTACATAACGCTGATATGCAAAAGTTATGGAACAAGTTATGACTTTTGAAAAATTAATAGATCCCCTTATTTATAAATTTTTTAAAAATATCTTTTCACACACAATGGGTCTTATTTATACATGATTATAACTAAATATAATAATTAAACATAAAATTGGCGTCGCCTTGTGTCTTTTGTTTTTATATTAATATCTCAAAAAAATTGCAAATACATATGCAAATTTTCTCTTTAATAATCTTTCTATAATTATTATTTTTTTTAATTATCAAAAAAGGAATCTCTTATTCCTCTCTCTGATCGATTTTTTTTTCTTAATTCTTATGATCTCAGTACAATTTCACTTTTGTATATATATTTTTTCCCTATTTATTTTGTTTGTTTCTCGTAACTTTTGCATATTAGTTGTAATTTTGAAGTGCAGGATTCTGTTTCCTACTTATAATTGATATCTCTTGGCTATCTTTTTTTTTTTTTCTTTTTCAAAATCTTTCTTTCCAACTCTAGGCCCCCTTCCACGGTCCAGCCTTAGCTGGTAGGTGCCCAAACACCGGACTACTAACCCCATGGATGGATTTCAGGGTCCAGGCTGCCGAGGACCATCTCCACTACAACCACATCAACCACGTCGAGCCCAAACTGGGCGACCTGCTAGATGAGAAAGACAAACTCAAGTTTGGAGATCACCGCACCCTGGATGTTCTCTTTCAGAGAGTTTCCATCAGCGGAGAGTACACCTCTGGGGTGAGTCCGTGTTATTTTTGGCTTGCTTACTCTTCTTCTTTGCTATCTCTCTCTCTATCTCTTTGTAAGCAGAGAAGTTCATTTATATTTCGATCTGTTTGGATGGTGAGATGGCCTGTAGTTATGCAACACTTCTGTGTCAGGATATATACATGCTTGCAGACTGTAAGGAAAACCCAATGAATCGCCAAAGTCAGCAACCTTTTAAGTCAGAAGAGTCAAAACTTACAATTTACAAAATTACAAAGAAGTTTTTAAGAGCCGCAAAATTTTTTCTTCCCAGCAATAAATAGTACTTGCATAAACAGTTTTTATTTATGCGAATACTACACGCAGCTTCACATCCAAAGAGCTGTATGTTTCTCGCTGGCCTAGGCCACTCCACACTTGATCTGTCTTCCCCGTCTAGAGTCACATGGCACCACTCATTTCTTAATTCTCATGTCTTAATATAAGTGAACTCTTCTCTGATGACTTTCTCTCTCTTTCTGTTGGCTTTGTATAGCTAGCCGCTTCTTGGCGTCGCGATATTTCCTTAGCTAACAGGATGAACTTCCAAGAATTGTATGCCCGAGAAAGCGATCTGCGAATCCTTAAATGACATAATAACAACCATCTACCTATCTCCTGTTTACATAGACGCAGATATGTTCCCTATCTTATTAACGGTATCTGAAATCTAAGACACTCGTGTCCCTAACACCACTTAGAAAATTCGGAATATCACCTGGTTGGTGACCCTAGCTTAGTGCAATGTGCTCTGCAGCTTTTTATCTCCCTATATATGCATATATAGCTATGTTACCTCAACCTCAAAACTTACACTTGGATACTAGAGGAAATTTTGAGGAATTTAAATAAGTTCATTCGTTAATTTTCTCAAGTATAATATTATATATATGTATATAATATCAATTCTTTTATTAAGACTTCTAGTCATATACACAGATTCTCCTTTAGAAATAAGTTCACGTCGTGTTAATTCTTGAAAAATAAGATCATCATCAACAACAGAAGCCTTTTATTAAGATATCTCGTCTTATGTAGACAAAGCGAAAAGAATAAACAAAGGTATAAAGAACACCAATATGTAAATAGGTAACCACAGTAATATACAACAGTCTTGGTGGAGAGATGTAACATCTACTGGATGTGTCTTCTAGTTATCTTCTTTTTTACGGAGCCTTTTATTAAGATATCTCTTCTTATCTAGACAAAGCGAAAAGAATAAACAAAGGTAGAAAGTACCAATATGTAAACAGGTAACCACATTATATACAACAGTCTTGGTGGAGAGATATAACATCTACTGGGTGTGTCTTCTAGTTGTCTTCTTTTTTAAACGATATTCTCAGCTTTTCTGCAGAACCGTAGAACTGGAAATACACATTTAAAGAAAGTTATCATATCTCATTGAATTATTACGAAATCTTTGTAAATATTTGACTTATTACGTTGATAGGCATGTGAGAAACTGCCAATATTTATCCTAACCCCTGTTGCTGGGGGCAATGAAGGACAGACATTTATGGGACATCCTATATCTACAATTTCATATCAATAAAACTCGCATTTTAAGCAACAGTCTTCAGAGGGAAATTGGCAGTTCTGTTAACGGATCCTTTTCAATTTGTACCTAGGGGAATAGTGAATATAACGGTTTGTTGAGAGATAAGTAACTGTTTGTTTCAAGTGTTCGCTATGGAGTAAGGTACGCACTTGCCCTTGAAGTTGCAAACGGCATCTAAAGGCGGATGAACCTGCTCTTAGGTCAATGACATGGATGCGGAAATGCAAAAGGATGTAACTTCATTATCTTTTTTTCTCACGATAATCCTTAATGAATGGGCCAGGGCAACATCTTCTACCAGACTATGGCTATAGATAGATAGCCTTGGAAGCCTTGATTGAGGAGGGACACCAATCTTGGACTGATCTATATAAAATGAAAGAATTAAGGTACGAATGTTTCTTTTACACATAATACAAACTTCTACTGTCCTTACTGCGATGAAAACATATATTGGGAGGGTTGGGCTAGCCCAGTAGAAGTTTGTATTATGTATAAAATAAACATTCGTGCTTTTATATCCTTTCATTTTATATGTATAGATGGCGCGTTATTGCTTTGTGTTAATTTATGCCTGGACTGTTTCACCTGAAATAATAACTTGTTCTGTACTGCGATTCGACTCTGTTTATCTAGCATCCTGTTTCTTCATGTTGAGGTTGGATTGTATCAATTCGATTACGCAAGCTTTTATGTAAATTAGTATTATGCAAATATAGATTGGTATCAAATTACAAAACTATTTTAGAGGTGTAATATTCTTTTTAAAATAAAACAATTTCTACTGTCCTTACTGCAATGGAAATTGTTTTATTTTAAAAAGAATATTACGCCTCTAAAATAGTTTTATAATTTGATAACAGATGGCGCGCTAGTGCATCGTAATAGATTGGTATGCACACCACAACCTAGATATTCATTGATCTTTTGTATGTGGAAAATAATTGTGTTTCCTTAAACGAACGAACAAGTATCTTTGATCAACAAAGTGGGAAAAATGAATAGTTAGAACTCACATAGTCTTCATTCTTATCTCCACACTCAATCATATTGCTCACATAGAGATCAGCTTGTACCCCGCGGGCTGTGTACCCTCTCTCTGGAGAACATCGATGTTTGGCCAGCCAATCACGGTGCTCTATTTCTGGAGTTTATCTCCCTCCCCACCTTTCCTCACCCAGATGCTAATTCCGTTACTCTCACCGTCTGCTTTCCCATCTCAGCCTTTCCCGTCGTTCCTACATATAGGACCGTTGTTGATCTATGTCTGTTGGGTTGGTAGGTTGTCTTTGGTTCCATCCATTACTTGATGTTAGCAATCCAGCTGGTCATTGTGATCTTCCTCGTTGTTCTGAGGAAGTATACGTACATTCATGACACTACTTACTATGATTATCATGGTTTTTGGTACTGCATGTGTTGACCTATGGAAAACTTACCGCCTAGGGTCCATAAGCCGGTGTGGCGTACTTACAGTACAAACTGGTCACAGCCATCTACCCACCATGATTATCATGGTTTTGATACTGCATGTGTAGTAGGCTTGTGGTGTACTTACAGTATAAGCAATCACAAACCTCTACCCACCATGATTATCATGGCCTGGTACTGCCTGTATAGACATGTGGTGTACTTACAGTAGTCACAACCCATGGCCTGTACATTGCAAATATGGTGCAATAAAATATGATGATGTATAACGCCTGGGGTACCAAACCTAAAGTTTATATATACGGTATATATAAAGATATTTTGAGATACCTTGCTACTTCTCACCAATCATAATAAATGTAGAATAAAGAGGTTCTAAGAAAGCTCAATTTTTCATTTAGGTCGCAAAAAAAAAAAAAAAAACGTATCGTTGATTTTTTAATTATTCCAGAATTGGCCAAATACCTTCGGAGAAAGTTTGTTCAATTACAAAGTGGTGCCTCTATGCGAATCCGATTTTTTTGGCGGTTGGGATAACGAAACCAACTTCCCTCTTTCTTGATGTAAACCAGACCTGCGTGACCAACCTGAAAATTGAGTCGATCTCGTAAATTGAACCATCGACGGGCGGTGGTTATCTCTCAGGTAGTTTACAAGATTCCGGGGGTCGATTATCTACCGTTTCTTATCTTGTCTACGTTTTGATAAGTTGGGATTATCCAAGGTCGTGGGGGGATAAGTGCTCTCATTATAACGTCTTCGTGATCTTCTTCCTGGTTTTTATTGATTTTTGTTTACTTATTTTTAATAAGGTAATAAGATCTAATCCAAATGACGTATGTGAGGTTTTGGTAACAGCGTTGTTACCATCCTCACAGACAAAAGTACTAAATTCTTTTTAAGGATTTAATAATTATCCATTCAGTACTTTTGTCTGATGATAGTAACAACGCTGTTATACTGAAATATCCCACACTATTAATTTATTTGGATTTGGTCTTATTACCTTGTAGTTCTAATCTATAATCCAGATTTGGAGGGTAGTTACTTGGTACTTTGCAAAAGTGCAGTGTGGCTTGTCTGCTTGCTACGTCCATTTTTGGGCTCGAAAATCATATACATTGGTTAGTAACCCGTAAAACCATGATGTAATATTATCCAAATTATATCTTATCATTAAAACTAGATGGCGTTTAGCTTTGACGTCTATTTTGACGGGAGAGACAAGCTTTTTTTGAATTGCTTCTCCCTATCAGAACCAAAGACCCATTACTCCAACATCCCCAATAGACTACAGAGACTTATAATAGAATCCATCATATCCAGAAAACATAATAGCATTAACAGAAGAATAGACATTCCGGATATTTATAACATTTTATTCCCTGAGCCCAGCCCATAACCTCTAAGTGAAGCACGCGCAACAGAAGCCCGCGTTGATTATGCCTTAAAACAAATGTAAACAGTGAATGGATTTTATTTAATTTTAAATCATATTTTATTGGCGTATTAATCATGTAAAGCATTTTCTCCCGTAGAAGGGCTTACTTGCCCGAAAGCTCGAATTTAAAAAAAAAAACTTTTCCCTGGAGGCTTTCTGTTTTTATTTTAAGCTTTGTCTTAGTAATCTTTCTGTATATCATAAACGCTTCGATCTTTTTTTCTTCTCTCTTTCTTGTCCGGTCAAAAAGAGAACCATTTTATAAGGAAGGATGCGTTTCCCGTATATCCCACAAAGAGAGATATCTGTATTCATTCTCACATTTATCATTCCGTCTTTCTACACTCATGACAAATATTAGGAAGTTTTTGATGTCGCCGGTCATCTGTTTTTTTTTTTTTAAGAGATAGAGACAATTTTGTTCACACTTGGTTATCTCGAGTGTTTTCAATAAAGGTTACTGTAATATCTTTCTTTCAAAGTTATTGTCTGAATCCCGATATACATGCTAAAAGGTACAAAACTTCCTTAGGTTTTGTCCACGAATGTATATCTCTCAACCACCTTTTTTACGTCTACCATTTTTAAAATCAAAGTTATCGGTAGAAAGTCTGTAGAGATTTAGAGGATGTGTAGACTTTCGATATTTGAGGTTGTTTCTTTTGAATGATCTTTGGGGGACAAACAGTGAAATTTCTGATTAAAGAGTCATGTAACGACTGTCAGAGTCTATTCTTGGTATCATTCCAGCCATTTTGGAAGCAGGACCTGGTTCAAAATCACATTAATAGGTACCGCTCAACAAGAGCAACCTAGTTTATGATAATTGAAACAGTGAATAATATGTGATGGTTATTCACATATTAAACAAAATGTTAACGCGGGATTCAATCCCCGTTCATGACTGTCGGGAATCGAGGGTGTTACCCACTCGTCCACCGACTTTTGGAAGCAGGAGAACAAAGAAATAGGCTAGCTTTTTTTTTACGGATAAGAATATAGTATTCCCCCCGTTAAAAAAAAGACTAAACCGTAATTTTTTAAGACCTAAAAAAAGGAATGCTTCCTTCAAGCTAAAATGTTTGACAAAGAAAAATGGGACAGCGTCTTTTAATTAACACGTCGGATATCACAGCAGCAATCCATTGTTGTCTTGATTTCCCGCTCAATCATCCGAATTCTAAATAGAGATAAAAAAAAAATTAACATGTTTTAAAGTAAGACTATCGCGAACGAAGACGGTAAACTTTCTGTTCTATAAACTTCACTCATGGCACTTACTAACTTCAGTCTTTCTTCCTTTTTTATATTTCTTATCAACTACACTCTTTTCTTTATTAAAATTTTCAGGGAAATCTCTATAAAAATAAAGGTTACACCTCTCCTGTCAAAATAGACATCGAAAATAGACGCCAAATATTGACCGTTGCGCAAACTAACAGCCTCGAGTCGGTGTCAAAGCCAATAGCTTAAAACAATGGTCTCCAAGTGGACGCTTCTCAGTTTTTCAAAGCTGGTGTTGTCGTTTTGTCACCGACCCGAGGCCGATAGTTTGCTGCGACGGTCAATAGATGGTGTCTGGCGTCTATTTTGACGGGGGAGGTGACCTTTATTCTTATAGATCAATATCCTCCCTGAAAAATTTTCCATCTATATTTCATGGGAAGGTTGTTGGAATTTCTGCTTTAACGGAGCGGTTTCTGTATCTTTGCTGGGGCGTTTAATTGGTTTTGTGAAATATTTATTTCTGTGAATTGATTTGCATTATTATTATTTTTTGACTATAGACCATGAAATATGTAATGACTGTGTGTTTTTTCTTCTTCTTCTTCGTGGTAAAGGTGGTTGAGGATGAGGAATTTAAGCCCTCCTGCGCCTTATTTGATACCTTGGTAAGTTGGGCTCGGCTTTTTTTTCTTAATTGATCCGCGATCGCTTCTGGCCGACATCTCTCTCTGACCGCTCGCTTCTGGTCAACTACAGCTCAGCTAACCCTACTCGCTTTACCGCGCTTCTAAGATCCTCCTCGTTCTCGTCTCTTAAAATGATGATGGTTGCTCATTGCATACTGTGAATTTTTCAAACTTTTATTTTCACTTATTAAAATTTAAAAAAGTGCCCAATGTGGGGATTCAATACCTGGTTGTGTCTGTTGGAATTTCTCGATTTAAACTGATTCAAACAGGGAGTAACAATCTATGGACTCTGCCGTCAACTCTGGATCCCTGGGTGTCCAGTCACCTTTATCTCGGGGCTTACAACTGTTGGCTTCCGTAGGCGTTTCTTACTGGGAAAAAGAGAGAGAGGATCCAATAAAATAATTTAGTAGTGTTTATTAGAACAAAATCATAATAGTGAACAACACATATAACAGAGAGTACCGTCGTCTTCCGGGTATTCCTTCTACTGGGGAGCTCGGATTCTATATTCTGTGCGTTTATAATCTGTTTATCTGTGGCTCTCTGGTCGGGATGGCGCCTACATTCGGCCATTCCTGGATTTCAATCGTCCTCGATTGAACCTTGCGTTGCAGGAACGTCGTAGGTTGCGTCGGGGGGTATCTTCTACTTCTGGCTCCTCGTCCGGACTTTCTTCTGTAGCTGAGTCATTAATTCTATTTTGTTCTCCTACTGTCCTATCACACGGGTTTTTTCGAAAGATCTGGATCAGGTCTCTCAATTCAGGGTCGGAATGCTGAATCATCAAGATTTGTTCTTCCAGTGTGATTGTGAGGCACACTTCAAGGTTTTTCTCCGCGATTTCCTCCATCGTGTCTCTAGGGTCGTCGACTGGAGCTCTACTCATTCCGTCTACGTGGGCCATCTTCTCCCCTGGTTTATGTCGAATTTCGAAATCGTATTCCTGAATCAGATTGTACCATCGCGCTATCTGAGGATTTGTAGTCTTCTTCGCGTTCATGTAGACCAGTGCTTGGCAATCTGTAACCACTGTAAACTTGATTCCTACGAGGAACTGACGTAGTCGATCCAAGGTCCACACTATCGCCATCAGCTCCAATTTGCTTGAGTGGTACATCTTCTCGGCCTCTGTTGTCTTCTTGCTCACACAGTAGACCAAGCGCCATTTGCCGTCTTCGTCCATCTGTAGCACCATTCCTGCTAATCTCTCAGCACTCGCGTCGCAATGTACTTCTGTCTTGAGTTCAGGGTTGTAATGAGCTAGTACCGGATATTCGACCAGATCCTTTCGTAGTCCTCCAAATGACCTTCGCTGTTCTTCCTTCCATTCAAATTGTGAACCTTTCTTCGTAAGTCTGCTTAGCGGTTCTGCTTTCCTCGCGAAGTCCTTTACAAATCGTCTGAAGAAGTTCGTCAGTCCCAGAAAGCGTCGTATGTCGTGGACATTCTTGGGTTCTGGAAATTCTTTGATCGCTTTGATCTTTCTTGGGCCTGGCTTAAGTCCGCCTGTACTGATGACATACCCTAAGAACTCAACTTCCCTCCTTCCGAACTCACATTTGGAGGGTTTCAGTGTCAACTTCGCTGATCTTATTCTTTCGAGGACTTCCCTCAACCTTTCGATCATCTCCCGCCAATCCTTTGCCGGGATAATCACGTCGTCGAGATAGCAGAATGCCTTCTTGTTCAGCAGTGGACCTAGGACAGTGTGCATCAGTCTTTGGAATTCAGCTGGTGCGTTGGCGAGTCCAAAAATCATCCTTTCGAATTGACCTGTATCATCTGGGGTGATGAATGCTGTCTTTAATTTTGCCTTATCGGTCAGTGGTATCTGCAGATATCCATGCGCCAGATCCAGAGTGGTGAAGAATTTCGCATTCCTTAGGCCTTCCAGAAGGTCGTCTATCCTTGATAATGGGAACTTGTCCTTAACTGTTTGAATGTTGAGTCTCCTATAATCTACCACCAGACGATGATCTCCAGTTTTCTTCCTCACAAGTAGGACGGGACTAGCGTAGGGTGATCTAGTTTCCGTGACTATTCCATTGTCCTTCCACTCTCTGACAATCTCCCTGATTGCTTCGCGTTCACTTGCAGTCGTCTTATACGGTCTCAGACAGACTGGCTTGCTTCCATCAACCTCCTTAATGTCCATCTTGGTGACATCGGTGCACCCTAATTCCTCCATGCCAAGAGCGAAACAGTCTCTATACTCGTTTACTACATCTAGGATTTCTTGTCTCTCTTTCGAAGTCAGAGAATGATTGACGTTGATGTCCTCAGGCAGTATGGGGCGCTTACGTTTCATTTGGTCTTGTCCTTCCCTCTTCTCTTCATTTTTAGTCTGAAACGAATCCTCTGCGACGTCCAGGTTAACAACAATATCATCAAGGTTCAGTAGTTCAACCCGCCCTACACATTGGTTCTTCCTTACTCTCAACTTGCCCTTGCCAGCTGAGATGATGGGTACGGTCGTCTTTCCGTCGACCACTTCCAATAGGGAATCGACACAGGCGTCATCTACTCCTGTGAACAATACATATCCGTCCTTTACCTCGTCTGTGATTGCACTTGTAAAGTTAATGGAGTCGCTCTCCAACTGAACAGTTTCGGTTGCTCTCAGTTCGATGCGACGCGACTTGATTTCCTCTTGCAGATTAGTAAACGGAAATTCGGATGAATAGCCAATATGCAAGTTTTTACCAATTCTGGCGAAGGATACGTAGGGCAGATCTGTCCATGTTCTTCCAATTAATAGGTCATAGGGTTGGGCATCATCGTTGACAATGAATACAGTGATTTCCCTTCCGACGATGCCATCAATCTCCAGGTCGACTGTCGTCTTCCCAACGGTCCTGGCAGCTGGTGCAGTCTGGTTACCGATGCCGTACAGACTAGTCGAGTCTGGTTCGATGTCGACGCTGATCCTCCTTGCGACCGATTCTCTCATTAGACAACTGCTGCTCCCGGTGTCTATCATTGCCTTCACGGTTTCCTTGTTGTCGATCTTGACATCCTTCAAATATACATCTGGCGGGACAGTCTCCAGTCCTTCGACTTCCAGGTTGGCTACTTTTAGTCCTTCTTTGGGTCTTGTGCAATTCCTTTCCTTGTGTCCCGTTTGACCGCATCCTCGGCATGTCAACGTAGTCCTGGGTGCTGGGCAGTCTCTGGCAATGTGTCCAAACTGATTGCAGTTGAAGCACTTCGGTTCTCCCTTGTCGTTTCTGATCGTACGGTTGACCATTCTCCTCAAGGTGTTAGGGTACGTTTCACTGATTTCGTTCCTTGCAGCGTCTTGACCCGAAACATTCGTTCCTTGTTTAGTCTCTTTAACTTCGCTTTGGTTGGGGAATCTCGCAGATTTCTGCTGAAACGACGGTGGTATGAGGTGTTTCGCATTCCAATGCGGAGGTCCCATCTCGGTGCGAACATTTTCGTACTCGTCCAGTTTATCCGCCAACTCATCTGGGTTGTTTAACTTGGTCCAATCGTCAATGAGATGATTACGCAGCACATTTGGAACTTTTTTCTTTAGCTGGTTAGTGACGGACAAATCCTTTAGGGCGTCGAAATTTTCCACGTTCATTCCTTCGATCCATTCGTTGAAATATCCTCGCAATTCGAAAGCGAAGTCTCTCCAGGAACCCTTTTGAGATCTCTCGTGCTTCTCGAATTTTTGTCTGAATTGTTCGGGGCTCAACTTGTACCGTTTTAGGAGCAACCTTTTCACGAACCTATAATCGCCGCTTTGTTCTTCTGTTTCCCGAGCGATTAATTGAGTCATTTCGTAAGGTAGCAATCCTAGGAGGCTGAACGCCCATTGGTCTTCATCCAATCCTAGTCGCTTTGCCTGTCTTTCGAAAAGAATTAGGTAAAAACTCAAATCATTGTCCTTCGACTCGTACTTGGGCATCAGTTTACGTATCTCGTAATGTGCGTCATTGCTGGTACTTCGAGACGTATCGTTGTTTCCGCGTGTAGTCTGGATGCGCAGCTTCTCAAGCTCGAATTCCATTACCATTTGTTCTTTTCGTTCCCGATCCTCGATTCGTTTCCGATCCTCGATTCGTTCCCGCTCCTCGATTCGTTCCCGATCCTTGATCAGAGTCTCCAACAGTTGTTTTGCGAATTCTTCTTCGTAGGATTGGCTATTCAAAATAAGGTGTTTTAAGTCGACGATCCTGCTCTCTGGCGGTACTACCTCGCCGAGTTCATACGCCAACTTGCTCAAATCGCATTTCCTTACTTTCGCTAAATAAGTCATGTTTTTCAAAAGGAAAAATAAACAAGGCAAAAATTTTTAAAATAAATAAAACTGACTAAACCAGATACGTACTGTTTCAATTATTTCTTTAAACGAAATCAACTTTTCTTTGGTAATTTTGAGACAATACTTTTTTTTTTCTTTTTACCGCGATACTTTGCGATAATACTTTTTATTTGTTTCTTCAATTTACTTTAAAAATACTTTCTTTGGAATACTTTACTTTACTTTAAAATACTTTCTTTAGAATACTGTACTTTACTTTAAAATACTTTCTTTAAAATACTTCACTTTACTTTAAAATACTTTCTTTAAAATACTTCACTTTACTTTAAAATACTTTCTTTAAAATACTTCACTTTACTTTAAAATACTTTCTTTAAAATACTTCACTTTACTTTAAAATACTTTCTTTAAAATACTTCACTTTACTTTAAAATACTTTCTTTAAAATACTTCACTTTACTTTAAAATACTTTCTTTAAAATACTTCACTTTACTTTAAAATACTTTCTTTAAAATACTTCACTTTACTTTAAAATACTTTCTTTAAAATACTTCACTTTACTTTAAAATACTTTCTTTAAAATACTTCACTTTACTTTAAAATACTTTCTTTAAAATACTTCACTTTACTTTAAAATACTT
This sequence comes from Cordylochernes scorpioides, assembly GCA_030710605.1. Lineage (NCBI taxonomy): Eukaryota > Metazoa > Arthropoda > Arachnida > Pseudoscorpiones > Chernetidae > Cordylochernes > Cordylochernes scorpioides. The sequence continues at coordinate 219,168,573 of CP092863.1, read as the reverse complement.
TCTTTAAAATACTTTCTTATCGAGATGATTTTGCAATAATATTTTACCGAGGTGACTTGTAATAATACTTTTAGGAATAGGTAATTAAATTTCGTACATACCATGCAACTCCTCTTACGTTGATCGGTCACCGCGCCACGTCCTTCTCGTTTCCAAATTATTCCAGTGAATCTTCAATTTTCTTCAGGACCATCCCACTTCTGAATTTCTGTTGGCTTCCGTAGGCGTTTCTTACTGGGAAAAAGAAAGAGAGGATCCAATAAAATAATTTAGTAGTGTTTATTAGAACAAAATCATAATAGTGAACAACACATATAACAGAGAGTACCGTCGTCTTCCGGGTATTCCTTCTACTGGGGAGCTCGGATTCTATATTCTGTGCGTTTATAATCTGTTTATCTGTGGCTCTCTGGTCGGGATGGCGCCTACACAACCATCTGTTCCAACAGTTACTTTAGAAATGAAGATTTCGGTTGTTATATAGTGGCCGTATTTTTAACCGTTTACTAGGAGTTTGGTACTATAAGCCGCTGAGACATTGGATTTGTGGACTCTTCCACATTTTACCTCGATCCATAGACACACAGTCAGGTATACAAGTTGGCTTTTGTCTTAATTTTCCAATAAACTGGTGTTATGGCACATTCTTTTATCACCAACATAACCTTCTATACTGGGTGATGAACCATAATACGTTTTAATACATTTTTATAAACGGGAGAGATACCTCTTTCCGTATATATAATAAACTTTGACAAAGGTTGACTTTCAGACAGCTGAAATATTGGTAATTAAATATTTTTCAATCCAAAATATATGCCCTTTTATTATTCGAAAAAAATCTACTCGGAGAATCTGTATAAAACTTAGAGGTCTTAATAATTTTTTTTGTTGTTGTATTAAAAAATATATCTTTTTATTTCCGAGAAATCCCTTCATATGAAGGTAACTTTTTCATGGAAAATTGTATCTGCCAAATACGGACCTTCTAGGCTAGAACATTGAATGAACATAGCCTGGGCTATCCATGTGTTAACATATTTTAAACATGCTCAAAATATGTATTTAAAAAGGGGTAAACATTTTTTATGAAAGGTTTAAAATTTAATTAAGTTAATCGTATGCATCGTGTACCTTTTATAAATTGAGGAAATTAATAATTATTAAATGAAATCCACTCTCTCTTACTGTACTACACATAGTTATTTTATATAAATTATATAATAATAAACATTTCTGATTATTTAGGCACAATAATATTCCATTAAAAAAATTAAACCTTCTAATTGTGAAAACATAAAAAATTTGGGATCATTCATAAGAGTTTAGCCTTAATTAAATATAACTTTCTAAACAAAAATATAAAAACAGAGTGATACCCCAAAAAATATATTTTAAAAAAATATTACCACAAAATAAAATTATTCTTTAAAACGCTTAGAAACTATTCTCACATATTTCATACATTTTTAAAATGTGCTTTAATTGTACACATATTTTAAATATAAAAAAATGTTATTTGTTGTACTTTTGAAAATAATGGGGAGATAAAAAATTGAGATATATAAAGTATATATTTTAAATCGTCTATATATTTTTTTAAATAGGGCTTTATATATTTGAATTAAATCCAAAAGACAAAAAAGCTATATATTTGAATAAATAGTGTCTGTAGTATTTCTTTTTATTCCCCGTTTATTTTTCAATTTTAATATAATTAATACATAATTGCTTAATTATCTAAAATATAAATTACTTTTAGAAAAATTCCAAAAATAATACATTGAATTATTGATATTTTTATTTTCTTTCACGAAAATATCATCATTAGAATTTTTTATATTACCGATGGCGCGATTTGGGCGTACTCGTTATAAAATCTTTATTTTAAAATATCAAAATGTGTATAAAATGTATTTTAATTGTGTTTCGTCAATATATTTAACATAAATTATACCTCTAGGTATTGATTGTATATATAAATTACATTAATAATGGATCCTGACGAATTCAAACGACAGCAGAGCGATTTAAAAGCTCATTTTGAAACAATGTACGTATCAGACGAAGATGAAGATAATTTGTCTTTAAACGCGAAATCCTCCGCAGGATATTATTCGAGCGATGAAGAATTAAAAGATCCATCTTCAACATCCAAAGGATCTTTATTAAATCTTCGGAAAGCCATTGGAAAATCAAGATCATCTCTATCTGTAGTAAGTAATTTTAAAAAGGCTTACATAAAATAAATATAATTTCAGTAAATAAAATAATATTTATCAAAAGGACACACAAGAGTAATGATTTTAAAAATATATATAATATTTTAATATGATTTATGTTATTTAAATATATACAGTTTACGAAAAGTTTACCCGGCTTTTATTGTATAGTATTATAAAATAGGTGGGGGGGTCAATATCTGTTTTTATTACGGTTAACCATTTTTTCGACTCTGCATTCTTTTTCGCTGCAATATTGGATTTAAAAACGATTAAAAAAAATCTTCGATTCCTAAAATTTCTCTTGGCCATTTCCTCTCAGTAAATAAAGAACAAGAATAATAAAAGGAGCAGACATTTATATGCCAAATAGTTTATATATATATATACACAAAGAAACGGTATATAAAAAGGAATTCTCGTTTTCCTCTTTAGTTAAAGGAACCACCTACTTACAAAGCGAATTGATTTCTTGCTGGAAGGCTTTCAAAAGAGTAATTAACCGCCCGAATGAAATATAAAGTGCTTTTTTTTTCCTTCTCCAACTATGTCGTGTCTGCAGAAGCAGGAAGTTGTTCGGACGCCATATCCTGTTCGAGAATAATTAAGCCTCTAAAATGTTTATATCGATATAATAAAATCTATTCTTACGCCGCTAAAATTTACCATTGCAGAAAAGGAAAATCAAGCGTCAAATATTCCCGTACAGAAATTGCACACAATTAAACCTAATACACGTATAATAATAAAAAAATGGTTTTAGTGAGGGGGAAAAAAAGAAGGAAATTCCGAGTTTTGAACTTCTGATCGTACCTTAATACACCACAGAGCTAAGTAATATGTTCGCTGCTGGCTACCTCAACGCTTATTGGTCATGCTATAGAAGACAACCAATCAGCGGTCGGATAAACTGTACACTATATATACCTACATATTGATGATTGAGCAATCCATAATTAAAATTATATATATAAAAAAGATGCATATATTGGATTTATAATTATTTTATTATATAAATACAATATATGCATCTTTTTTTAATACCTACATATAAACCGATTTAAAAGCCTATAATAGAATATCTTAATTAAATGTTATTTTCTAATTTTCTAAAGTTAGCGGTCTCACATAAGGTAAAAAAGGTAATGACTTAAGAAATAAACCCATCAAACACCAAGGTTTATTTTTCAAATAAAACAAACTTCTACTAAGCTTACTGCGATGGAAAATATTGGGAGGGCTTGGCTCATCAGTGGTGGTGAACCATCCCAGCAGTTTCACCAATTTAATCTACCAGACCGCTTTTTAGAGCTCTAATACTGTATTGGATGATTCTGCTTATATATGCGACAGCGAAGAATGGAATCTTGATTGTGGTATTTAAGTAAACTATGGACATAAGATTTTTGAGAACAGTCGAATTACATAGAATCTCTCACTAATGTGCTTTATCACCCTACTTAATACCATGGGACGAGCCCCTGAGAGCAGGTTTAATGAGATCATGTATGTTCTGTATTATATTTTAAAGTCCTGTGATCACCCTGTTGGTACACGCAAGCCTTGACGTCACCGAAGATCATCAGCGGTGGTTGATTGATTTGTTTCCCCCCCTTCTTCCTTCTTTCCAATTTTGACCAGGTCGATCTTTGGAGACTCTGTGATTCTCCCTTTACACTTCCCCCATAATGATAAGAAACACGCCCGCAGAGTGATTCTAAACAGGGTACTCAATAACAGAATGGTTATTTTTATACAAATAAAGATCATCACTCCCCCGTCAAAATAGACGATAAAACTGAGCGACATCTATTGACCATCTACTCACTCTTTTTATTGTCAAAATAGACACTACGGCAAAATAGATGGGAGATGTGACCTTTATTTTTATTGATCAATATCCTTCAGAAATAAATTTACATTTAGAGTGTTTTTTTTTTTAAGTATGTAGATTGGGTTATAGTATACCAAAATTTGATCAGGGAAAAGTAAGTTGGTTTTATTTCTTTATATAAAATTATGAAGTGTGTGTTCTGGAAGGCGAGGAAATCTTTGAAGACCTTTACCTTGGTTTGTGAAGTATTTCTTTCGTGAAGTGGTCGAGGGAGGTGTTTGGAGGAGTAGAAGTTTAGTAGGCCGGGATAGTAACACGGGGTAAGCGATGGTATGTCACAATTAATGTCGCTTTATCACACTGAGCCTGGTTGGGCATTGCCGTGAAGAATACTTTTTGTCTCCTTGAACCAGTTCCAGGCAGTGTTAGATTGGGATTATCATTGGAATTATTCAATTTTCAGGCACCACTTCTACTCTGTGATGTTTCCACTGGAACACAGACTGTTGTTAAAAAAATTGTCGAGGAACTACGTCGTGTTCTAACCATTGCGTTCAACGTCGCTTGTTGTAATCAAGGATCCATTTCTAGGTGGAAATAAAAAATACGATCGGGGAAGATCATTCTCTTTTTCATCGAAGAAACGCCGACTACACTTCTAAAACGGCGTTTTTTTTTTTGGGTCAGATTTCGCATCTTTCCAACCCGACTTGGATGGCGAACTGCGGAAGATTAACCGACGTTGCGATTTTTTAGCGCTTGGTTATTTTTGTGCGTGTGTCAACTTCGATTATCGCTTACATCTAGTCGTCGTTCATATCCTTCATCTTGAAGGCTGGTGTCGCAGGTGCGGAATTTCGCAAAGTCCCCGCGCGTAGTGGTGGTGGTGTCTTGTCCATCCATGGAATGAGGGGGGGTGCCATTGCCCCGTTAATCAGCCACATTTCAGAGTTCCCTTTAGGCCCTTCACGGTTACCGTAGCGGCTCGGGGCTTACGAAGTCCCCACCGTACTTCGCCCTACAGGGCAGTCCTTTACTTTTGCTGCTTCTCCCGCCCGCCACGTAGAGGAGGCCCCGCGCGTAGTAAATTCAGTAAAGGCCTCTTTGTCCCCACCTCCCATTCTTATAACATTTCGAGTTGTTACCACGGTGCTGCGACCGAGTTTGTGCTCTCGTGAATAAACCTTTGTGCAGAATGCATTCTTAAAAAAAAAAAAAACGCAATAACAAATTCGGATAAGAACAGATCACTGCTATTAAACGACAAGTTAAATTTCCTCTTTTATATAGATAGCATCGCTTGAATATAGACAATATGAAGGATTGGCGAAGCATGTTTAAAAAAAGAAAGAACGAAGTGTCGTATGGTTATTTTTTACTTGAGTTACATTTCCCCCTAAAGTAATTAGAAAACCGACGAAATTTGAATCTGTTTGATGCTATTTCTGTTTATTTATTTATTAATCTTTAAATTTATAAATTTAATTGCCATCTATCGTTAAAATTTTACACAAATAAATTTAATCTTTATTGTGCAGCCATCTCATGCCATACTTTTTTTTTATACTCGAAACATTTAATAAAGTATAAAACTTCCAATATCCCAATTTTCCCAACAAACAGAATCTTCTCTAGTCCAAGAGTGTTCTGGTAATCTGGAAGTACTTTTCTAAAGGTATAAATTTATTTATCATAAATCTTTTTTCCTTGAGGTTTTTGCCACATAACTTTCTTCCTTTTTTTTTCAAAGGCTTTAATTACTATAAATTTAAAAATCTAATATTATACATTTATTGTGTTATAACTCCCTTTATTTAATGATAAGGCACAATTTGGATTATAGATTATAAACACAAGGTAATAAGACCAAATCCAAATAAATAAATAATGTGTGACGTTTCGGTAACAGTGTTGTTACCATCTTCAGACAAAAGTACTGAATCGTCTGTAGTACTGACTTTTGTCTGAAGATGGTAACAATGCTGTTACCGAAATGTCGCACACTATTTATTTATTTGGATTTGGTCTTATTACCTTGTGCTCCCTTTATTTGATTACTAATTAAGTGAAGATATATTTAAGGAGTACAATGGGGAGAGTATTACAAGGATATACAGTTTGCCACAAGGCTGACTGCGGTGTGGTGTTACAATAGGTTCCCCTGGAGGACTTGAAGCAGGCCTCCCAGCTGCTGGTCGAGGCTCTCCGTCTACGGGAGAAGTACACGTCTTTCTCCCGGCAGACCTTCCCCCGCACCACGGCCAGATACCTCAACCACCATGAAGGAAAGGTTGATCTGGCCCTCAACCATCAGGCAGATACCCCCCTGCAGTCTGACGGTAACTATTTCTCATTCACTCAGATATTTCTCTGTTGAAACCCTCTCTTGTAGATCTCCTCCTCCTCACATACACGTGGAGATTGTCTCCTCATTTCTATACACATTTTTTTTTTGTTTAAAACAGCATACCATCAATCTGTGGTAATGTGATTTAATCAGCATTATTACAGCTAATTAGTTTTTCTTAAAATTAAATATACTTTGGCCAGTAAATCTTTTTTAAAAATCTTTTTAAAAAGATTTATACTGACCGAAGTATCTTTAATTTGAAGAACTATGAATGCCACCGGCCAGGCAGCCTCTATCTTTATGTTTTGTTCTATCTTTTAAAATGATTAATTTCTACAGGTACTAAATGTGTGGAAGATGAAACATATATATTGAGAAGGCTTGTCTTATCAGTGCAGTGAACCTCCCCAGTGGTTTCGCCAATACAATAGTTGTACACCAGCCTGGTAGATGAAATTGTTGGGAGAGTTCACCACTGATCTTTCAATATATATATTTTTTATTTTCCATTTAGTGGCTGTGTAAATTTGTCATTTAAAATATATTTGGGCTGATATTGATTTCTATTTATATAGATAATTTATTAGTTCACTTAAAAAATATATATATTGCCTTAATAAAATATGTTTGTATGTTTTGATGCTTTGCAGATTCTAATTTGTTGCCAAGAACCGACCTATTATGATTCATTTGCATTCGCATTTAGGTCTATATATTTTTACAGTATAACCCGATGTATAGGAGACTGTATGTTCTTAATAAAGTCTTTGTATGTTACTGAAACATCCCAAACATTTCAATATTTTGGATTCTGTCTTATTGCCTTTTTTGTTTACAAACTTGTTTAATTCAACATCCTAAGGGATCAGAATTATCAGTTGAATTAAACTCATTGTTTAATTATTAATTGTTAAATAAAAGGAAATAACCTGATTAAGATTAGAAAAAAAAAAATGGTTGAATTAAAGAGGTTATACTATCTGGAGCTTATTAATTCCAAAGCTGCGAAGATTTCCTGTACTCTACAGGAAGTTTGATCTTCCATCGATGCCTTCTCCCCCCCGAGCTGCAGGAATTTGGCAAAGTACAGGAGGTTGTCAAATCCGCCACAGGGTTATCTATCCACTTGCCATTAGTCATTTTGGCATCCCACCAGGTCCCAACTATAAATTGAGCCCTTTTTTCCTAAAAATTTTCTTTTTTACCCTTCTCCTAAAACATTTATTTTTATTTTTAAGGCTCTCCCTCGTCTTTAAATAGGTCTTCCCTATGTTGCCCCAAATATCCTTGTAAACAAGTTTACATTCCCTCTCTGGGCCGGTTGTAATTTATATAGATAGGGGTAAAAAGTAGAACCCCCCTCTTTTGTCATGGAATTTTAACTCTGGGTACTATATACTGTTAACTAGCAATGCTTAGGTACATTTTTTATTATAGATTAAAAATACAAGGTAATATAATATCCAAATAAATAAATAGTGTGTGACGTTTCAATAGCAGTATTGTTACCATCATCAGACAAAAGTACTGCCCAAATAAATACATTTTTATACATTTTTGATGTTTCGTTAACAGCATTGTTAATGAAATGTCACACACACTATTTACTTATTTGGATTTGGTCATATTACCTTGTGTTGTTCATTAGCAATTTTTATCATATCTACTGGGTTTCCATTTATTGGACTAAAAAATGATAAATCACAATTTGGATTATAGATTATAGATACAAGAAAATAAGACCTAATCTTGGACTAAATAATTAATTAAACACCTGCTATAGGTTTGTAGATTTAGGATTAAAGGAGATATTGAATTAGACTTGGAATTGGAACTTGTTGCGATTCGCAACCTGCAACCCCAAATCATATCATTGACTGTATTAGCTCATCCAATGATGATCTCTACTCATCTCTAAGGTGATCAGTGGAAGGGTGGTCTAAAACTGTTAGTTTTCTACTGCTACGACCTGGGATTGAATCCCGCATTGGGTACTTTTTTTCTAATAAAAAAAAAAAATTTCCAATGGCCCCCGATTCTTGCAAAAAGTCCAACCCTACCAGCGAGTGCAACTAACCAAACAGGGCTCTGGCACATTTGTAAGTTCAAAGTCAATGCTTTTCACATGAGTAGACATGTGGTACACTTAGAGTAAAAGCAGTCTCCACCCACCAAGATTATCATGGCCTGTATCACATGTACATAATGATATAAAAACTCCTCCCCAGCAGACACCATCAAATAGCTCAAGTTCTACAGGCTCATTGACACCCTGATATGGTTGAGTGGAGATAATAAAGAAGAAGAAGACCTATTGGTTTAGTACATACTGTATTTAAAACCTAATGGCCTATTGGATTTCAAACCAAATACAGTAGAACCACCTCCCTGTAAAGGACAACACCTAATTGCAGAGCCAAAGTGTTCTTTAGGGAGAGGTGTCCTCATATCTGAGAGTGTCATAATAGTAAAAATGCTAATTTTGTAATTTAAAACTGTTCTTTGTAGAGAGGTGTCTTCTAGCGGGAGTGTCCTCTCATGGAGGTCCTACTGTATATCTATATATCATATTTAAATTTGAAAATGTTTGGTACTCTCCAGAAGTTGTATCTCTTCAAATCTAGAATCAACTCTTTCTCTCTCTCTATATATATAAATCTTACTATATATATAAGGCTTCCACCTATCTATAACTCCTATCTATTGTGTAAAACCAACTGGGTGCTGAAAGTGTTGGTATTCAAGGTATGAGACCCAGGACCCCCAAATCTTCTAGGAGAAAAGGTATCAACCAGCATGGTGATAATGGATGGTGGTGTGAATCCCCTCCCCCCTCCCCCCAGTCTCTTCTATAACCTCCCCACCTACATAGATAGCACTCACTTCCTGACTGATAGCTGGCTGGACATCTGTCTGTTTACAACTAGACCACCAGGAATTGATGACTGACCTCTAGTTCAGCATTGCTCAAACTTTTTATTTTGGGTGTGGTGGCCCTTGAACGTGTAAATATGTAACAAAAATTCACAGACAAAAAAAGAAAAACTTTATTATTATTATATTAAAGAATTATTGTATTAAAGAACTACTTAAAGGATTGTAAAATTTCTTATAATCCTTAAATTAATGCATTGACATAAAAATATTGTACATTTTATTTTTTATTGAGATTTTTGTTTAAAGGGAGACAGGTAGAAATATCAGAGGATCGGTTAAAAAATCCGGCATCAATCTGGCCGGACCAGTGGTTGAGAGTCCTTCGACTGAAGGGTATTCCATTATTCCTTTAAATCCTCCTTACTTCCCACTCTATTTACCTCTTTTTTTTTCTTTCTTTACCCCTTTTTCCTCCCCCTCATTTAATTTTTTTAGTGTGTGATTTTTGTTTACTAAATTGTTTGGAGTTTGTTCTATTCTCCCTTTTAGTGTTTTTTTTTTTTTGCATGTTTTTCTTTTTATATTAGTTATGAATATATTTTGTTGTTGTTGTTAGCATCCATCAAGTCAACTTTTGATGACATTATGACAATGTTCTATGACATTTGATGACAATGTTCTATGAATATATAGAGAGAAATGAAAATAATTGAGCTATATATGTTGTATCATCATATGATTGTAGGTGTAACAAGGAATGCTAATTTGTAGTATATATTTTCCTTTCCAAAAGCTTGTTATTTGTGAAATGGTAGAAGGATATTGAAAGACCAAGTTGGCTGTGCTCCCCTGGCAGCAATGGTGTCCCCCCCGCCACCTCAGTGTTGTTGCCAAAATGTCACCCACTCGGTCTGTTTACTTCTTGAATTATTGGCCTTGTATGCAAATAAGTTCTGAACTTGTGTTGTTTGCAACTGCGTGTATGCATTTTATGATATTCTGGGATATATAGGATTAGTTTATTAAAGTATAATAAAATATTTTCCCTGTTCTATATGTGGCATATATTATTGATCCATGTGTACCAAATGTATCTGATACAAGTATATGAGAGGAAGACAGGTAGATCAAGATACCCAAGTGATACAGAGAAAATGTATCTACCAGGTTTTTATACTTTCAAATTTAATATGTAAATAGAAGTGGTCCAGGAGGGATGTACACCCTCTCATTGGGTAGACGTTTGTGAGGTGCAAAGCGCAGTTTTTTTTTTCTTGATACCTATCATCAAAATTGGATATACAGTCGCAGACCCCCTGAAGAGATGGTTCCTTACAGGATATCATATCCTTAGATCCCAAGGGTAGTTTGGTAGACCGTACCTGCAGTTAGAGAGAGCTGGTGTGCAGACCACCCTTATTACGGGCCACCCACCACCAAGGACCCCTGGTCCCTAGAAGAACTCCCAGCCCTGCCCTACGTGGCCAAGATGGAGGACGGCGTGGTGCAGGTGTACAAGTCCAAGGACGACCCCACCAAGTGCGACTACCCGTACCTCTCCCTGACCACCTTTGTGGCTGACATGACCCTCATCTGTGCCATGATTGCCGACGGTCCCTTGTAAGTGCCCTTCTTGTTGGGTGGATACATTCATCATTGCACCTCAATCTCTCCCTCCCAGCCACCTCACCAACCAGTCTTTCTCTACAGCAATCCATAGACAATATAAACACAAGGTAATAAGACCAAATCCAAATAAATAAATAGTGTGTGACGTTTCGGTAACAGTGTTGTTACCAACTTCAGACAAAAGTACTACTAGTTTCAGTACTTTTATCTAAAGATGGTAACAACACTGTTACCGAAATGTCACACACTATTTATTTATTTGGATTTGGTCTTATTACCTTATGTTTATAATCTATAATCCAAATTTTGTGCCTTATCAATTGACAATAAAAAACTTCTTTATTGAATCCCCTAGTCAATAGTTTAAAAAAAGCAATATTTATATCTTTATTTATCGATGAAGGCTCTGCCACATTTAGAGAGTTCTCCTCCAGACCAGGAGGGGATCTTATTGGTTGGTTACTCCCCTGTTCCATCCTGAGGAAACACCTGTAAATGCAGGTTTTAAAGAGTAAATATTCAATGAAAGAGAGAGACTTGGATCTCTACAAAATTATCTTTATTATTGATGAGTACACGCTGCCTGCTGAAATTAATTTTAGTGTAGATTCACAATATTGCTTTCTTTCTTTGAATGTCATCAGCCTTTGTGACATTCATTTCCAGCTAGAGATTTCCATTGTTAGATTTTTAGAGGGAATTGTAAACATCTTTGTTAAATAACAGTCCAATTTCTTGAATTTTACACAAAACACTTGTGTAAATTTCTTAGAATAAAGTCAGTAGGTTGTTTGGCAAAGCCTTTATATATTTTTATTGGTGGAAAAGATGCAAGGTTTTGAGCAGGGCACTCTTCTACATTATATAAAGCACAATTAAAATATTTGCTTGGATTTTTTTTTACCCCTTTTGCTCTTAATATTTTGTTTTGCATACTTTATTTCCCTTTTGAAAGCCTGAAATTCTTTTTTTTTTTGAACTGGTGAAGGTCTTGTAATGTAGTCAACCAGGATCCAAGATAAAAATGTGTATTGAATCAGTTAAAATATATAATTGCTTCACAATTGCCTTTTCCAACCAGGGTTCTCTTACCTCTTGTAGGTGCACAAGCCCAACTGATTCTACACAAGTTGTTACAAGTAAATAAACCGGAGCCCAACATATTGAGGTATCAATACCTTATTTTTTTTAATTCTGAGGTTCCTCCTGTTTGAAAGCTCCATGAAAGCAAGGCTAACTCTAAATTTTCTAGAATGAAGTCTGTTAAATTGATACATTGGAGGCTGTTGTATTTATATAATTTTTGAAGTGGTTCTGTGTGTTCACTCTGATCCTCTGTAATTAAGTTTTAAAAGTAAGTGTTTGATGATTTCATTCCTGTCAGATTCACAAAAGAGGACATGCTGGATCATGTTTTTCCCAATTCTGCTTGAAAACATTTTGATCCAAGTATGGCCAGTCACTAAATATTACTGCACAGTAAGAATTAATGAGAAGAAACTTGTTTTCGACTAAATTCCAATCTTTAGAGAATGATTTTGGGCAATTGAATCCTGGTTAGCTAATTGGTGGTGGTGCTTGCTCCAAACTTCATACTGGTTAATGGAGGTTGTTCACATCTAGCTTTTTTCTTTAGGGTTCAGGAAGAATAGCTCTTTTCTGTTTGATTCGATGTAGTCCCGAGTGTTGTTTCTTATGATGTGAAAAATCACACAAATTCCATGAGTTCATGCTCCTCGAGCTGTTTGATGATGATAAGCAGCGGCCTCTCCCAAAGGTCCTGTTTAGTGTATCTGATGCAAGCCAAAATGTGTTCTGGAGCTGCAGATGCCAAGCTACATTTTGGGCAAGTGGGGTAGATTTTGTTGTTATTTTCTATCTTCAATAGTTTGAGATGACCTGTTCTAAATCTTGTTGTTTGGTGCTGTCTGAGGTTCAGAATTCCTTCTGGGTCCACTCCACTGTACTAGCTGTGCTTAGATGGGATTCTCCAGTTCTTATTTTTGATAAGGCTACTGTCTCTTATTTCTAGAGTGTGTTGTGGTGAGGGCTGGGTTTATCAGGCATTTTGTTGCAGAGTATTTATGTGGGAGGCAGTTTTCTCACCCCTCTCCAATAGTTTGCCTGTTCTAATTAATCCTATGTAATCCTGTCTGTTGGATGAGAGTTGTCCAGGGTTTAGTGCTCTACCAAGTGTGTGATGTTTACAGGAAGTCATTCTGCTATCGCCGTCTGAGTTACCTCTCCTCCAAGTACCAGCTCCACGTGCTGCTGAACGAACTGGGAGAGCTGGCGGCCCAGAAGGCCGTGCCCCACCGTGACTTCTACAACATCAGGAAGGTGGGTTTCTCTCTCTTTTACCCACACCAACAAGTAGGTATGGCCCTAACTTGGGTCCACATACATTAGGACTCACAAAAACTGACTGAAAACCTACAATATATTATGATATAATCTAAGGTAACATGAACAAATCAATCTTCTTCTTTCTTATCTCCACTCAATCACACTAAGGTATCAAGCTTGTAAAGCTTGAGATTTTTGATGGTGTATGCCGGGGAAGAGTAGAGCTCATCAATGGATCACAAATCAATAAATTGTACGTAGAAATAATTCCTTGAATCAATATTAAAGTGAAAACATTAGACTTCCAGGCCAGCACACACATTCATATTTTTATATTGTCGCAAAATTTGTAAATTAAAAAAAAAAAAAAATTGAATATTAAAATGTATTTTCTTTCTTATATTTATGATAAGGCACAATTTGGATTATAGATTATAAACACAAGGTAATAAGACCAAATCCAAATAAATAAATAGTGTGTGACGTTTCGGTAACAGCGTTGTTACCGAAATGTCACACACCATTTATTTATTTGGATTTGGTCTTATTAACTTTCTTATATTTATGAAATTATGCATAAAATAGTATCAATTTTTTTTATAACTTGTGTTGGCAATTTATTGTGTTTTCTCCTGTAGAATTCAAATTTTGGAAAAATAAACTTATCCCTGGAAGCCTGTTTAACTTTAAAATTGTGCGTTGTTGTGGCATTAGGTCTTGTTACCTTATGTTTCTAGTCTATAATCCAAATTGTACCAATTGGGGCTACTGATATTTGGAGTAAATTTTTGGTTTTCCATAGAAAGTATACCAATTAATGGAGGGGTTGATTGTAGTATATTTTATCTCCAGTATGTATGTGTTGATATTTCCATAACTTTATCAAACTTTCCTTTCACAATGTTTTACCTAGGCTATGTAAACCTCCTCTTTTTCTATTCAAAGGTAGTTCAATGGGAGTGTTCCCTCCCTTACAATTTCTTCTCGACCAACTATAAAACTCAAAGAGGGGGAAAGTAAACCTCAGAATTATTCAAACCTTAGAGAGAAAAAAAAAACCCTTTGAGTGAGAAGCAACACTGAGGAAAAAAGTCGGAGATAAAAATGATTAGGTACAATTTGATTAAAGATTAGAGATACAAGACCCCAAATTCAAATAAAGAGTGTTTGACGTTTCAGAGTAACAGCGATGTGTTATCATCATCAGATAATGATAACCATATGGTAACAACTCTGTTACAGAAATGTCACACACTATTTATTTGGATGTGGTCTTATTACCTTGAATATATTGCAATGAAGCTTTATTCTTATGCCCATCTTTTTTTATTCAAAAATGATGATGATAACAAAGAGTATAAAATCAGTGATTTACAACATATAACAGCACCATTCAAATTGTAAGGGAAAAAACACAATTGACTTTTCCATGTCCAACAATGTTGAGTGTCTGTACTCTTCTTGTCTGTGGTTTGCCATATTAGATACTGCCAGAGATCCTGAAAGTCTTTCTCTATTGATGGATATACAGTTAAACTTGTCTATAGCGCCCCCTCTTGGGAACTTACCAAAATAGGGTGCTATAGAGAGGGGGTGCTATAGACAGGTCACACACACAGGTCATCGCATTGTACTATGTATTTAAAATCGGATGCTATAGAGAAGAAGGTGCTATAGAGAGGTTTAACTGTAAATAGGGCAGAAAACTTTAGTTAGTTATTGATGCAGGTGGACACCCACGTTCACGCAGCATCCTGCATGAACCAGAAACACCTGCTCAGGTTCATCAAGAAGACCATGAAGAAACATCATGATGACGTGGTGTGCCTGGACAAGGGAGTTCCCATGACCTTGAGTCAGGTGAGATCTCTTTTTCTTTACTACTTCTCTACTAAATGTATATTGATTATGCCGCTAAAATATTTGAGGGCTTCTAGATACATGTTTTGAGAAAAATACTTTTTTTTCTTTTCACTATGTGATTTTAAATGAAAAATAGTAACAAAAAGTGAAATTGTTGTTGTTGTTGTTTCTTATCCCCTTGTGTAAAGATTACACGAATTCCATGAGTTCATGCTCCTCGAGCTGTGTGCCATGGTGCCATGATCAACGAAAGCTGCACCCCTACACCCCATTCCATGAGTGAAATTGTACTGAGATCAAGTGGATAAATTAAGAAAAAAAAAAGGCTTCTACTGATTTTGCAACTAAAAGTTGCTGGTATCAATTTCGGCAAATTCCAGAATTGTTAAAATTCAATGATGGCTTGATATTTATTCTGAAAAATGGCATAAAGCCATCAGCAACTTTTTGTTGCACGATCAGGAGATGCCTTTTGCTTTAATCTATGTAATTTAAGTTAAAATAAAAAGTGTATAATGTAAAAAAAATATATTTGTTTTTTAGTAGTGTATTCAGTCTGGGAATCTGTGGGACTCCACCTTACTCTAAGGCACTTAAAACTATTTGTTGTCTAAAATAAGAGACCCACAAGGTAGGCATTCTCGTTTTAACTTCTCTCTCAACTCAGGAGGAAAATAACATTCTCTCTTTTTTTTTACACTCTTCCCTTTTTTAAATTCATATACAGTAAAACCCCGCTGAAACAAACCTGGGATATAGTAAACCATTCCTTATAACAAACCTGAAATAATTCCCATTTTTATTCTATAACTAGTTTTCTCTATAAAAAAAATTCAGAAAAACATAGTCACATCAACCAATGATTTATTTAACTCACGATGTTTCCGAGACTTGGCTGTCATTCTCCTCAAGAGAATGTAGATTTAAACAGTAGATTCCTCTGAGGAGATTGAGATTGAAACTACTTTATTTCAATGTCCATATAATGATAAGGCACAATTTGGATTATAGATTATAAATACAGTGAACTATGGCTATAATGAACCATGGCTCTGTAGTGAACCACAGGTTCAGTTCCATTGGGGGTTTGCTATAGAGGGGTTTTACTGTATTTCCTGTAATTTGAGATGTGTCCTGTGAATGTAACATAATATAATATTGAACCTTGTTCTAACCCCTCGCATCTCTTGGGAATCTATAAACCAAGTTGCTGCTATAAAGAGGTTCAACTATATTTTGTTCTAACTACTCTATCCCAGAGTACAGGCCATGATACAATCATGGTGGTTTTGCTGTCACTACTCCCCATGTCAACCTATGTAGAAGTGCAGTTGGACTACAAAAGTCAAACTGAATCAATGTGTGTAGACATGTGTATAAGCTTGTTAAGTAGTATTTCACAAAAATTAAAACCTTAACAACTCATGGACAAAACTTAAGGAAGTGAAAGTCTTTGATGTCACTGATTTTTGTGAAGGAGACAAGTAATTTTGTTCACACTTGGTTATCTCGTGTGTCTTCAATAAAGGTCACTGTGTATCAAATATCTTTAAAGAGATAACTCTGTCTGAATCTCGATATGCATGCTAAAATGTATAAATTCCTTAAGTTTTTTGTCCATGAGTGTATTTCTCTATAATAAAAGAAACTCAATGTTAAGGTTCTAGTTTTTTGTGTTTTAAAGAGCAATAAAGGATTTAGGTTCATTTCACCATATGGTGTGGGGGAGATTGAATCACCAGCCTACAAGGCTGTGACCTAAACATCTTACCTTCTATAAAGCTACATCTAGCTGGGAAATATATTTACATATCAGCATCCTGTATTTTTTATTGAGGATGGTTCTTTTATTCTATTGTAAACCTATTCATTTTGGTTAATTAACATAGAACCTATTTATACAACAACAACAAAAGCCTTTATTGAGGACCTCTCGTCCTATAAAGGATTCGCCAGTTTACAGAGTAATTGAAGAGAAGAGAACTAAGAATACAGAGAGAAACCTATAAGTAGTAGGTATAGTATAGTATTTTCTACACTGTGACTATATACAACAGCAGCAACAAGCCTTTTACTGGAATCAAAGTCCCATACAGGATTCGTCATTAGAACGTATTTACAAGATTGTGTGTGTCTAATGCATCAACTATATTTATTTAAAAAAAAAAGAAAGAAGTCTCATCCCAACTTACCCACCAATTTACCAACAATCCTATGGAAGCAGTAAAGTAAGTCTCCCATAGGAGAACCTAGTCTAAAACACATGGTTAAACTCCTGGAGGTGTACTGTTGTTTGGGTTGAAAGACCTCTCTCATGAATTGGCTGACATGACATTCTCTTTGATAACCCACCCACCTTTGGGAGACACTGGGTTTAACCATGTTTAAAAGAGGTCTCACACAGAAGAATCTACTGTACTATGCCTTGTAGTGTAGCTAGGAAATTATAGTAAACTCTTGTTAAATCACCCTTCTTTTTAAAAATGATCTTTCTTTTAATAGCTAAGATTTGATTAATCCCTCTCCAATAGTTCAGAGTTTCATTAAACTAGTTTCCACTCTCCTACTAAATCAGTAATATTGTGTGTTCTGTAAATGTTATTCCATTATTACTGACTCTGTGAGATCTTCTCTGCACAGCTTGACGATTACAATATGAGCTCTGGGATTCCTTCACCTGTAAGTAACACTTTGTGGCATGTTTTCCCCCCCCACCCACCCATCACATGTGTCGTGTGTGTATGTGTGTCTTTATCAAATAATAATAATAATACTTCACAGAAATGAGAGGAATCCCAGGGTTCATTCTCAATAGAGAGGGGATATACTGACATTGTTGGAACAGACATAGCTGAGAGATAATCAACGGTGTTATAGGATAACAGAGAGTGTGTATCCATAAGTTGAACCATCTATTTATAAGGAAAAAAAAAGAAGCATTTTTTGTGGATTATTATTATTATTGTTTTTTTTTTCCTTTTCATTACAGATTTTTTTTTTCTTTTCTTATTTTTTTTTATAATAGATTTGATCTTTTTAAAAATTTTATATACCAATTCTCTCATCTCTTTCTATGGCTTGTAAGATTTCTGTATTTATAGTATAATAATTTATTTAAATTCTCTCTACTGTACCAAAAAATCAAGTTTAAATTATATTCCATGCTGATTTATTTAAGTATATATAAAGGTTCACTGTGTCTTTAACATGGGTTTTCTCCTGTTATTATCTTATTTTTTTTTCTTTGCAATGATTTTTCTTATATGTAATTATTTAATGTCACATTTTGTGAGACAATATGATATTCATCTATATATATAAAGAGTCCTATTCCTTTCAAAACAAAATTCAGTGCACCGACTTGATTTGGAACAAAAAGAAAAAAGAGAGGTTGTTCTAATATTCAGTAAAACCTTGCTATAGTGAAATCTAATAGGAGTGAACATGTGGCTCACTATAGCCATGGTTCACTCTATGGTATGATTAATATTCAGGGTTATTTTAGCTTTGTTAAAAGGGAG
Organism: Cordylochernes scorpioides; assembly: GCA_030710605.1. Classification (NCBI taxonomy): domain Eukaryota; kingdom Metazoa; phylum Arthropoda; class Arachnida; order Pseudoscorpiones; family Chernetidae; genus Cordylochernes; species Cordylochernes scorpioides. The sequence continues at coordinate 219,149,931 of CP092863.1, read as the reverse complement.
AGAAGTGTCGGCATATATTCCCCGGTTCTAGTAAGGTTCAATGCTATATAATGTGAGATGCTCCTTTTTGTTAAACTTTTTTTGTCAGATTAATAAAAAAAGGTAACAAGACCAAATCCAAATAAATAAATAGTGTGTGATGTTTTGGTTACAGCATTGTTAAGTCACACACTATTTATTTATTTGGATTTGGTGTTATTACCTTTTTTTTTTCCTACTCTATAATCCAAAAATTGTAATTTATCATTGTGTCAGATAAATCTTTCTATATTTCCAAAAAAAAAAAATTGTTTACAAATACATAGTATCTTGATATTTTTGTTCTTCATAAAATGTGATAGAGATGGTCCAAAAGTCACTTGCCCCCCCACACCGCACACTCTGAGCACTGTGTGAATCACCTAGCCTATCTACCTTTCACAGACACACGTGTGTAACTCTTACAGACACCCACTACATGTATCTACCTCTCACAGACACCCACTGCGTGTATCTTCCACAGAGAACTGCCACCCGGGATGACACCCCATGTCCTGCTGTTGTTGACAGGTGTTCCAATCCCTCAATGTGACAGCCTACGACCTGAGTGTGGACATGCTGGATGTACATGCCGTAAGTACCTTTCTAGCAGACTATCCATGTCTTGGGAGATGGTAACAATCAAAGGAACCTCATTTGTGAATTTTTTAAAATACACTCATGGACTGAACTTTAAGGAAGTTTTACCTTTTAGCATGTATATCGAGATTCATACAATAATCCTGAAGATATTTGATACACAGTTGACCTTTATTGAAGACACACGAGACAACCAAGTGTGAACAAAATTGCATCTGTCTCCTTCAAACAAATAGACAACATCAAAGCCTTTCTACTTCTTTATGTTTTGTCCATGAGTGTATTTCCAAGACAGTCTCTTTCAAAAGAGTGAGGGGATGGTTATAATGCTGCCAGTGTATGTTATACATGGGATCATTGACTGCCGCTGTTGATCACTCAACTTGTAGCAAAGTTTTATCAATGTCATAGTAGGAATTTTGGATGGTCAAATGGACCATGTATACAGTAGAACCTCCATGAGAGAACTTCACAGGAATGATCTCCCAAGTAAGTGGCTTCTAACATATCTCTCTCTTTCTACATTGTGGAGGAAGTACATATATGTACACAAGGGAACATGGCAAGGGTGCTGCAGGACAGGAACACATTCCACAGGTTTGACAAGTTCAATGCCAAGTACAACCCCATCGGAGAAAGCCGACTGAGGGAGATCTTCCTGAAGACAGACAACTTCCTGGAGGGCCGCTACTTCGCCCTCATCCTCAGGGAGATGATGAGTGACCTGGAGGAGAGCAAATACCAGAACAGCGAGCTGCGTCTCTCCATCTATGGCCGCCGGCCGGATGAGTGGGACAATCTCGCTCGCTGGGCCATCAAACACAATGTCTACTCGGACAATGTGCGCTGGCTCATCCAGGTGCCACGTCTCTAGTGAGTACCCACCCATCCCTGTAGAGCAGCAAGGTTATATGTGTGTGTGGGGTACAGTGATATCTACCGGACCAACAAGCTGTGCTCCAACTTCCAGCAGCTGCTCCACAACCTTTTCATGCCGCTGTTCGAGGCCACCATTGACCCGGCCTCCCACCCTGAGCTGGCCATCTTCCTGCACTATGTGAGTGGTCAAACCTCCACTAAGCACCCATTTCCCAGAACCTTCGTATTTATTTATTTATGCTTATGAGGTGATACAGCAGCGTATTTACAATTAGAGAGGAGACAAAATGAATTAAATCTAGAAAAAAGAAGTGAGGACATAATGTAGCTGCTTGTATTGTCCGTGAGGTCAAGAGACGTCTGGACCTCTGTGGTGTTGATCTCTTGGCGGAACGACTTGGAAGTCGGACTCGGGGCCCCCCACTACGGCAAAGTGGATCAACTTCGGGGGGGACCTTTGTATTGATATGTCCTCATACTCCAATGTGACTCCACCTAGGGAGAAACCAGGAAAATAGCCTTATTTTTTTAGGTGATATATAATAAATATGGTTTAGAAAAGATGTGAAAAATTGAAGAAAGAGAGTAAGTGCTGTAATTAACTGGCTAGAAGGGGCCAAGCAAAACTATCAGAAGGTTACAAGATGAGCTGCAAGTGATGTTCACTAACAGATCAAATAGGATTTGTCCATAGTGTCCCCACAGTCAAGTTCTACACAATAAATATCAAAATATAGAATATAGATTGATGATATAAGGGTTTTCACAATCTGATGTTCTCTTATACTTTTTTTTATTGCAAACAAAAAGTTCAGAAAGCTCAGCCCTTCTTATATATGCCGTAAAACCCGGCTAAAACAAACTTGAGTTAGAGCGAACCTTCCCTTATAATGTACATGAAATAATCCTCATTTTTATTTTATAATAGAATGAACTATGGCTAAAACAAACTATGGCTATAGTAAGCCACAAGTTCAGTTCCATTGGGGTTTTCTATAGAGGGGTTTTACTGTATCTATCTATATAAATTAGGAATGGGTGATATGTATACACCACATGTTTGTTGTTTAGTCGGGAATAAACCTAAATCCATGTGATAAGGCACAATTTGGATTATAGATTATAAACACAAGGTAATAAGACCAAATCCAAATAAATAAGCACACTATTTATTTATTTGGATTTGGTCTTATTACCTTGTGTTCTAAATCCATGTGTTGTTGCTATTTATTCTGCTAGATGGTCCTCTAAAAATGACCAGTCGAGTATTCCAAGTCTTACTACCTGTTCCCATTCTCTACCTTTTATTTTATTCCACTACACTTCCTTGTTCTAATCCATGGTTCTCATGGGAGGTTTCACTTCAGTACTGCAAACACATAATTTGTAAACTACATCACTTACCTTATATATGACAGGTGACTGGGTTTGACTCGGTGGATGACGAGTCCAAGCCAGAGAACCCCATGTTTGACAAGGACGTCCCCAGGCCGGCTGAGTGGACAGACTTTGAGAACCCTCCCTACAACTACTATCTCTACTATACCTACGCCAACATGACCGTGCTGAACCACCTGCGCAAGTAAGTTCTTGACCTCTTTTACACTCATGGACAACACTTAAGAAAGTGTATATTGGGATTCAGACAATTGCTTTGAAAGATATTTGATACATAGTGACCTTTATTGAAGACATACAAGATGACCAAGTGCAAAAAAAAAATTGTCTCCTGTGAAAAAATAAATGTCTGGTAACATCAAAGACTTTCCACTTTTTAAGTTTTGTCCATGAATACCTGATTTGAGGTTGGAGCAATTTTTGTCTCTTCTTCCCAGAACTTCAATTTATCTTTTGAAAAAGACAGTATATGACGTTTTCAACTAGTTTTCAAATCCCACTCTCAGCCTATTTACCTTAATTTAACCGTCTATTATTCAACACATAATTTTTAAATTCCACCAAAAAATTCTGAGCTTATAGGATGTTGAATTGTAAAGAAGTTGGGAGTGTAGTATTGATGTGCATAAACCATAAATTAACTTGTTTGTTCCACTTGAATGTTGTCCATCTATAAATGGAGCTCCAATGTAATTTGATCCTACAGTTACCAGGCAGGAATGTGGAAGAAGACCCTCAATTATAAACATCTTGGTCCTTGTTGTAAGCATTGTCTTGTAAATAGGTTTATTTACATCCCTTATTAGAAGTTTCACTTAAAAGAAAATAAGACCTAATCCAAATAATTTATTAGTGTGTGACGTTTCGGCAACAACATTGTCACCATCATCAGACAAAATTCTTATTGTTTTTATCTTATTGCTTTATTCTTATTCTTTTGTCTGATGATGGTGACAATGTTGCTGCCGAAACGTCACACACTAATAAATTATTTGGATTAGGTCTTAGTTTCTTTTATTATAATCTATAATCCAAATTGTGCTTTATCATAGAAGCTTCACTGTTGAACCTTTACTGTTTAGAACACCTGGGAGACAAGTTAGCATCCTTCTCTACTTGTGACAGACACTTAGCACAAGATATATTGCCACTTTGTACGATTGTCCAGTAGAGACTGGAGGAGATAACAGTTGGAGGGAAAAGGTTCACATTTCAGCTTTAATTTTCTAATTAAATTCCACAAATATGGTGGTCGAGAGAGAGATAATTGTTGAACATGATAATCATAATTTTAATTAGGTTTTAATGTCATATTTATAATTCTAATTGTTTTCAACTCAAAGATATGGAAAAAAAAACTTTTTAAGTGTAAAGGTGTAACATTCCCTATTTAGAAATAATGGATGGTCGCAATACTTTATGTTTTAATATTTTATTAAATTACAACAAGATTAACCATAATATATAAAAAAATATATATCTTATGTAAAAATTAGAGAAAGGAAGTACAGTGCTGCCTCACTATATGAAGAAAAATCACAGAATAATTAAATATTTTACATAAATAAATACAAAGCATGTTACAAAACGTTACCTTCTCTAACAACATCACTTGGGATCAAGAAGTGTTGTTGTTATAACCATGGCTAACACAATCGGGACTAAGGATGTTAGAACCAAGTAGGTGTTATAAAAGAGCCTCTCATAGTGAGGATCCACTGTATAAAATATGGTTCTAATTTTGTTGCTTTAAGCTAGGTTTACCTAACTCTGGCTAGGTATGAAACAGTGAGTGGTATGTACCAGGGAACGAGGGCTGAACACCTTTGTCCTACGCCCCCACTGCGGGGAGGCAGGGCCCATCCAGCACCTGGTGGGGGGCTACCTGCTGTGTGAGAACATCAGCCACGGCCTGCTGCTGCGCAAGGTGCCCGTGCTCCAGTACCTCTACTACCTGGCCCAGATTGGCATCGCCATGTCCCCCCTCTCCAACAACTCCCTCTTCCTCAACTACCACCGCAACCCCCTGCCGGAGTACCTCTCCCGGGGACTCTGCATCTCCCTCTCCTCTGACGACCCCCTGCAGTTCCACTTCACCAAGGTGAGGGATATTCCTACTGCTACTGTGTTACATTTCCCATCACAGATTACTTCCCTGAATAGCTTTGGAAGGATAGCTTCCTTTTTTGTTGTCATTTTATTAACTCACTAGCCGAATGACCCGGGCAACGCCCATGTTTTACCCGATTGAATGTTTTGATTCAAATACTATTTGTTACAATTATAAATTGGCGCCTTAAATAAATGCATATATTAGTTAATAACTATAGCCTATGTGCTTTATCTGTCTATGTACTGTTGGCTTCCGTAGGCGTCTCTTACTGGGAAAAAGTAAGAGAGGATTACATTTTGTTATTAACTAATATATGCATTTATTTAAGGAGCGACCCGCTCCAACACAATAGTTACAAAAACGAAAAAGCGAGTGGGGGGGGGGGGGGGGGGGGGCAAAGGTGGCGTGATCGTAGCCAACCAATAGGAGAGCGCCATTCCAAAAAAAAAAAGCAAACGGTGACAGAGATGAAAAATTATTAAGAACGCATGACGCTCGTAACTGTATATAGAATATCATGTACGAGTGGCAACTTACTAGGTGTCAGAGCTCTGTTTGGTTACTTGCACTCACTATGGGTTTGGACTTGTAAAAAATAGTCTAGGGCTATGGAGTCAATTTGTTTCATTAAACAATTGTCCATTGCATTATTAGATTTTAGGTCGTGGTTGTCAAAAATGAACAGTGTCTCCCAATAGGTCTTCCATGACTTGGCCCAACTAAGAAACCACCTTCAAGAGATTCAGAAGTGCTACACCAAATTTGTTGTATATCACCTGGCAGAAACCTACATTGAAAGCTCTGCAAGATTCCTCTCATTGGTTGATTCTCTCCACCAATAGTGTGACCATCCCATCTCTACCTGAGAAAGCTCATAGAGACCTACAGAGGTGGGAATCCATCTTCTCTCACACTGTGAATAATGTTTTAAAACCAACCATAGGAAACTGTAGACTATCTGAAATAGAGAGATCACACTTTCTGAAAAAAATGTTTCATTATTACATTGTCACATACATTGCATGCTCTTTTGATTCTTTCATGGGGCTCCTATCTAAAGTCACTAGTAACACAGCAAATGTAAGAGACTTTCTAATAATGAAATGGGTTGTCTTCCACAACCATAGAGCTGAGAGAGTTGTCTGTAAACATGGGGTGTTGGTGAAACTCCTAGCTACACAAGGAGTGATAATGTACCTTTTAGCATGTATATTGGGATTCAGATAATAACTCTGAAAGATATTACAGTGACCTTTATTGAAGACACACGAGATAACCAAGTGTAAACAAAATTGCTCTTGTCTCCTTAAAAAAAAAAAAAAAATAGACAACCGGCGATATCAAAGATTTTCTACTTAAGTTTTGTCCATGTGAGTGTAGTTTATTTGGCTTGTAATTGAGAATGATTTCTTCCTTTCTAACCCAACCCCCCACTGTGTAGGAACCCCTGATGGAGGAGTACAGCATCGCAGCCCAGGTGTGGAAACTGAGCAGCTGTGACATGTGTGAGCTGGCCAGGAACTCTGTCCTCATGAGTGGCTTCCCCCACAAGGTAAACATCTCCAGCACACACACACTTACCATACACCAAAGGAATACACAGATAACTTGTATGAGAGCTACAAACCCAAGTGAATGTTATAAAGGAGTCATCTCTGTGATGTATTTAGGTTGATTTAAAGTAGAAATAGATTTTAGGCCTTATTTATTTAAATGGCTTTTATTATATTACAACGTATATTAGATGCAAACTCAAGAATTAAAAGTCAACAATAGAAGGATGATGATAAGTTATATATTACGATATATACAATATATCACAGAATCTGTGGATTTAAAACTATTAAAATATAAATATATGACAATCTCCGAAAGCTCAGCTGTTACAAGTCCATTTTTTGGAATTGTTAAATATCTTTATAATGAAGCATCATAAGTGTGAGGCTTTCAATAGTAACTTAGCTGGAGAGAATGTTTTGTTTGAAGATGTACAATAGTCTCACATGATTAACATTCCTGATAACAGATGTTGTATCAATATGTGACCTTCATAGCAAGTTAAACAGTGATTGTATTATACACCTCACAACATGTGTTACCCCATTTCTCTCTGTTGGACTTTCTTGATCAAACCCACTCTCCTGTAATGTGAAGGAACCATAGTTAGACTTTCTTATCGCTGGTCTAGTGGTGCCTTTTCCTACTGAACTGATTACTGTACATATGGTGTTGTGTGATTATACTTAACTAGATTCACACGTGCAAGTGCAAAGTTGAACTGCTTTTCACATGTGTAGACATGTGGTGAACTTACAGTAAAAGCAGTCGCCTACTTCTACCCACCATAATTATCATGGCCTGTACCACATGTACTAGGGATAAGCAAAAGAAAAAAATAAAATAATTGACACATGTCCATCTCCTTATACCCTTTGGATGAACTTGCATATAGGTTTTTTGTCATGGAGTTGCTGAAAAGAGACTTGCTATCTGTAACTTCCACACTCTTTTGTAAAGGTTGCTCTGACAGTTTGCATATGGAAAGTTCCTTCTATGGACTTAACTTATGCGGAATAGTCACTGATATCCACTCATGGACAAAACTTAAGGAAGTTGTTCCTTTTAGCATGTATATCTGGACAATGACTCTGAAAGATATTACAGTGACCTTTATTGAAGACACATGAGATAACCAAGTGTGAACATAATTGACTCTCTCCTTAAAAAAAAAAATAGATGTCCGGCGCCATTACAGAAGTTCCACTTCCTTAAGTTTTGTCCATGAGCTATGGAGGAAAGACTGGAATTGTTGAACTATCTCGGAAGAAAACCCTATGATACCATCAAAAGTCTAGATATAGAAATAAATGTTCAGGACACACTGTATGGTTGCATCCTGGTTTGGAACTAACACCTACTCACATATTCTCATGCCCATCAATGGCCGCAGCCTTGCAGAAAATTGACATGAACCCAAAACAGCAGCTTTACACACCCTGGGACTGCTCTGATAGAGATGTATGGAGACATTGGACACAGCAACAACTGTATGGTTCCTTGCCTTCTCTTGATAGTAGCTTGTAGTCTAGCTCTGTGGTGATCACTACTCTGTAGGAAGCTTTTTTGAGAGAGCTCTGTGACCCTTGCAAACAATGGATCTATAGAGAAGCATTTTGTTGGCTGGAAGGCAGTTTCAGCAACAAAAGCTTTTATCAATATACCTTGTCTTACAAAGACTCTTCCTGAAGTTCAAGAAAGGCAATGGTACATCAATATATGTAAATAGCTATAAACAGTCTTGGTAAGGGCTGGATTAGAGGTTAGAAATAAAAGGTAATAAGACCAAATCTAAATAAATAAATAGTGTTTGATGAAGTCTTAAATATGGTCTTATTTACATTCAGTCTTTTGTCTGATGATGCTAACAATGCTTGTCACCAAATCATCGCACTATTTCTATTTGGTCTTATCACTTCTAGTTTTCTTTTTCTCTTTTATTTAGCTATTAAATACAAATATTGTACGGCTATTTAGGGCATAGAGTAGGTTGTGGCTCTCCCAACACCACACTGTGTATCAGACCAAACAGTACTGGCTGGGCCCCAACTACGACCGGGAGGGAGTGGACGGCAATGACATCACCAGGACCAACCTGCCAGACATCAGAGTGGCGTACCGGTACGAGACTCTGCTGGAGGAACTCAATGTCATCTTCCACAGCCTGGAGGACAGCGACTCCAAGCAGTAACTCTAGCTCACCTGGCTTGTACATTTCTTTGCTTCTTTCTCTACAATTCCCTCTAGAGAGGGCAAGTGTTTGTTACAAAGAGAATTTCTACAATCTATTTGCTATATTGGGGGGGGAAAAAAGACACTAAATTATCTTCTTTTTGGTCACTTTTTATTGAGTTATTTTGGGGGTTTCTATATCTTATGTTGCTTTATATAAAGGTTTGAAAGTATATGTTTGTTTTATATTATTATAAAGTGTTTTTTTTTTAAATAATGATTATTTTATATCAATTGTCTAAATTTTATTTGTGTTCTCTCTCCAAGATGAATCAATCAATCAATCTACAGGCAGCTGCTGAGTCTCAGTAGTTTTGTGTTAGGGAGAATTGTACATTTGCTTTGCTTTTGTTAATAAAATCTTGTTGAAACATCATATGTGGGTTTTCTTTTCAATTTACTAGCACCTGATTTACCCAGCACCTTAGGTGGAATAACTACAACAATGGAAGCATTATGGGCTTTCTTCTACTACATATAGACAACATTGTGGCCAGAAATCTTGAAGAATCTACAATTAATGGAGAGTTTACCCCCCCTGTATACATAGTCTTCTATGTGGTATAAACATGTAGTGTACATGTAGCATGCATTCTTCATTTATTATTAACATGGCCTTGTACTACTTCTGGTGTTCTTACACAGTGAAAGAAATCACAATCCTATGATTATCATGGCTACAATGATGTACTTATAGTATAAGAAGTCCTGAATCTCTACCTATTAGGATTTTCATGGCCTGGTACTACATGTTATCAATGAAGTCCTTTTGCCAGTCCCAAACACAGATTAAAAAAAAAGGAGGAGCAGTAACGAGCTGAAAAAACCTGGGCTCAGCTGATAGTTCCCTGTAAGTGCTCCTGGGATACAGGATGAGCAGCATTTGTACATGGTGTCTGTTCCTCATGTCAGAGGCGGCCATTTCATATTGGAGCTAAGTCGATGGCCTACTACTGAGTAGTGTTTCCAGTCTTAATGACAAAGGAACACACATTATGTTGTTGTTTCTTATCCCCTTGTGTAAAGATTAGACGAATTCCATGAGCTCATGCTCCTCAAGCTGTTTTATAATAAGCAGCGGCCTTTCCTAAAGGTCCTGTTTAGTGCATCTAATGCAAGCCAAAATGTGTTCTGGAGCTGCAGGTTCCAAGCTACATTTTGGGCAAGTGGGGGTAGATTTTGTATTTTCTATCTTCAATGGCTTGAGATGACCTGTTCTAAATCTTGTTAGTTTTGTTTGATGCTGTCTGAGGTTCAGAGCTCTTCCTGGGTTCACTCCACTGTACCAACTGTGCTTAGGTGGGTAGAAAGTTGTGGAATGGGGAAAATGAGAACAGTAGGAAGAATTGGACTGGATGGGACTATGCAGAAATAAAGAGAAGAACTCAGAAGCTGAATGAAGACAATGCTACATGTGGTGAACTTAGGCCTTCACAACTGTGATATATCACTGATACTCAAGTTATATCTGGAAAACCTAATATCAATCTTCTTCTTCTTCCTTATCTCCACTCAATCATATTAGGGTATCAAGTTGTGACCCTTGATGGTGTCTGTTTGACAACCACCATGACTGGATGAAGTAGAATGCGTCTGTCTTTGTCATTTAGACTGGGAGCACTACTCAGTGGCAGGTCGACTTAGCTCCAAAAGAAATGGCCGCCTTTGACATGAGGAACAGACGCCATGTGCAGCCGCTCCTAACATGGAGTACAGACGCTGCTCATCCTGTATCCCTGGATTAGGAGCCCTTACAGGGTACTATCAGCTGGGCCAGCTGAACCCAGGTTTTTTAGTGAGCTTGTTACTGCTCCCCCTCCTCCTTTTTTCATCCGGGCTTCCTAATATCAATGACTTTCTAGAATGGTTGCAAGGTTTTCCCACTATGTACTAAGTGCAATTCTCAGCCTGCAACCCCAAAAAACATTATTGACTGTATTGACTCATGCATTGATGAGCTCTACTATTCCCCGGCAGACACCATCAACAAGCTCTACAAGCTTGATACCCTGATATGATTGAGTGGAGACAAGAAAGAAGAAGTTGAATCAGTCTCCTAAGACTGGTGTACCTCCTCAATCAGACTCCTCCAAGACTATCTATCCATAGTAATATGTTGCCTTAGGTCCAGGCTGTCCATTCATTGACTTCTTTCACTGAGAAAACATTGATACAAAACTAAGGTCTAACTCTCCAGTCAAAATAGTGACATAAAAATCCAGGCACTATCTATTGACTGTCTCTGTGAAATGGAGGTAACCATCCATTTTTTTAAACATAAAGATGAGATGTTTCTGTAAGGACAACAGTGTATTGTCAGGACTCCTAGAACATAGTGATGTTGCCACTCTCCTGTTTTTTACTTATCCCAAATGGTTGCTTATCTCCTTAGACCATAGCGTCTAGAAGTTCACTCTTCTCTAACTTTAATAATGAGAAGAGTCAAATTCATACAGAGTAATTGAGTGCTGTTGATGGGAACATTACGCAAAGGTAGGACTTTGTTTGTTAACCTGTTGTTTCTTATCCCCTTGTGTAAAGATTACACAAATTCTCCATGAGTTCATGTTCCTCAAGCTGTTTTATGATAAGCAGTGGCCTCTCCCAAAGGTCTTGTTTAGAGAATCTAAGACAAGCCAAAATGTGTTCTTAACATGTAGCTGGGTTTAATAGGACAGCTCTAGGGTGCCAGGAGTACAAGACATACAGCCCTGCTCGGGTTCACCTCCCCGCCATGCTGAGGCAGTTACCAGAACTTGGGGAGGATTAATCCCAAGTATACACTTTGTATGGGCCATGATAATCATGGTGGGTAGTTGATGACTGCTTATACTGCTTAAGTGTATAACACATGTCTTATTTATGAAAAAAAGGCATCTCCTTATCGTGCAACTGAAATTTTCATAATTATGCACCTTATCCCACCCAGTACAATATCACATTTGTACTATTTTTTCACATGTCTTATTTTTATAAATACAATTTCAATCTACCTATAAAATTTGTAACAAAATAAATTTACTGTGTTTCTTTTCAATAATAGCATCAAAACTGCAGAGAGAAGGCACAATTTAGATTATAGATTATAAACACAAGGTAATAAGACCAAATCCAAATAAATAAATAGTGTGTGACGTTTCGGTAACAGCGTTGTTACCATTTCCAGTACTTTTGTCTGAAGATGATAACAACGCTGTTACCGAAATGTCACACACTATTTATTTATTTGGATTTGGTCTTATTACCTTGTTGTAGAGAGAGAATATTTGATGATATTATTGAAAAGAAACACAGTAACTTTATTTTGTTACAAACATGTCTTATTATCATTATACATCTCAATTATCAAATAGCAGCAATTAAAATACTACTTGAAGTGGTAAGAAACTTATAATTTTAAGTGATAAGACACAATTTGGATTATAAACACAAGGTAATAAGACCAAATCCAAATAAATAAATAGTGTGTGACGTTTCTGTAACACGTCATACACTATTTATTTGGATTTGGTCTTATTACCTTGTGTTTATCATTTTAAGTGTTTATTTAATTAAGACAGAGAGAGGTTTTGGTCTGGAGCATATAGAAGTTATCAACTACCCGTAAGTTGTAAGTTTTCAAGTGTGGTATTTATATTGTTTTTGTGGCCATAGAAGTTGTCAACCACTCGTAAGCCTTAAGTGTAGTATTTATATTGTTATTGTGGCCACTTGATGATCCACATAAGTGTCGTTTTACATATAGTTTGTACTTTACACTAAGGTAAGTGCTAAAGTACAATTGTGCTTCTGAAATTAAACATGCAAATGAACTGGAGAACATTGAATGATTATACAATTTGAAACACAAGGTAATAAGACCAAATCTAAATAAATAAATAGTGTGTGATATTTCGGTAATAGCGTTGTTACACTGATGTTACCATCAACAGACAAAAGTACTGAATTGACTGAAGAATTTTATTTATAAAAGTACTTTAAGTATTTGGTCTTATTACCTCGTGTTTCTCTCTAATTTATAAAATCCAAATTGTACCTTATATATTCAGATTATACAATTTAAACAAAAAGTTTCCAGTCACAGGATTTGAACCTGGGTTCAGTTTGTTGTACATGACTCATCTCAGATCAACACACACTACACTGTCTCTGCTACATGACATTACATAGAAACTGTTTCTGTGTAGGAAGTCATGTTGAAATCTAGAAGGAACTGAAAAAGAAAATACTTAAATGTTTTAAAAAGCTCGATCTCCAAGAAATGGTCTGTAGGAACAAAAGATCACTGAACCAATACAATCAAAGTTCATCCACCCCATAAACCATCAATAACAAACTCTATGTGTAATAATACCTAACTAGATATAGTAAATATGTATTACCACAAATTAAAATATATCACGATAATAGGTAAGTGCAATGTTACGTGCACTCATGGACAAAACTTGAGAAGTGGGAAGTCTTCGATGTCGCCGGGCGTCTATATTTTTGAAGGAGACAGAGTCAATTTCTCGTGTCTTAGTTATTGTCTGAATCCCGATATACATGGTGAAAGGTACAACTTCCTTAAGTTTTGTCCATGAGTGTAATTCAATAACCAGGTGGTGGTGGAAAATAACTTACCATGGTCATCATAGGAGGCCATCTTGGAAGCGAAGAAGTCCTGAACAACCAGTGGGTGTTAGAAAAAGTATCCACACATTCCCATCAAACACAACTATGAACTATAAGGTGGTAAACATGCTCAGCACCAATACACATGCCCTACATTCATCGTAAAACACTTGGCGCTGTATCTTTACATTTGAACGCCTTTAATCCATCATAAAACAGCACTGAATCGTCCCATCATATTTGATTAGAAAGATTTCATTGACATATATATTTGAAAAAAATCATCTCTTGATACGAATTGAAGTTCCTGATGGATGGCGCCATTTGTCGGAATAAATATAAAATAATCGATGATTTTCAATTATTTTATAATATTAATCAAATAAAGAAAGATTTTTAAGGATGCCTGAATGACCAATTTTTTGGTCGTTGAGGTACAGCTTGCACCACGCTGATGAGGGCCAGCCCGAAACGCGTCCGTGGTTAGCTTTTCTTGATTAATCAAGAATGGGTATTTGGCCAATTCTGGAATATTTATTCCGATAGATGGCGTAAGCCATCAGCAACTTTTAGTTGCACGATAAAGAGACGCCTTTTTCTTAATTTATGCACCTTATCTCAGTACAATATCACATTTGTACTATTTTTTTCACACTAATCAAATAGTTAGTTGCATGATAAGGAGATGCTTCCCCCTCTTTATATACAACTCTACCTCATTCCAGTACAATATTTCACTTTTGTACTAGCTTTCATTAATACACATACAGCTTCATTAAGACTACCGGTCTTATTCAGATTCACCACAGGAAGGAAGCATAGATGGAGCTTCTATATCATTAATACAGTAGACTCTCCTATAACGCGAGTTTTTACAACGCGATAAAAAAATTGCGACAAATTTATTTATACAACGCGAATTTTCGTATAACGCGTTATAAAATACAACAATTTACCCTAACAACATTCGCGTTTTACAAGTTTTATTTCGTACAACGCGAATTCCTATAACGCGATTTCATACAACACGGAACACATTAATCGCGTTATAGGAGAGTTTACTGTATATATAACATAAAAGTTGCGGGAGGATGATATTCATGTACCAATAGATACACTTCCCTCTTTTGATTATGATGAGGGCCAAAGACCGAAACCATGGTATACATGGTTGGATTTTGTCTGAATTTGCCAAAACTAGTGCTGTGGCTCATTCTTTATCAATATTGGTAAAGTTTTTTACTGGGGTAATGAACAAGTACATCGTTATGATGCATAATTAAAGGGAGAGGTGCCTCTTTTGGGTTAAATATACAAGGTGCGTTCATTAATTTCCAGGACTGGTTAAAAAATAAAATAAATAAAAAAGCTAGAGAAAATATTTTTTTTACAGAGTTGAATATTGGACATTCGACCACATCTGACTGAAAGCACGAGTCTCGTGGCGCACGCGCCGATCTAAAAATAGAACAAAACAACTTCCTTGTAAGGTTCGCATTTCTAATTTTAAAATGGCCATTTTCGAAGAGCAGAGAATCTGCATTAAGTTTTGTTTTAAATTGAAAAAAAGTGCTACTGAGACGTATGAATTGATTAAAAAAGCTTTTGGCGATGCAGCATTATCCCGTTTAAGAACTTTTGAATGGTTTTCACGCTTCCAAAAAGGTCGGGAAAAGGTAAACGGTGATCAGCATACTGGGCGTCCAAGATCATTTCGTTGCGAGGAAAACAAGCTCAAAATAAAGAAGTTAATTAAATCTAACAGAAGAATTTCTATTAAAGACTTATCTTCAGAGACTGGACTATCTGTTTATTTGGGGATAATGAGGTGCTTAAGGGATGCAGTGCGCCTTAAAAGACCTGAAAGATGGCAAAACAATGACTGGATACTTCACGTCGGTAATGCGCGGCCGCACACAGCCCATGTTGTTTTGCAGTTCTTGGCCAAGCATTCAACCATACAGATCCCTCATCCACCCTATTCCCCCGACTTAGCCCCCAATGACTTTTTCCTCTATCCTAAATTGAAAATGAACTTGAAAGGAAGGAAATTTGACAACGTTGATATGATACAAGCTGAATCGAAGGCAACCTTGAGGAACCTCTCAAAAAGTGATTTTATCTCCTGCTTCGACAATTGGAAAAAAAGATGGAACGGGTGTATTGAGGCAGGAGGGGCATATTTTGAAAAATATTAAATTAGTTTTTTTATTTGTTTTATTTTTTCAAAGATACAGAGCCGTCCTGGAAATTAATGAACGCACCTTGTATATTCGAGTTATGAAAACGGCATAAAACAGACCGATCTTCTTGTTTTCATCTCTTTCAAGAACCATTTAAATAGGAGAAGTGCTCAATTTCGCGGTTGAATATCTTTTTCCCGATAAATATTACAATATATTCTAGATAAAAATCGGCTCTAACAGCTGAAACATCTTTTTGTCAGTTTCGGCCGATTTTTTCTCTCGTAGGATGTCAAGAAATCGCAGCCCGCCCCTGTATGAATGTGGTCCTACACCCTGGTGTGTATACAGGTTGTCTTGACTAGAATTATGTTTCCCTCAATACGCTGGAAATATGGCAACTTGTTGTCTGAATCTCAAGGTAATAAGACCAAATCCAAATAAATAATGTGTAACGTTTCAGTAACAGCGTTGTTACCATCATCAGACAAAAGTATATACTGTCCAAATAGAAAAATAGTGTGTGACGTTTCAGTAACAGTGTTGTTATAATCATCAGACAAAAGTCCTGTTCAAATAAAGTGTGACGCTTCGGTAACAGCGTTGCTACCATCATCATACAAAAGAACTGTCCAAATAAATAACTGGTGTGTGGCGTTTCAGTAACAGCGTTGTTACCATCATCAGACAAGAGTAATACCAAAATAAATTAATAAATAGAGTGTGACATTTCGGTAACAGCGTTGTTACCATCAACAGACAAAATTACTGAATTTATATTTAGTCTTATTGTGTTTCTAATCTATAATAATACAAATTGTACCTAATCAATGTCTGAATCTGTACAATTTGCGCCGAGAAGATCAAGAAACGATATTGTTTTGATTCATTTTTAAACGACAGAAGTGTACTTCGACATATGGATATATTTGGGGAGGTTTAATAAAAGTCAGAGTGTCGGGGGAGATTTGTCTCTAGATCATTCAATTTAAAGATTTTATATTCTTCCTCGAGGGTGTACAAGGAGTTGGTTCCTACATGATTTAACGACCTTTGTGTAAGAAAGCAAGATGTTGCGTCAGACAACGTGGTCCGATGAGACCTATTTTGAACTTTCTTCCTTGATCCATCTCATCACAGATTATACTCATATACATACTTCTAGATGGAAATTTTGCCGGGAGGATATTTATATCTATAGAGACAAAGGTCGCCTCTCCCGTCAAAATAGGTGGACGCTTTTCAGTTTGCCAAAGCTGGTGTTGTGGCTTTGTTACCGACCCGAGGCCGCTAGTTTGCGTCAGGTTTTGACGTCTATTTTGACGGGAGAGGCGACCTTTGTCTCTATATATACTTCTATAATAAAAACAACAAAAGAGGCATATCCTGACCAGGCTCACATGTACATCTCTAGATGGCAGAGCGCCATCTATTGGAGCAAAAATAAACTAAACGTTTATTTAACTTGCTCCCTATACTGTAATCTATAAAAATCTGTATACGTACACAAGGAACTTTTAAAATAAAGTTTAAATACACTCATGTTAACAAAACTCATGGAAGTGGAGACATGTGATGCACTTAACAGTAAATTTCTATTTGCAATATAGATGCAAATAATATTAGAATTGAATTAAATAAATATAAAAATATTTGCATAGTTTCTTTATTCAGATATTGGGAGGCAAGCTTTCGCGCGGTCGTGCTTCATCAGGCCACTGGCTCTGCAAAGGCGTCCAACACATACATTTGCGGAGCCAGTGGCCTGATGAAGCACGACCGCGTGAAAGCTTGCCTCCCAATTTCTGAATAAAAAAAACTCTGCAAATATTTTTAGATTTATTTAATTCACTTACAGTAAAAGCAGTCGCCAACTTCTTCCCACCATGATTATCATGGCCTGTACCACGTGTACTAAGAATAATAATAATAAAAAATGTTAACAAAACTTAAGGAAGTTGTATCTTTCAGTATGTATATCGGGATTCAGATAATAACTGGGAAAGATATTACAGTAACCTTTATTGAAGATACACGAGATAACCAAGTGTGAACAAAATTGCCTCGTCTCCCAGAAAAAAAAAAAAAAGACGACCCGGCACACGCGACAATAGAAATACATATAATTATAAATATATGTTTCGAGCAATTGCTTTCCGCAAACAGCAAGTAAAGTTTTTTTTTAAATAAGTTCTTTATATTATGGTTCAAGATCTTACGAGTTTCTTACCCAAAGTTTTTTTTTCAATAAATGGCAGAAAATTGAGTACAAAAAAAAAAAAAATCGAATTCGAGGTAAAGCTAATTTTAAAATAAGGCTATTATATTGGGCGAGGTTTTAATGATATGTTACCCCATGAAATGGCAAGTGTACAGCGCCAATTTATTAATTACTACACACAATAATCAAATTATAAAGATAGATTCATTATTATCAATTAAACAATCCATCATTACAAAACTAAATTATTCATGTTGGCACAAACTTTCTCTTGTAGACATTTATAAAACGACAGACTCATCTTGTACGCTAATCTAATTAACATTTTCTTTTTAAAAAAATTAGCCTTCTGATTAACTAATTTAGTTTAAGAGTAATTATACCAGTCTATTAAACGTTTAGGACCTAATGAACTATAACAAATTTTTATTTCTTTTAAAAGAGTTCAACTAATTTAAAGATCTTTATCGTTGGAAGGGGAGAGAATACCTCTTCTCTAAAAAAAAATATTTTAGGCTTAAAATTGGCGGGAAATATATCGAGCCAAACGATACTTTGTTATCCTAGCAGACTAACAAGAGAAAGGCAATCTTTAATTAAGGAGTTTAACTAAATTCAACAACGATATATTTATTTTACAAATTGGCGCCAACAACAATAAATAATAATAAAAAAAAGACTTAGGCCTAAAATTGGCGGGAAAATATTTCAAGTCAGACGATACTTGGAGCGCATCCGTTAATTAAGGAATAAATTCTGCGATGGTATCTCTGCTCATTAAGCTACAGGAAATTGCGGAAACTGCCTCATTAGGTGATTGTCAAATCTATTTATAAGCTCTCAGACGATGAGAAATAACGCCGGTTATCTCGTCTGCTTGGCAAAAACAGAGCTGGAATAACTAATTAGCATCTTTTGTTGGCTTAATTGAACCTGGCTGGGATTGGTTTGGAACCAATAATTCACATTAATGGAATTCTACCTGGAGAATCTTGCACATTTTACACATTGTTTTTTAGAGATAAAATATTTTGTATTCTACCTCTCTGAAATTTAACAAAAAGAATGTTAACGCGTTAGCTATCGAAGAAAAAAAAAACATTAGTTCGTTTTATCACTAAAAACTCTTTCAGCAGATAATACTGCAATGATAGAAAATATTAGAAAACTTGGCTCATCAGTAGTGAACCCTCTAAGCGGTTTCTTCTGTTTATTTTACCAGACCGCTCTATTATTGTATGTATTGGAGAAATATAAATGTGAATTAGCTAGAGACCAGGAACAACGGGGAAATGTAATGACATAGAGATAAAGCATGATCTTTCAAACCTCACGGTTCTTCTTCAGTTGGAACTATAATGAACGTTAAGGGGAAAGACGAAATTGTCTTTTCATAACGGTCATTAGAGTTCCACTTGAAGAAGAACCATGAGGTTTGAAAGCTCGTGTCTTATCCCTATAATGACAAACATTTCCCCGTTTTTCTTTGACTCTTGCTATGTAACTTATTATTTAGATAAATATGTAAAACTATAAAGATGCTTTATAAATTATGTACATTACATTGTTGCATATTCCCTTTTCACTTGTACCAATCTAAATTTCTGTCAATATAGTACTAATTGTTGTTCTTTAAGAAAAAGAACTGGTTGTTCTCGATTGCTTGTATAGAAGTTTATACCAAGCCTTTTCTTTCTTGTTTCCCCCTATTTGATACATTGTAAATAACATTACATACTGTTTAATGTGAAAAAATAGTACTAATGTAACATTGTACTGGGATAAGGTGCATAAATTAAGAAAAAGGCATCTCCTTATCGTGCACCTTATCCCAGTACAATATGTTACATTAGTACTATTTTTTCACATTGTGTAGCGTCCTCACGCAATTCTGGCCTTAACTACCCGTTTCATGATTTTTCAGGATGCCTTAATGACCAATTTTTTTGTTCGTTGAGGTACAGCTTGCACCACGCTGATGAGGGCCAACAGCCCGAAACGCGTCCGTGGTTAGCTTTTCTTGATTAATCAAGAATGGGTATTTGGCCAATTCTGGAATAATTAAAAATCAACGAGAATAGTTGATATTTATTCCGATAGATGGCGCCAGCCATCAGCAACTTTCAGTTGCACGATAAGGAGATGCCTTTTTCTTAATACTGTTTAATGTATAGACACACGATATAACCAAATGTGAACAAAAATGCTTGTCTCCTTAAAAAACAAAACAAAAACGAACGGCGATATAAAAGACTTTTCACTTTAAGTTTTGTCCATGAGTGTATTTTTGTAAGTTGAATAGAAAATTTCAGTCTATTGTGTGTGGGTTTTAAGCTAAAGTTGGTGATGATTTGAGGATTCAATGAATTTATTTAAAGATTTTAAAAAAGCACAAATTGTTAAACAAATAAAATATTCCTTGAGCGGGGAGATCTGTAGAGATTTAACTCTATCCGAACTTAAGCCAAATCTGAACCTAACGTGGATATTTGACTCGTCAGGTTTAATAACGGATTTAGCCTCTCCAGCTATCTCCCTGTTGGTATTTGGGATTTAAGGTTGATAAGGAGATTTCAGGTCCACTCTTTGTTCATCGCTAATTATTGAATTACTGCGGTGACTTAAATAAACTATATAAAACATTTTATAAACTGTAATTAACTACAATTAACAGAGTATGTGACAGCTACCCAGCGATGTAAACAAGGAGCTATTCCGGAGAGAAATGTTTCATAACGGAATTATCAACACACATGAATAATTATTTCCCCATTGAATTTAGACAAAATATATTTTCAACTTAATTCTATATTGACGTTATGTGGCGCCGAGTTTGTTGTTGACAACCATCCACTTTGATTGACATAAGTTTTAATCGATTTTTAAAAAATACCTTTAAATTCCATAGATTCTAACTACACATGATTTTTAAAATTTTATATAAATTTGGAATAAACAAAATTGCGAAGATACAAAGTCGGTGGATGAGAGGGTAACACGCTCGATTCCCGACAGTCATGAACCGGGATTGAATCCCGCGTTAAAATTTGTTTAATATGTGAATAACCTTCACATATTATTCACTGTTTCAATTATCATGAACTAGGTTGCTCTTGCTGAGCGGTACCTATTAATGTGATTTTGAACCAATTGCGAAGAATTCAAAACGAGACGACCATCCTAACTTAGAAATAATAATGATAAATAATGAAAGAATTGCCTAAAATAACTTTCTTATATAATAATGCTAATAGAAATATATTTCTGTGATAATTAAATATCAAACGATAGCGAGGGACATTTACAATCAATCGTTAAATCGAGAATATCACTATCGCTAAATAGGGGTCAATTTCAATGTATTACAGCCAAAATACTATGAACTGTGTGAAAAAATAGTAAAAAAGTGAAATTTTACTGGGAATAGGTGAATAAATTAAGAAAAAAGGCATCTCCAGACCGTGCAACAGCAAATTACAGTAGCACGATCAGGAGCTAACTTTTTTTTCTTAACTATTGTTATTTCGGAATTCGTTAAACATAAGAAGTAGCCAAATGTACAAATTACACGACATAATCTACGATTTATATTCCAAAATGCATTAAAATATATCCAGCCGTTCTTGACCATATGTGATGGAAGGAAAAACATCCAAACAGCAACGATTTTGCATTAAAACAAGCTAAGCATATTTGCATAGAACTAAATTTTTAAAATATGCAAATCACAACTATGAAGTGACCTAACTAAAAATTTGTCTTGTAGTCTACATATATTTAAGTAATATATAAAACAAATATATGATGATAAAAGAACAAATTAATTTCTTACCTGAATCCGTATTCCGTTTTTTAAAACGTTCCATCGCTTTGTTTATCAATCTCAAAAATTCACACCAATTATTAAGAACACTTCAAAATTTCACACCAATTTTTATATTCGCCGATTTTTAAAAAAATTATTTATTATTTTTTTACTCTCTTATATAAAAATAAATAAATATATTATTTTAAATTTACTTGATAATAAATAAACAAATCGATTAAGTAAATATTTATGTATTGAGCACACACACATAGCACAATCCCCATTTCTAGTTTAAATCATACTTAAGTCAGTTTTAAAGTACAATTTGTTTTCTGCTTCATCTGTTTCCAATATGAATACTTCCCAGTACTGGAGAATCAAATTCAATTACGAGTCCCAACTTAAATATCGTTTTCCGATTGGTGGATTAGTGCGTCTGGTGCTTGCCAAGTGGCTTGCAGACGATAAGGACCAACCATCGGCTGCCCAGTAATTCAATAGAACCATTCGGCCACACTCTCAATGAGTTTAGCTCCTTTAATCCCCGTTCCTTAAAGTTCAACTCTCTAAGAAACACAAACAGAATATCATTAGAAATTTTTATCTTAAACTTCCTTCTGTTTGTATGCACAAAAAAAATCTTTTCGAAGATTTTTCAAAGTAGTTTAAAAACGAAGATATTAAAAACTATTTATTGATTACTCTTTTAAATATTTATCTCTTTTTTTTTCACAAAAGAAGTTCTCTATGAATATAAAAAAATATATTTTTTGATTAATTGTCAGTTTCGATTTCACTATTTCTGAATGTTGCTGGGAAGGAATTGGTAGGAGAGATTAGAGAAAAAAAAAAAACCTCACAGAATAATCGTACCCTGAGCTCTCTATGTAACAGGTGCTAAACTCTAACACAATTATTGTAACTTAAACACGGGTTCAGCACTCACTGTTTTTGGTTTACGTGTAGAGTTCGCATAAAACGAATTGTGCACGCGGGAGAAATGAATTGTTGATTTATTTGATTTAAAAAAGTGCTAAGTGAAAAGGAGGACACATAGCACAGCTCCTATTCTACCATACACTGTTGCATATATACAGTAGAACAACCTCCATGAGAGGACACTCCCACTAGAGGACACCTCTCTGCAAAGGACAGTTTCCATCACCAATACAGTAGAACAACCTCCATGAGAGGACACCTCTCTACAAAGGACAGTTTTCATCACCAATACAGTAGAACAACCTCCATTAGAGGACATCTCTCTACAAAGGACAATTTTCATCACCAATACAGTAGAACACCCTCCATGAGAGGACACCTCTCTACAAAGAACAGTTTTCATCACCAATACAGTAGAACACCCTCCATGAGAGGACACCTCTCTACAAAGGACAGTTTACATCACCAATACAGTAGAACACCCTCCATGAGAGGACACCTCTCTACAAAGGACAGTTTTCATCACCAATACAGTAGAACACCCTCCATGAGAGGACACCTCTCTACAAAGGACAGTTTTCATCACCAATACAGTAGAACACCCTCCATGAGAGGACACCTCTCTACAAAGGACAGTTTTCATCACCAATACAGTAGAACACCCTCCATGAGAGGACACCTCTCTACAAAGGACAGTTTTCATCACCAATACAGTAGAACAACCTCCATGAGAGGACACCTCTCTACAAAGAAGTTTTCATTGTCAAAATGACCATCTTTACTAATTAGTAACTTCAACCAATAAGAGGTCAGCTCTCTCTAAATAACACTTTTGCTCTGCCCCCAGGTATCTCCATGTTAGAGCAAATAGTATCTTTAGGTACAGAGGTAAGATTATCTTTTTTTACTCATTCCTAGTACACATGGTACCAGCCATGATAGTCATGGTGGGTAGTTAGCAAATGCTTTTAATTTAAGTACACCACATATCTACATATGTAGAAAGTACGAATTACAAAAAGAAACCACAACTCTTTTTTATTAATTGTATAAAGTAGTTTTCGGGCAAGTCCTTCGACTTTTGTATTTACAAATGTGCCAGATTTGGTTACTTGCACTCACTGGTGGGGTTGGACATTTGGAAGAATCGAGGCTATTGAAACGTATTTTTTTCTTCATTAGAAGTGTCTAGTGTGGGATTCGATCCGGGGTCTGGCTGTCGAAAATCGACACTCGTCCACCAACCCCCGCTCAATAATATCCAACAACAACAAGCCTTTATTTAGGGTCACTGACCCTATACAGGATTCACCAGAGGTATGCATAAGAACAAAGCAGTGAGACAAAGGAAACAACGATATAGACAGAAGAAAAAAAAAGAAAGAGAAAGAGGGAAGCAAGAAAAACAACACAAAAAGAGTAGCAGTAAGAAAGTGAGGAGTGAGTGTCACTTGGCCTTCTTCTGAGATATGGACTTGTGGAAACCATAAAACGCCGTAGCAATATACTTATTCTGGGTCATATTGTCAATTATTGATGGAAGTGAAGCACAGAGTTGTCCAGTTTTGAGCATAAGGGTTCTTCTTTCAGAGCAGAGCAATCAAAAATATAGTGAGTGATTTCATTTTTTACTCAATAATATCCATGAAATAAAGAATATCACTTATAAGGGTGTGTGGCATCAATATTTTATTCCATATATCAACTTATTGGATGTACTTAATCTGTGTTAAAATTGTTTTATAATTCGTTGTTTGTTTTTAAAAACAGAAATTTATATTAAAATATAAAAAATACGCATGTGATATTTAATGCAAAGCTCCGGTAGCAATTAAAATAGTTATAAATATCATCAATAGATGGCAAGTGCAGCGGGAACATTTGCGTATTTCCCCCTCTTTCTATGCAAATTAATCTAAGTATCGATTACAACTAGTCCAGCCCTAAGAAATGTAAATCTACCCTAAAAAGTGATGTAGATGTGTTGTTCCCCAAACTACCCGTTTGATTCCACCCCCGTCCAGTGCGGGCTATATAAGCCGAACCGACCCTAGTAGGTTGTCCCGGAAGGGGATCTGGCCGCTGACGTCCGCTCCACGTGGGTTGACTCCAGGCTCGGAACCTAGGGCCGCCTTCAACGTCGTCTCACAAATTCTGCCGCTTTTGGGACACATGGCGGCTTTATTTGTGGGACACCGCGTTGTCGTGTCGGCCCTTTGTTTCGTCCTGTTTAGTCCCCCCGCGGAGGGGGCGTCAAGGCGACCTCTTCCTCTTTCGGGGTGTAGTGTAATCCGCCTCCACGTGGTGCACCCTGGGTAACGCTAAATGGATTACAATTTGTGATTGGTTCACAGATAAGGGGCCTTTTTACCTCACGTGGGGTAGGATGGCGCTTTGGTGGTGGTAAGTACAGCCGGAGATAGAAACACGACAACATTATTGTACTCTACATGGACAATCAACGCTTCCAAATGATTGGTCGGAGTTCGCTGATGTGCAACTTGCATGGATATATAAAAGTATCTAATAAGTGAATACACTTATAGAAAAAACTTGAGTGGAAAGTCTTTGATATCGCCGGTCGTCTGTTTCTTTTAAGAAACAGAGGCAATTTTCTTCACACTTGGTTATCTAGTGTGTCTTCAATAAAGGTCACTGTAATACTTTTAAGACTTATTCACTGAATCCCGATATACATGCTAAAAGGAACAACTTCTTTAAGTTTTGTCCATGAGTCTATATATTTCGGTTGGATGATATTCATGTAAAAAAAGAGGCACCTATCCCTATAAATATGAATTAAACCAATGATGTTACATTCCTTATAACCAACTTTACGTTGTGTACAGGGTGAATTAACAAAATGAATTGTTCCAATACATCTTTAAAATGATTGGAGAGTCACAATAGAGAATCTACGCATTATAAATGTTTATATCTACATTGATCTATCTCCCTGACGTCTACTCAGTAGAAGGACCTGAATGCCAACCAGGCCGCTGTCAAACGTGGCTAGTGGAGGAAATTTAATTTCCCTCGCTACGCCGTGGCAAGATTTTATAATGGAATATTTAGATTTGACCATTTTATAAGTAAGAGAGTCTTTTCTTCAAATACTTGGGTAAAAGAAGGGATGATATATTAGCTCAGACCCCAAGCTTTCCCGCTAATTGACAGTAGCAGATTTTAAAAATCTTTTTGCTTTATTTAGTATAATATCTATGTGAGGATTGAAATTAAGTTTTTTTCTTTCTAAAATGATTTGCAAAAGTGACTCCTAATATTTTAATTTCTTGTACTGGCAAAATTATTTTGTTTTTAAACTTTATTGAGGACATGTCTTTATTGTGAAAATGCAGAATGTTGGTTTTCTCAAGACTGATTTTTAGTTTTTTTTTGAGTACACCATTGATCGATTTCTTCCAAGATTAATTCTATCAAAATTTTAAGAGTATCCTTGTCTGTATTCCAAACTATTATTGTCACATCATCAGCATAACACAGATCACTTGTAAACTATATGTTAGGTATATTAATTCAAAGAAATTTTCTCTGTGTAAATAAATTATATTGATATATGAATAAATATAAATTGATGATGATAACATTAGCTAGCATATGATGATTAACAATTGGCGACTTAGTTAGTGCCTTCTTGTTTTTGTATTTATTCTTAATTTTACTTTTGTAGTTTCTATGCATAAAGATAACATTAAAACTATATTTAAGTAACATTTTCTCTTTTTTACCTCAAAAACACCAACACTATATAGGTGAACAAATAATAAAAAAAAACATTTTTTAAAACGTATTATCAGTAAGAATAAAAATTATTTTCTTGTATGAAGATATAACTCTGTTTTTAAAGGTTTCATGTGTGTTATATGCAAATGATAATAAATTATTCTCTCCATGTGGGGTGTCTATTAAACACGTGTGTGTAGGTTTTATTAACAAATCTATTGAAACTCTTTTAAGACACACTCATGCACAAAACTTAAGGAAGTGGGAAGTCTTTGATGTCGCATGTCATCTTTTTTTTTTTTTAAGGAAACAGAGGCTGTTCACACTTGGTTATCTCGTGTGTCTTCAATAAAGGTCACTGTAATATATTTAAGAGTTATTGTCTGAATCCCGATATACATGCTAAAAGGTACAGCTTCCTTAAGTTTTGTCCATGTGGGTATATATGTTTGCCTTCAATAAAGGTCACTGTAATATATTTCAGAGTTATTGTCTGAATCCAGATATACATGGTAAAAGGTACAACTTTCTCAAGTTTTGTCCATGAGGGTATATATGTTTGTCTTCAATGAAGGTCACTGTAATATATTTCAGAGTTATTGTCTGAATCCAGATATTCATGGTAAAAGGTACAAAACTTCCTTAAGTTTTGTCCATGAGTGGATATGGAATCACGTAGACAGAAAAACAAGATGTTGTCAGAAGTGTTGACTAATGATGAGATCAAAGTACTGCATATCCAGGTTCTATAGGAGATTATGCAAATTGTGACGTATTCGGTTAGAGTGAAATTAATTAGTGTGGATTTATATTTCCATATCAATTTGATAGCTTATGCCCTCGCCGACACATCAGCTATACATGGGGCAAACCTACAATACCCATCCATACGGTACAACTGAGCATGAAGCAACACGTGTTGGGAAAACATAATCACGAGATATCAACTACATAAACCACTCACGATCTATCTATTCTTCTTCCTATACCCTACGTAGTGGTGCTCGGATATAATCCAAAAATTACATATATTGTAAAATTATTTGACCAACATAGCAGTTTTAATCTTCTCAGTTATGCGGGAAGAATGTTGTTTATTTGTTAAGTGAACTGATCTACCACGTTATTGGTACAATGTGGCCATGTTTGTATATAAAAGAGGGTTGAAACGGGATGCGAGGAGTCGAGGAGTGGTGTTCGAGTGGAGACGTTTAAAGCGTTCTCTGTGTGCTTGTCTGGTGATCTCCTCGCATACCTGTGTAACCCCGGTCCGCTCCTTATCAACGCTGCAAATAAAAGATAAGTACTGTTTTTTTTTATTGACCTTCTTTTTGTTGTTGGCGTTGTACTCTGTACGATTGTCTGTGTATTAAATTACTCTTACTGTAGGCCTTAGTTTATTGCTTTTGTGTAACCCGTAAAAGTAACTTTTGTCAATATATAACAAATTAAACATTAAGACACGAGTGTTTATTTCTCAAATAATTCAAACTTTTACTGTCCGTACTCCGATGAAAAAATATTGGGAGGGCTTGGCTCATCAGTAGTGTAATTAGGTGTTGTTCTTTACAGGGAGGTTCTACTGAACTGCAATTCAAATTGAAAAAACCTTTTGTAATGGTGAAGCTGCTGTAAAGTTCACTATTGAAATAATGTAATTCCGCAGAGATTGAAGATATACTTCTTTCATTGAATTTCTACTTTTTTATAGATTGCGATAGCTTCATAAACCTGTCGTATATATACACTCATGGACAAAACTTAAGAAAGTGAAAAGTCTTTGATATCGCCGGTCGTCAATTTATTTTTTGAAAGATACAGAGGCAATTTTGTTCACACTAAGATTATCTCGTATGTCTTCAATAAAGGTCACTGTAATATCTTTCAGAGTTATTGTCTGAATACCCATATACATACTAAAAGGTACGACTTACTTCAAGTTCTGTCCATGAGTGTATATTGGTTATCTCGTGTGTCTTCAATAAAGGTCACTGTAATATCTTTCAGAGTGATTGTCTGAATACCCATATACATGATAAAAGGTACAACTTACTTCAAGTTCTGTCCATGAGTGTATATTGGTTATCTCGTGTGTCTTCAATAAAGGTCACTGTAATATCTTTCAGAGTTATTGTCTGAATACCCATATACATGATAAAAGGTACAACTTACTTCAAGTTCTGTCCATGAGTGTATATTGGTTATCTCGTATGTCTTCAATAAAGGTCACTATAATATATTTCAGAGTTATTGTCTGAATCACGATATACATGGTAAAAGGTACAACTTACTTCAAGTTCTGTCCATGAGTGTATACACAGCGATAGTTACATAGGACTACCCAGAGACAATCTATCTGTGCTTAAAATCTTATCCATCGATCTAGTAAATCAATAGCCCCGGCATTTTTCAGGGCGGAAACAATAAAATCACCATTAGATGGGATTCATTAGAATTCGGGGCGCAGTCTCCGGGGAACAGGCGGGCTAATGGAGCAACGTCGATGAAGAAATTAAATCCAACGGCGACTTAAATAAATTCTGCCCGATCTTTGAATAATTGGGCCATTTTAATTACCCCTTAATGGAACCCCCCCCCCTTCCCTGACAATTTGCTTTTGTTGCATTAGCTTTTAGCTGCTTCCAAAAATGTATCGGCGTTGAGTGAAATGGAGATTTTTATCAAAAGATGGGGAGAAGGAATAAGAAAGACAGTTCTTTGATGGCATCTTTGATAACTCCTTCTGTCCAGTAGCTAAGTATGTTGACTACTTTACGACTAGAAAGAATTGTGACAAAAACTGAAACGTCTTTAGAAATAAAAACTACAAGATAATAAGAACAAATCCAAATAAATTAATGTGACAGTAATAACGTTGTTGACAAAATGTCACACATCTTTAAATTATTTGGATTTGTTCTTATTATCTTGTAGTTCTTATCTATAATTCAAGTTGTAATCTTTTATTTAGAAATAAAAAGTTGTTGACGCGAATATTCCATTTTTCTTTTCGATTTAAACAATTTTTCTAACGCTCTTATTGCAATGAGAAAAATATTGAGAGGACCTGGCTCATCAATGATAAACCCCTCCCAGTAGTTTCGCCAGTTTTGTGAAATATTTATCTTAGCGAGTTGCTCTAATTGTTTAAACTCACTGTATGCAGTGCACCAAGACACCTATATGAAACATACACGCACTAAATTTATTTATAAATATATTTCAATTAATACCAAAATACACTCAAGGACAAAACTAAAGGAAGTTGTACCTTTTAGCATGTATATCGGTATACAGACAATAACTCTGAAAGATATTACAGTGACCTTTAGTGAAGACACACGAGATAACCAAGTGTGAACAAACATATCTCTGTCTTCTTCAAAATAACTAGACGACCAGCGATATTAAAGACTTTCCATTTCCTCAAGTTTTGTCCATGAGTATAATTAAAATTAAAAGTTTATTAAACGTCTCATATTATTTTTTTCTGGAGAACCAATTCTAAGGTTGGTTTGTTTCTTCTCAATTGGACTTCACCTAGATCAAGGGCCGGCAACCTGCGGATCTTTATATGTGAAGCTGCGTGCAGTACTCGTATGAATAAAAACCTTTTATTTATGCAAGTACTATTTATTGTTGGCAAGACAGATTTTGTAGCTCTTTAAAAACTTTGAAATTTGGTAAATTGTAATTTTTGAATTTTTCGACTCAAAAAGTTGCCGATCCCTAGCCTAGACTATAATATCAACAGCCATTTATTTATTTCAATTCAAAACGCTATGTCCCCCTAGGGACACTTGCGCTAAATGTACATACAAATATAACAAAGAAAATATTCAACATGGAAAGATACACAGAAAGCGACTTAGAAAGATTCAAAAATATTATTTACATATAGAGATATTCTTTGAATTTTATTTACAGTTACATCATTAAATTTAAAAATATATACATATATACACACATATACACGCATACACCTATATATTGTTTACAACCACAAGATATAGTCTGGAGGTAAGAGGTTGCCTTGGCCCATTCATTGAGGATTTTCGTGGGAATGTGGTGGTATACTCCTATTCTTCCTCATTAATATACGGTTAACCCAATAGTTGGTTCATCCGACTTTAGAAGCTGTTTCATTTTTAAAGGTCAAGTAACTGAGACCTCTTCCATACATCCTTACATAAACCCTCCCCTAACCCGAGATTGAAAAACACGGAACTTTTTAAATACAGTGGATTTGTTTTACAGAAGTTCGGGCACTCAGAAATATCCTAGCTTCATGATTATCATGGCCTGGTAACGACATGTGGAATACTTACAGTTCAATAAGTTACAACCCTCAACCCCCATGATTATCAGGGCCTGATACCTACTTATGCAGGCATGTAGTGTACTTACAGTACAAACAGTCACAGCCCTCCGTGATTATTATGGCCTGGTAATACATGTGTAGACATATGGTGTACTTACAGTACAATCAGTTACAACCCGCAACCCCCATGATTATAATGGCCTGATACCTATTTATGTAGACATGTAGTGTACTTACAGAACAAGCTGCCACAACCCTCTACCCACGATGATAACATGGCCTGGTACTACATGAGCTCTAATATGGGATGGTTCCTTAAATACAAATATCCTTTAATGGCTAAATCCCACCCTTCGTACTTTGACTTAGGTTGAGCCTCGACAACTAATTTTAAGAACTTTATTCACCGGTAGATGCCGCTATAAATCATAATTTTGAGAGATATTCTGGGGATTGTTTCTCTTAAAACACATTTTCCAAATTACAAACATTTATTCTTTAAAAAAACACACACAGTATAAAAAACTTTAAACTAATTATCTTTAAAAGTAAATTAAATTTCTAAAAAAAAAGCCCAACATAAAACTAAAATCTTAATAACATTAAAAACATTTTTAGGTAACGAAGGGTTTCGTTCAATCTCCATAAATATCATTTAAATTCAATCGAGGAATTCTTTTCCATTTTTTAGCGCGGGAGTTGAAATTAATGTGGCTTGAAATTGGGGGGTGATTGGATTATTGAGGGGCAGGTCATGGCGGGTAATTGGGTTAGTGGGGTCCTGTAGTCTACTTGTATATCTGTAGTAGTCTTGTAGATCTGTCTACTTGTATATCTGTAGTAGTCTTGTAGACCTGTCTACTTGTATATCTGTAG
The DNA here is from genome assembly GCA_030710605.1 of Cordylochernes scorpioides. Lineage (NCBI taxonomy): Eukaryota > Metazoa > Arthropoda > Arachnida > Pseudoscorpiones > Chernetidae > Cordylochernes > Cordylochernes scorpioides. The sequence goes on along the minus strand of CP092863.1, from coordinate 219,118,428 downwards.
TAGTCTTGTAGACCTGTCTACTTGTGTATCTGTAGTAGTCTTGTAGATCTGTCTACTTGTGTATCTGTAGTAGTCTTGTAGACCTGTCTACTTGTATATCTGTAGTAGTCTTGTAGACCTATCTACTTGTATATCTGTAGTAGTCTTGTAGACCTATCTATTTGTATATCTGTAGTAGTCTTGTAGACCTATCTACTTGTATATCTGTAGTAGTCTTGTAGACCTGTCTACTTGTATATCTGTAGTAGTCTTGTAGACCTGTCTACTTGTGTATCTGTAGTAGTCTTGTAGACCTATCTACTTGTATATCTGCAGTAGTAAATTAACACAAAGCAATAACGCGCCATCTATACATATAAAATAAAAGGATTTAAAAGCGCGAATGTTTCTTTTATACATAAAACGAACTTCTACTGTCCTTACTGCGATGAAGTTTTTTTTATGTATAAAAGAAACATTCGCGCTTTTAAATCCTTTTATTTTATATGTATAGATGGCGCGTTATTGCTTTGTGTTAATTTATTCCTAACTGGCCTTGTCTTTATAGTTTGCTGAAGAGCATTGCTCGAAGCAAATATTTGAATGTAATTCTACTGTCCTATAAGCTTATGTCCATAGTTTACTTGAAAACCATTTCTAAGATTCCATCCTTCAGTGTAGCATATAAAAGCAGTATGATCCAATACAATATTAGAGCTCTGAGAAGCGGTCTGGTGGATTAAATTGGCGAAACCGCTGGGAGGGTTCACCACTGATGAGCCAAGCACTCCCAATATATTTTTTCATCGCAGTAAGGACAGTAGAAGTTCGTTTTATGTATAAAAGAAATATTCGCGCTTTTAAATCCTTTTATTTTATATCTGTAGTAGTCTTGTAGACCTGTCTACTTGTATATCTGTAATAGTCTTGTAGTCTATTTATAAACAAGAAATGATAACATTAAAGCAAGAATGTTTATTTTACATGCACAAATTCTAGTGTTATTACTGCGATGGAAATAATAATGGGAGAGATTTCTCATCAATGGTGAACCCAGATCATTTTTAAAAGTTATAATACTGTATTTGACGATTCTGTTTATATATGCTACACTGAAGGGTGGAATCTTAGAAATGGTATTTAAGTAAACTATCGACATTAGGACAGTAGGCATATTTAAAAAGGCGGTCCTGTAGAATAAATCGGCGAAACAGCTGGGAGGGTTCACCACTGATGAACCAATCTCTTGCAATATTATTTAATCGCAGTTAAGGACAGTAGAAGTTTATTTTTATGTGTGAAAGAAACATTCGTGGTTTCATTTGTTGTATACAGATGGTGAGTTATATTGTCTAATGATTAGTCCTGTAATAGTTAAGGCAAGGTAGAGTGCTGTGGACAGTTCAGGTGTTTACTCCCAATCTTCTGTAATGTCCTGTACGTAACGTCAACATTCTGTTTATTCCAGAATATCCCACTGACCATCCGACCTCTGCAAGATTGGATGTTCGGACAAAGTATGGGTGATAATGGCATTCTCGCGTTAACCTAGAAGTCCATATACACTCATGGACAAAACTTAAAAAAGTTGAAAGTCTTTGATGTCGTCGGTCGTCTATTTATTTTTTTGAAGGAGACAGAGGCAATGTTGTTCACACTTAGTTATATCGTGTGTCTTCAATAAAGGTCACTGTAATATCTTTCAGAGTTATTGTCTCAATCCCGATATAAATGCTAATAGGTACAATTCCTTAAATTTTGTCCATGAGTGTTATAATTATATTATTATAATATATAGCAGTAGTGGTATGAATAAAAAAACAATAGTATTACATATCATTATTATCTTCATTTTATATAAGAAAAAATCAAAATATGCAAATTAGTTATAATATGTAAGGAAGGGTATTCCATTGTAAAGACGTGAAGTAGACGACACCACAGTCTAGAGAGGTGTAGGTAACGATAAATCGACCCGAGATTTCATGAATATCAAACAAGGAAGTCAAGAGGGCCACCCATTGATTATCCATTTGAGCCACATATCAATTTCCTGTAAAAAATGAACCGTGGCTTATCAGAGAGCTGGCGGTGAGATGTTGGGCAAGATAGAGGCTTGCTGCTTGTTTTTTTACACAGCTCGGGGTGGATGTTATTCCAGTTAAATAAGGGACAAACTTCATTCTCTATATACACTACATTGTCACAAGTAAGAAACAAAAACAGCTTATACACTTTTTAAAATCAATATAGCGCGGACAAATTTTAGTCCCTCTCTCTCCTCTCTATACAGGGGAGAAATAAAACTCCAAATATATGAAGATGAAAATTTTAATTATATTTTTGGTAATGTGTTCATCCAGGTTCTTCAAATAAAAGATACTTCGGCCAGTAAATCTTTTTATTGTCTCGACGTTTCGACAGAAATCTTTTGTCCTCGTCAGGAGCGAACAAAAATTAAACACATTAGGCAAAGCGTTAGATTATTCTAAAGCTGCAAGGGCGTTCTCACGCGTTATTTTCAAATTTTGAAATATCGCGTGAAAACGCCCTTGAAGCCTTAGAATAATTTCTAACGCTTTGCCAAATGTTTTAATTTTAGTTTGCTCCTGACGAGGACAAAAGAATTTTGTCGAAACGTCGAGATAATAAAAAGATATACTGGCCGAAGTGTCTTTAATTTGAAGAACTATGAATGCCGGCCAGGCAGCCTCTGTCTTTACGATGAGAAATCCAGGGTTAAGTCTTTTTTTTATATCTCTAACCCCCTATTATTATATCTTCATTATATCACGGCCTAGCAAGACGAAACCGTGAATTGGCTCATTAAAGCAGTTATGGTTCCTTAGATCGTACACATTTACTTGGATAACTGTGGTAACTTTCGGTTTAACATTCAACAGGGGCATCTAGAAGTATGACTTCCAGCTAACTATATATGCATATAACACTATGTGGCGCTGAGTTTGTGTATACAAAAATGTAATGCCTCGATAAAGGTTGGTGTTCAGCCAGACGACATTTTGGCAAATAAATATTTTATTCAATCCAATATATGCCTTTTTACTATCTAATATGCATATATGATATGTATATATATATATATATATATATATATATGTCATAATTTGTATATAATTAAATGCGACCCCGACCCACTATGTATGTACCATGTATGATTTTCAAAGACTTAATAAAGAACAAGGTAACTGGAGGAAAGAAAGTAACAAAAGATATAGGAAGTAAGACTAAAGCTGGCACGACTATTTTGGCACCCCTGTGTCAACATTGCAGGGGCAGAGACCGGTCGTCTCTAGTGACCGCAGAAGTTATATTAGACAAGAAGCACTCGACACTTCCTGGAAAAACAGGATGTATTCGGTGACCAGAAGTTATAAATATTAAGCTAACGCCCAACATTTCCGGCAAAGATAGGACGTATTTGATAACACGGAAGTAAATAACGTCAAAATGGCACTCGACACTTCCTATCAAGGCAGGGCACAGCTTTCATCAAGGGAAGCCGCCGGCCTATCAGAAGATAGCACCTTAAGTAGGTCAACCAATAGAAAAAGATCATGTGAGATCTCTCAACCAATCAGAGAGAAACTGACTCGTGGTGTTAAATCGAAAGACAAGAATAGTTAGTTACGCTTTGGCTCCCAAGGAGGTGACATCGACTCTAGACCTCTCCCCCTCTGCTCATCCCACAGCTAAGTACAATCACCGCCATGTGATCAGTTAATTAATAAGTCAAATCGCTCAGCTCTTATCAAACTTTCTTTCCTCCAACCCGTTGCCTTTATTTTCAAACTCAATCACGTGTCCTGATTATTCCTAACTGTATGCTGCAACTTCCACTCAAACGGCTGCGCTTCAACCAAATCTCACCATTCGCATCCAACAATAAGAAACCCCGCAACGATATTGCCACAGAACGGTTAAGTCGACAGGATAGTGAGATGGAATTAAATCAGGATCCCACAGGCGTAAAGTCAGACGATCCAACGGAAACAATGGAAAGAAGGCAAGAAGTAAGAGAGAGCGAATCGGCAAGGGAAAGACAGGAGGTGATCGGCCGAGAGACAACTGCGCCCCTAGCGGACGCCGTCAATCAGCTGTCAACGCTTCTGACCCGTGCAAAAATTTCTGATGGAACGGAATCGGCGATCTCGCCTTTCGACGGCACATACAGCGCGACACAGTTTTTCCAGACGTTCGACCGAAAAATGGAAGACGCATCCATGGGGGAACAAGAAAAATTACTGCGCCTACCAAACTACCTGGTGCGACAACCCCTGGAACTCTTCAGGAAACTTCGGCTGGCCGACCGGAGTTATTTCCAGGTGAGACAAATCCTCCTAGATCTCTACCCTGAGTCAAGCGAAGCGTCCTTTGCGAAATATTTCGCCATGAAACTCACTGGACAAGCCAACTTAGAGACCTACTACCGGGAGAAAACCGCCATGGGATTGCAACTAGGACTTCCACAAGAGGTGATCCTCGAGACGCTGACAGAAGGACTGCCATTCAACGACCAGCGCCTAGTCCGCGTAGTACCTCCCGAGAACCTAGGAGAATGGTTCCGCCTGGTACAGCGGATCCACGGGCCCAGTGTACCGGCAACGCGATCCAGAGAAGATCAACCACCCACAATGTCGGGTCCGTACCACAGCACACCCCGACGCCCAGGTGCATGGAATGCACCTCTTCCGCCGTCCAATTGCAAGTTCTGCGGCGCGAGACACTGGCATAGCGAATGCCGACGTCGACCAGTCCCGACGATCCACGAAAAAGTCCGGACAGTGCAAACAGTCCCAAAATCACCAGTTCCGACTTCATCACAACCAAGTCAAGCCAGAGACACCTCAGCCGGACAGCCCTTTCGAGACTGAGGTAGGATCCCTAAACCAACTGACTGTCAAACTTTTTCTAACCCCTAATGTATCATGCCCCTTTTTAATTGATACAGGCGCCAGCCTTAGTATAGTGCCATATAATATTTATCATATGCTAAAAACCCACCTGCCTAATTTAACCCTTGAGGGACATTCACTACACCTCCAAACCCTAAACGGATTTGCAAAAACCATGGGTAAACTAGCTATCCCACTGACAATAGGACAAATATCACGAAAGGAGTATTTCCATGTAGTAAATGCACCATTACCATTCGGAATTCTTAGTATCAATAGCCTCCATAAATTCAGATTAACCATAGATTTTAATAAATGCACTATACTCCAGCTGGGCGCCCCATTGTCTACCCTTTCCTACCATTTTAATCATGTGTCCAATGTATGCACGTGCTGGCAGTGTCAGGCGATGTCACAAAAAATTTTCCCCACATCCCAACTTTCCGCCTATGACAACCATTGCGTGCATTCATTGAGAAAACCCCATTTATCTACATGCCCCTTTTTCACTAAAGCCAATTGCCCTTTTTACATGCCCTCAAATAATCAAACCACAACAACTTCAACTTATGAACCTGTCCAAAACGCACCCACACAGCGGGATAACTCGCATACCAAAAACATAGGTGATCACACACCGTTGCACAACTCTCACATGACCAACCCACACAACGAACTCGACACTCACACTAGTACACAACAAAACCCTTTACCACATGCATACTACAACACAACACCTAACACTCATTACACGCCACAGTTCACAACACTTCTACAAAGGTACACTCACATTTTTTCACAGGACAAATTCAACGTACCATGCTTACGGATTCCACCAGTAAAAATACCCACGAATTCCGAAAAAATAATCACCATACGTCCATATCGTGTTCCGATATGTGACCAACAAGAAATCCGTAACCAAATACAACAAATGCTGGAGAACGGCATCATAGAGCAATCTTTTTCACCTTTCTCGAGCCCTGTCACCCTCGTCACTAAGCGCGACAAGACCAAACGGTTTTGTATCGATTATAGGAAGGTGAACGAGCTAATCAGCTCTGATGTCCATCCCCTCCCGAGAATCGAGGATATCCTAGACCGCCTCGCACAAGCCAAATATTTCTCCACGGCCGACATATCCTCTGCGTATTGGCAAGTCCCAATACACCCCGATTCTCGACCACTGTTGGCATTTGCCACCTTTGAAGGATTATACCAACCCACTCGATTACCTTTCGGGTTAAAAACCAGTCCTCAGATTTACGAACGAGCCATAAGTCAGGTCCTACAGAGACACGGACTTGACTGTGTGGCACATTACTTTGATGATTTCATCATTTACTCCAACACGTTGGAGGAGCATCAAAACCACCTGCGACAATTTTTCGCCTTTTGCGAAGCGGAGAAGTTACAACTTAACTTCGCAAAATGCGAATTTTTTAAGCAATCCATAAATTTTCTAGGTTACACCATCACAGCTGGTACAATCACACCACTCACACGTAACACCGACATTATCCACGCCATAAAACAACCACACAACCGAAAAACACTACAATCCTTTTTAGGCGCTGTGAACGTCTATAACAAATTCATTCCGGAATACGCTCGCTTGCGAGCACCCCTCAACAATCTCCTCAAAAAGGACGTCGTGTGGAACTGGAATGAAGCTTGTCAAAAGGCGTTCATTGACCTGAAAGGAAACCTCACACAACACCCCATTTTACACCTTTACAAAGAAGGTCTGCCATGCCAAGTGTATTGCGATGCATCCACCCTCGGTATAGCAGGCATTCTCAAACAAGTTCACCCTGACGGAAACGTATATCCAGTTCAATATTTCAGCCGAACATTGCGACCACACGAGAAAAACTACTCCATCTCTGAACTTGAGTGCTTAGCAATCATTGAGAGTGTGGAGAAGTTTCGCATCTATCTTATGGGCAGAAAATTTACTATATTTTCTGACCATCACGCATTACAGTGGTTGAAAACCATCAAAAACCCGTCCGGCAGACTGTTTCGATGGAGTTTACGACTATCGAGTTACGAATATGAGGTCCGCTACATAAAGGGAAAACTACAATATGAAGCAGATCTCTTATCCCGTAACCCGTTTTGTGGATTCTTGGACGCCACCCTTATCAAGACCCATCAACCTCCTCCATCGAAAGAGTCTAGCTTGACCATTGATCGTAATGGACTACATACAGTTTCCCGAAAAGGTGTAACCAAGATTATACTTCCAAAACCACTCATACAACAACTCTTACAAACAGTACACACACAATACAATCACCCCGGTATTTCACAAATGTCACGAATCATCTCCACACAATATTACTGGCAAGGTATGTCAAAAGATATTAAACAAAGAGTTAAGACCTGTCCCACCTGTCAATTAACAAAACGTCCAGTAGGACCCACTTACGGAGAATTAAGTCAACCTCCGGAATCTAAAGAACCCTTCGACCTTTTATCTCTGGACACCATAGCAGGATTTGCTAAATATGGCAACACCAAGGTATACCTCCATGTGGTAGTCGATCATTTTTCACGCTACGCGTGGGCTTTTCCATCTAAATCCACCAGTACCACCACCTACCAACAGGTACTTAAACGAGTATTCCAGGATGGTTCTCCAAAACGCCTTCTTACAGATAGAGCCCCTGCCTTCACTTCACCCAAATTTCGTAGTTTTCTCCTTAATAGAAATATTCACCCGTTAATCACAACCAGCAACAACCCACAAGCCAACGGCCTATGTGAACGCCTGAACGCCACCCTCACGGGAAAACTGAGGTTATTACACCTAGAAAATCCTAAGGTCGCATGGACCAAGTTGGTCAAGAAGGTTACACTTATATATAATAAGACACCCCACTCTACCACAGGTTTTCCACCCATATACTTAATGTTTGGTATCCTACCCCCAGAAATTTCAAATCATAACACACCGTACCCAGATATCGACAAAGCTAGAAAAATTGCACACACACGCACACAAAACAAACATTTACAAGACAAAAACACTTATGACAAACGACACAAGCAACCACATTTCGAAGTAGGTGATCTAGTGTTAGTAAAATTATATCACCACCCAAATACAGGGAAACTTGCGCCATATTTCACAGGACCTCACACAATATTAGAAATTATTTCACCAAATGTGGTCCGCATAGATCGACCAAATCAACCACTTCAAAGAGACACTGACACAATCCACGTCAACAAACTTAAACTATATACAGAAAAAATCCATTATATATCACCACCCGCCGTTAACACCTATCATATAAAGCACAACCCCAATTACACGTTCCCTTTCAAACATTTAACACCCGAATTATTCCCAACAGAGTCATTAAGGTTCAAACCCACCAGCAGCGAACCTTTCAAGCATTTAGACCCTGCCATTTTTGCAACAAGACGATTTACATCACTCTTCCCCGACGTTAAAAACTGCAAACCTGACAACCAGCTCAATCATATCACACCACTCCCTAAAGATATAAAACAGGAGAACTGCGAACCTACCAATCATTCAAATTCTACAATTCATAAGGTTCAAGCCAATATTTCAGAGTCCCTAATTACAAAAATATGGACGAACATGGGGCAATATCCTATATTTCATCTGATTTTTATCCTTTGTTTATTAATTCTACCGTACAACTGTATCCCAATATTATTCATTAATTACTTGTTTATCTATGCCATGCCCGTTCAGAAAATCTTCGAACTACAAGAGGTAGTTTTTAATTTAGGACAAGCAATTTTTCATTGTGGACAAATATTTATAAAACTTCTCATAATTTTAGGAACCATCTTCGCAGAAAATCTAAATAAACTCCGAAGAGATAGCAGTAATTGAAGGATGACCAACCGATGCCAGAGAAGTCATGCTCCAAAAACAAGATCTGAGCCGCACCAAAAGTAAATAGACGGCAGGAAACGAGAATTTGAGACACCACGACGGAAGTGTAGTCCGCAGCGATGAATTCGGCCTCTGTAAACAAAGCGGAACGCCTCGTCCGATCTCCAATTTCATTCCCTCTCTTTTGCCCGACACACCCCACTTCCGTATCTCTAATTACAATGAGAAGATCCCCTATTGAGGTCAACTGGGAACCTCACTATGCCACCGGTTTTGATTCCAGTTCGAGTCTACATATCGATTTTTACCAACCAATTGCACATCCACGAAACAACACCTAGAACTAGCTCACACATTTCTTACACAACAGACTTCTAACATTTTTCCACAACACACACACAAAGACAAAAAATTACACATAAAGATTATATAGATTTCCATGTCTCCTGTACACACAGCATAAACGCACTTGAGGGCTAGAACCACGTTTTTCACCTAAGTGTCGCTACAGATGAGACAAAAAATTTATAGGGCATAATTGAGCAAGTAAAACATTTATAGGGCATAATTGAGCAAGTAAAACATTTATAGGGCAAAATGGAGCAACCAATACATGTAGATCAGGGCATGTAGATACCAAAGGGTTCCAACCAATACACCTTATTTTTCATATCAATCATTTTCATTATTTTCTCTCAATTAAAATTTAAATATTTAATCAATTTATCAATTTATTCAATTTATTAGCACTTTTAATCATCAATTATCACTTTTTTTTCCAATTAGTTTATATTATCATTTTTATTTATCAATTTATCCAACTTATTATCAATTTTAATTATCAATTATCATTCTATTTACCACTTAGCTTATACTGTCACAACTCAATTATCAACGAAAACTCACTAGTTTTCGATTAAACTAAAAACATTAAATCACCCTTTGTTGCTGAAACCTTTTTATTTTTCATTTTTCTTTTTTCCAAGCACTCAACTTTGATTTCGCTCAAAAACCTTTTATTTTATTTTACTTTGATTTCTCAAAAGACCTTATGAAATTTCCTCGAATTCCTTTCCAAAATTCAAGCAAAAAAGTAATTAGGCAATTTCCTTTTTTTTTCACCATTCAACCAAGCACTCAACTTTGATTTCGCTCAAAAACCTTTTATTTTATTTTACTTTGATTTCTCAAAAGACCTTATGAAATTCCCTCGAATTCTTTTCCAAATTCGAGCAAAAAAGGTAACTAGGCATTTTCCCTTATCACCATGCAACAAAACAATTTTTCTTTTTCAACCAAAAATATTCAATTTTGATTTCATTCAACTATTTTATATTATTTTATTTTGATTTCAAAAGCCTTAATAGAACTCCCTCGAATTCATTTCTTAACTCGAGTAGAATTCGTTTAGGCGCATTTTCCTTTTTTTTTTTTGCCCACTATGTACCATAACATTCATTGATTTCTTACAATTTAAAAATTTTTTTGATTTCTATTAATTATACTCAACCTATATCATCAACACCATTCTATTTTACTTATTATGTCACCAGCAATGCTTGTATATAGCCCCTCCATACCCACAACTAATTTTCCCACAAAATTATTTTTCACTTTACAGAATTCTCTCAGGCTAACCCCTTCTTGAATTCTTCACATGTAGGGGGCGCATCTGTCATAATTTGTATATAATTAAATGCGACCCCGACCCACTATGTATGTACCATGTATGATTTTCAAAGACTTAATAAAGAACAAGGTAACTGGAGGAAAGAAAGTAACAAAAGATATAGGAAGTGAGACTAAAGCTGGCACGACTATTTTGGCACCCCTGTGTCAACATTGCAGGGGCAGAGACCGGTCGTCTCTAGTGACCGCAGAAGTTATATTAGACAAGAAGCACTCGACACTTCCTGGAAAAACAGGATGTATTCGGTGACCAGAAGTTATAAATATTAAGCTAACGCCCAACATTTCCGGCAAAGATAGGACGTATTTGATAACACGGAAGTAAATAACGTCAAAATGGCACTCGACACTTCCTATCAAGGCAGGGCACAGCTTTCATCAAGGGAAGCCGCCGGCCTATCAGAAGATAGCACCTTAAGTAGGTCAACCAATAGAAAAAGATCATGTGAGATCTCTCAACCAATCAGAGAGAAACTGACTCGTGGTGTTAAATCGAAAGACAAGAATAGTTAGTTACGCTTTGGCTCCCAAGGAGGTGACATCGACTCTAGACCTCTCCCCCTCTGCTCATCCCACAGCTAAGTACAATCACCGCCATGTGATCAGTTAATTAATAAGTCAAATCGCTCAGCTCTTATCAAACTTTCTTTCCTCCAACCCGTTGCCTTTATTTTCAAACTCAATCACGTGTCCTGATTATTCCTAACTGTATGCTGCAACTTCCACTCAAACGGCTGCGCTTCAACCAAATCTCACCATTCGCATCCAACAATAAGAAACCCCGCAACGATATTGCCACATATATATATATATATAATGTGATATAAGTACGAAACGGCGCTGACAGCCATCGACCAGTCAGCATGAGAAGATTTCTATTCCCAGCGCGGGATTTCACACCTCGGGTCGTCTGCGGAATGTCAAGTAGCAACCATTGATCGTCTGCGTGTCTAATTGATTTGGAGCTTTGTCTTCGCCTGGAACTTCTAGGCTCTAATTGCCAGGTTTATCTAATTGTGTGTCTTGCTTGGGACGCCTTCACTAATTGTACAACCTCCCCACGATATGGTACATGTTGTGTCGCTTGGAGAGGTAAGATAAATGTAAACAAACTTCGCGAAATGTCGATATATCTATTGAATATGTAAAAAAGTAAGAAATTGAAATTGTACTGGGATCTCAGGTGATTAAAGTAAGAAAAAAAAAAAAGAGATCTAATCGTGCAACAAAAAATTTGCTGATGGCCTGCGCCATCTGTCGGAATAAATATCAACTAATTGTTGGTTTTTTAAAAATTATTCCAGAATTGGCCAAATATCATTTCTCTTGATGAACAAAGAAAAGAGAACCATGTACGCGTTTCGGGCTGTTGGTCCTCATCAGTGTGGTGCAAGCTGTACCTCAACGACCAAAAAAAGTTTGATCTTTAGGGCATAATGAAACAGTTAATACCTGTTTCTTAATTTTTCTGGATGCCCCATAGACCAACTTTTTTGGTCGTTGAGGTACAGCTCGCACTACGCTGATGAGGACCAACCCCCCGAAACGCGTTAGTGTTTAACTTTTTTTGGTTAATCAAGAAAATCGATTAGTCAAATATTATGGAACAAGCCTAAATCAACGTTTAATTAATTTATTTTCTACTAGATGGCGCTCTCTAAACCATCTAAAATGCTCATCTGAGTGGTCAGGATAGGCCTCTTTAGTTCTTAATATTGTTACATCAATTTTAATGCGCCTTACATTTATTCAAAATATTCTATGATATTTAATATTTATTTAAAACAGAATATTTAGATTAGCATCATTCCTTTTTATAGTTTCACTGCTTTTTAAATATTTATTGTACATATATCTTTTATGCTGATTGGGGCGGGAGAGGACCTAGACGAAGACTGCGGATCGCAACCTACGAGGAAGACAATAATAAATAAACACAATAACTTTAAAAGGCAATTTATTTTTATTTAATTTTATTTATTTACTTTTAATATGGAAACCCACTCGGGAAACGTGTATAACACCAAGAAGGAAGAAACCAAGGTCGACGACCCTGCAAAGCTTCAACTTGGTGCAACAATTGGTAGAGATGCTGGTTTCGAACCAGTTGCTTTAAACCCCAATATAGAAATTCCGAAATATGACGGGACAGAAGACCCTCGCCCATGGATAGAATCCCTTGAAGAGATTGGTTTTCTCTTCCATTGGGCAGACTACATAATTGCCCGTTATGCCGCCATGAACATGACGGGAAGTGCTAAAACCTGGCTGAATTTACACAAAGCTAGTTTCACGAGTTGGGAAAATATTAAAATCCGCCTCATTCAGGAGTTTTCTCTGGACGCGAATAAAGAAGAACTTAGAAGGAAACTCAATAGAATGCAACACTGGAATGAACCAACAATCAGGTTCGCGGAAGACATCCTAGTGTTGTGCAAAAAGGTTGACCCCGCAATGGAAGAAGAAATAAAAATTGAACATGTTATTGGAGGACTGAAAAAAGAGTACTCATTCGCGCTCTACCTGAACCCTCCTAAAACTACCGATGAACTTCTCGTCGTGTGCAAGAAAATGGATTCTTTTGAAAAGAAGTATCGGGAACGTGTGGAGAAATCCAGAAACCTATATAACGGTCCACGCTATTCTAGACCCCAACTACAATCGAGGAACGTGCCGCCGACTGCCACGCGAAACTATCAGACCACTTCCAGGCCCCAAGCCCCTGTTTGCAATAATTACAAGAACGACTCCCCTCCTACTCCCAGACAGTATCGAAACAACTTTCCCCAGCCCTCTACCCCTAGACGTCCTTATAATCCAAACTTTGTGCCGAAACCAAACCTTCAGAGAAACACCTACAATAAAAGCCAAGAAGTGAACAAAAATAGGACGGAAGATGGAAGACCCATCTGCTTTAAGTGTAACAAGCCAGGGCACGTGGCCCGTTATTGTAGGGTCAAGTTTATAAGAATCCTAGAAGAGGATCCAACAAATACCCAAGAGAAGGTCGAAGAGAAATGCCAAATGAATGGAATATCAGAGAAATAAGGACCTCGGCTTTATGCTGATGTATGTCATAGCACACTGACAAATATTCCTACCCGGAATAGATATTCCGTGTTGGAAGATTTAAACTAAGCGTCGCGCCTGAATCTGTCAATCAAAGCAAGTCGACCATAAATGGAATCAAGAAGTTGGACCCTAAATACAAATTAAAAATTCATGTGGACAAGATTGGGCCTTTGAAGCTTTGGTTGATACAGGCGCTGTCCTCTCAGTGGTCGACCTCAGAACGGCCCTCCATTCAGGCCATGGTATAAGTAATCTCGCAAAAACTTGTGCAGGACCCGATGGAAAAAAAATAGACATGGTAGGAAGTATATTTTTAAATATAAAAATTGATGACGAAACATTAACACACAAATTTGTGATATTGAAAACGCATTTACGGACATTAATTCTTGGAAGAGATTTCCTTAAGAAAATGAACGCGAAAATAGATTGTAAGCAAGAAACTATAAAATACGATTTGACGAATAATCATGACGAAAACAATTTTGAAATGTTGAAAATAAAGAGTGCCAAGGATTCCATTGTACCGGAATGTTCTATTAAACTGATCAAGGCATTGGTAGAAACAGAGGATGGGGAATATATTATCGAGGAGAGCAGCAAAATGTTTCAAACAAATGGACTTCGTCTAGCAAGAAGCTTGATCAATGTTATAAATAGGGAAACACATATCTGGATAACTAATCCGTATCCTCGACCGTTAAAAATAATGAAAAACCAAACATTGGCTTTTGGAAGTAGTCCAGCGAAAATAAATGTGAGTCGAGAAAGAGAGGTAGAAGAGAACGAAGAACCTAGATTCCAAGTAAACGAAAATCTTTCACCAAAGGAACAGAAGGAGTTAAAACAAGTTTTAGAAAGGTATGGAGATCTGTTTTCGTCGAGATTAGGGAGAACCAATTTGGCGAAACATCGGATAGACAAAGAAGACGCGAAGCCAATTAAACACAAGCCTTACCGGGTAAGTGCTAAAGAACGAGATATTATAAAAGAGCAAATTGACGAGATGCTTACAGAAGGCATAATTAGGCCATCTTCTAGCCCCTGGTCTTTTCCAGTAATATTGGTCAAGAAGCGAGATGGTAAATACAGATTTTGTGTGGACTACAGAAAACTGAATAATGTGACAGTAAAAGATGTCTATCCGATCCCTAGAATAGACGAAGTTATGGATACTCTCCAAGGATCTACATACTTCTCAGCAATAGACCTCAGATCTGGATATTGGCAAGTTGAAGTCGAAGAAAGAGACAAAGAGAAAACAGCTTTCACTACAGCGCATGGATTATATGAATTCAACGTGATGCCTTTTGGACTTTGTAACGCGCCTGATACCTTTGAGAGAAATATGGAGAATATGCTTGGAAATCTAAGATGGCAAATTTGTTTGTGTTATCTGGATGATGTTATCATATATAGCCCGGATTTTCCAACGCACCTCAAAAGACTTGAAGCTGTTTTTAGATGTTTTCGTGAATCTAATTTAAGGTTAAACGACAAAAAATGCCGATTTGCTTTTGAAGAATTGGAGATTCTCGGCTATATAACGAGCAAACATGGTATAAAACCCGCGGAACATAACATCAAAGCTGTCAGAAATTTTCCTCGGCCCAAAAAGGTCAAAGAAGTACAATCATTTTTGGGAATGTGTTCATATTATAGAAAATTTATCAAAGATTTCTCAAAAATTGCTGACCCTTTGACCAACCTTATAAAAAAAGTGTATCATTTACCTGGACAGAAAGACAAGAGGAAGCGTTTCAAACCCTAAAAACAGCACTATTAAGTCCACCAATTTTAGGTCACTTCAATCCAAATGCACCTACTTATGTTCATACTGATGCGTCCAACATCGGCATAGGTGCAACACTTGTCCAAGACATCGGTGGGGAAGAGAAGGTGATCTCATATTTGAGTCGTACCCTAAGTAAAGCGGAGCAAAATTATTCAACAACTGAAAAAGAATGTCTGGCCGTTGTCTAGTCAATGTCAAAATTACGGCCCTACCTTTATGGAAGACACTTTAAAATAGTAACAGACCATCACGCCTTATGCTGACTCAAAACCTTGAAGGATCCAACAGGTCGATTGGCAAGATGGGCATTAAAAATTCAAGAATATGACTTCGATATAATACATAAATCAGGAAAGAAGCATCTGGACGCCGATGGCTTATCTAGGGGACCCTTACCAGAAACTGAATGGGATGAGGATTTTGAAAGGCTATTTTTAAATCAAATAACAGACGAAGAGGATAAGTTTATCGAAAGTGTTAAGAAAAACCTTAATGGAAGCAGGCGATCAATTGCGCAAAACTTTAAAGTAGAAGATGGATGCCTCTTTAAGAAAAACCCGAACCCTGAAGGCAGGGCGTGGTTGCTTGTGGTTCCAGAGAAGAAAAAGAGAGAAATTATGAAAGAATATCACAATCATATGTCGAATGGCCATCTGGGTGTCGCCAGAACCATGTACCGAATAAAGAGTAAATACTTTTGGCCATCCATGCTAAAGGATGTCTCAGAATTCGTTAAGACGTGTCACCTTTGCCAAAGTAGAAAAGGCTCAAACCAATTACCTTCTGGACTACTACAGCCCATTCCCCCAGCCAACTTTCCTTTCGAAAGAATTGGAATTGACTTTGTTGGTCCATTGCCATCTACGAAAAACAGGAAAAAATGGATAATCGTACTGACGGACTACTACACTAGATATGCAGAAACAAAAGCAGTCTCGGAAGCAACAGCGAAAGAAGTTTCAAAATTCCTAGTAGAGAATATTTTTCTGCGGCACGGAGCCCCACAATATCTTATTAGTGACAGGGGCTCTCAATTTACCAGTAATTTAATGGAAGAGGTGATGAAAATGTGCAAGATTAAACATTGCTTCACAACGAGCTATCATCCCCAGACTAATGGATTGACAGAACGGTTAAATAGAACATTGATCAATATGCTCAGTATGTATGTGAACACTGATCAGAAGAATTGGGACGAAATACTCCCGTTCATCACTCACGCTTACAATACTACAATTCAGGAAACCACAGGATATTCTCCCTTTTTCCTAATGTTTGGAAGAGAACCCACGTCTCTTTTGGACGACAGGAATATCTCGGTGGACATTGACAAGGATGATTATGATGAATACATAAAACATCACTTAGACAAAATAGACAGAACAAGAAAATTAGTTATTAACAACACAATAAAGACTCAAGAAAGAATGAAAAAGAACTATGACAAGAAACACATGGAAAGAAACTACGAACCAGGAGAATTAGTAGCAGTTTGGACACCAATTAGGAAAATAGGAATGTGTGAGAAACTTCTGAGAAAATATTTTGGTCCATATAGAATATTAAAAAAGATGTCTAGCGTCAATTATCTAATAGAACCGAAAGATAATCCGGGCCAAGACCCTCTGATAGTTCATGTTTCAAGAATCAAGCCTTATTATGAGAGAATGGATGAGGTCATTCACGAGGACGTGACAACCTCTGGAGAGGGGGAAGTGTTACATCAATTTTAATGCGCCTTACATTTATTCAAAATATTCTATGATATTTAATATTTATTTAAAACAGAATATTTAGATTAGCATCATTCCTTTTTATAGTTTCACTCCTTTTTAAATATTTATTGTACATATATCTTTTATGCTGATTGGGGCGGGAGAGGACCTAGACGAAGACTGCGGATCGCAACCTACGAGGAAGACAAGAATAAATAAACACAATAACTTTAAAAGGTAATTTATTTTTATTTAATTTTATTTATTTACTTTTAATATGGAAACCCGCTCGGGAAACGTGTATAACACCAAGAAGGAAGAAACCAAGGTCGACGACCCTGCAAAGCTTCAACTTGGTGCAACAATATGATGCATTAGCGCGCCATCTGTTATCAAAATACGAAACTATTATAGACGCGTATGATTCTTTTAAAAATAAAACAATTTCTACTGCCCTTACTGCAATGGAAAAATTAATGGGAGGGCCTGGCTCATCAGTGGTGAACCCTCCCAGCGGTTTCACCAGTTCTTAATATATTGAATTATATATTGGATACATAAAAGATAAATCATTCCGTATTATGCTTTCCATATTAACTTTAACCGTGACTTAACCTATCCCCTTTGGCCTGTTGAAGAGCTAGATCTCGCGGGGTTAAAGTAAATAAAATAAACTTATTACGAAAGGATTTATTTATTAAATATATCCAGAAGATGTAAACAAAGTAATTAATATTTATTGAAAATTTCGTTATTTTAAAAATAGTATTCTATTAAAAAAGTAATTATTTATAAAAGTTGATAAATAAAAAAGACACAAAGCAATAACGCGCCATCCATGCATATAAAATGAAAGGATTTAAAAGCACGAATGTTTCTTTTATATATAATACAAACTCTACTGTCCTTACTGTGATGAAAAATATATTAGGAGGGCTTGGCTCATCAGTGGTGAACCCTCCCAGCGGTTTCGCCAATTTAATCTACCAGACCGCTTCTCAGAGCTCTAATACTGTATAAAAGAGAGGAAAATATTAAATTAAATGACAAACTAGTTTATTTAACTACAGTTATATAATGTAAATCCATTTCACGTATCTGAAAATTGTACACCGTTATGTCTTCATATTTAATGTGACATTTGTTTACATACAAAAACAATTTATTCTTGAAGTATCTTTTGATTCGAACGTGAATGATGATAAGAAACAGAGTATAGAAAATCAACGATAAATAATACACAACATACACTCATGGAAAAAAAAACTTAAGGAAATTGAACCTTTTTTATTATGTATATATTATTATTTTATATATATAATTTTTTTAAGGAGAACGTTCCAATTTACATATATGTGCAATCCGCCGTTACATAAGCAAATAAGGTTTATGTTTAAAATATAAAACTTTCTTAGGTTTATGAGTGTATTTTGAAATTTAAAAGTATCTTCAGACAACATTGCCTGTAGTTCTTCTATAATGAAGACTTGGGTTAAGTATACAAGGTAATTAAAGATTGATAAAGAAGAAAAGAAAGAAAGGAAAGAAGAGAAAACGATGTTAAAAACTGTGAAATATGGCTGTCATATAATAATTAATTATTAGATCTCAGGATCAATATTTCATAGAAATAATTAAAAAAACTTCTAATTGGTTCATTAATTACGATGATGAATAATTGATGATGAATTTGAGGAACAACTTTTTCTCTCTTATCTCAACATGATAAGGCTGGGGGGGGGGGATTAAGTAAGTAAAGTGTAGGCAGCCTTTCTCCATGAATCTATCTCATATTATCTCCATGTTATGCAAATAATAGACACAATAGAACAATGATAAACAATAGAATGAGATGAAAAATGTATCAAATCAGGTTGGTAATATAAAGGAAACTATTTATTCAGTATGTAAATAAAGGTTGATGATGGCTTGCGCCATCTATCGGAATAAATATCAATTATTTAACTTTTAATTTAGTTTTTTTCATGATACTTTTTAGACTACACATTATGGAATAAAATAAATCAATGTTGAATTATTACGATAAATGGAGAAAGCCATAAACATTGTAAAGTTGCATAATCACGAGATGCTTTTCTGTATATATATGTAAATAAGGCGTTAAGAAAACTCCCCGTGACACGAATTATTTTAAATAAACTTTTTAAATAAAAAGTGTTATGAGGATTTTAAAGAATATCTCTCTATATATAAACAGCTAAATATCAAATACTTTTATTTTATTCCCAACGTTTTAGTCACCCCCTGTCAATCTCTTCAGTGGAATTTCTGAATTCTAACATATATCCTTCTATATGTTCGCGATTTTATAAAATTAGCGTTACGTATTTGTATAAAGTAAAGTAAAAAAAAAATTAAAGGTTAAAATTTAAAGATGTTGAGAATTTAAAAATTGATTTACATTCATGGACAAAACTTAATGAAGATGCACCTTTTAGCATGTATATCGGGATTCAGACAATAACTCTCAAAGATATTACAGTGGCCTTCATTGAAGACACGAGATAACCAAGTGTGAACAAAATTACCTCTGTATCCTTAAAAAATATCACGGAACATGTAAAAATCAC
The DNA here is from genome assembly GCA_030710605.1 of Cordylochernes scorpioides. Lineage (NCBI taxonomy): Eukaryota > Metazoa > Arthropoda > Arachnida > Pseudoscorpiones > Chernetidae > Cordylochernes > Cordylochernes scorpioides. Next base: position 219,098,788 of record CP092863.1, on the reverse strand, counting down.
CGTTTAGTTGATTTTTATTTCAATAAATGGTAATATGCCATCTAAAAATGCTTTTTCAAGCGGTCAGGACATGTATTTTTGTTTTTAATATCAACATCTGAGTTTTTTCTAATATTTTATCTTATTTTTTCACCTATAATTGTACGTAAATATCAGTTAATAAATGGTTATGAATCTCCCCAATAGATGGCGCGCAATACTAATTCAACCAGTATATATAGGTTCTCATATATTTTAATTAAACCTAACTTCCTAATAATTAACATACGGGGGGAATTATAGATTACACATAATTATAATTGATAATGATTAAATTACTATGACACGCATTCATTAAACTTTGCCACGCTGCCATGAATATTTCATGGAATCTCCTATTGGTCAGGAATTCTAAAACAGAATTGGTGCCTTGGGAATTGACTACACTCCACTTCATGGTATTGTACTGAGAGCATATACTGGGATCTTTTGAGCGAGTCATGAAAAACTCTATCACAATACCTATTTGTTTAAAAAACTAATACATCCTATATTGGTCTGAAGAAACTAGTTTTAAAATAATATAAATATACAGGGTGTACCCCCCCAAAAAAAGTAGTTAAACATTATTAAACAAATAAAAAAATTGAAAAATCAACAATGAATAACAATACTATGGATACTAACTAACTTTTATTTCAGCCGGTTTAAAAGTGGCCTCCCTTGGTGACGATACAAAGGTTCAAACGCGACTTGAAATTATCGGCAATGAGCCGCAGGTCCTCCGGTGACAATCGGTCCCATTATAGGCGCAGCAATCGCCTCAGCGACTTCATACAGGGCCCTGGCCTGGACCACACGCTGTAATCAGTGGGGTTGAGATCGGGTGAGTATGGAGACCATTTCGCCGACGTGATGAAGTCCGGAAAATGGACCCTGCACCAGTCCTCAGTCAATTTCACCTTGTGAGCCGGCGCGGAGTCCTGCTGGAACGTCCAATCAGCATCGCCGAAGTGATGTTAAGCTCACGTGAGTACGACTGACTCGAGAATGTCACGGCGATAAACATCTTGGTTGATTTTGACCCCCTGATCCACGAAAACGAAGGGGGTCTTGCCACTGGCGCAAATCCCGGGTCATACCATAACCGACTGCGAATTTTGGCGGTGTTCGACAATGGTCGACATGCCGGGAGCCTCAGCGGACCATCTCCTGTTGTTTTGGTGGTTGTGCGCCTGCTCGAGGGTGAACAGCTTCTCGTTCGTTAAGAGGATGCGCTCACATCGCTGACCAGTGGCCCGATGCTTGAGTTGGTGACATCTTTCCAGCCGTACGCGCTTGTTCTCATTTGTGAGGAGCTGAACAGGAGATTGTACGCCTTGAGGTTGAGTTCCATTTTCGCAATTCGATGTACCGACGACTTGCTTATGCCGGTCTCGCGGGCGAATTTTCACTTGGACAACCTCGAATTTTGTTGAAGTCGCTTTTTGATGATCTTACGGTTGGCGGAAGTATTGGCGATTAGCTTTCTTCCTCTTTCGGCATTGCCGCCTTCATTTATTTCAACACACAAAACGCGATATCCCGGCTAGGGATAATTGCGTCGATTTACATTTTTAAAACAGAAATACAATATAAAGGACTGCGGTGTATGATTATAAAGTAATACTTAAAGCCTCCCCGCATAAGTTTCTTTTTTTGTGAAAATCAATATTAATTTCAAAGAGAAATATGTACTATTTCTAACTTTTTGGATGACGTATGAAAAGGTTGAATATATGAAGAGTAATGGTCTATATATGATTGGATGACGTATGAAAGGGTGAAAATGTGAAGAGTAATGGCGAACGGAAAAATAAAAGTGTCCAGGAGCGGGAATCGAACCCACAACCTTCTGCTTACCGGGCAGGTGCCATGTCCACTAGGCTACCCTGGACGTATTGGAGGTGTTAATTATTCTTAATATTTTTTAGAACATGTACACAATAGAGAGGAAATCATTCTAGAACCAAAACTTCAGATAATCTCAAGCCACAGGGAGTATCAGATCATGATTGAGAGGAAGTATACCTTGCTAGAATTATTAATACCTACAATCTATGAAGAAAAGATAATTTCAGAAATTTAATTAATTATGCCATCTACCGATACATACTGAGAGTAAATTATTTAACTTTAAATTGACTTTCCATTGATTTAAATTAATTGGAAAAGTTTCATTTGGACGGAATGATTTTCGAGAATTTTCCTTTCGAAGGATAATTTTACCTGATGGATAAAAATGGAGACTTTTTCAAAGTTAGCTCTTTTTTTAAACAACAATTTATCGACTTTTATAATTCTATACTCTCGAATCCTCTCCAAAATGATATTTTCAATCTATAAATCTATAGTATTAAACACAAGGTAATAAATCACGCCACCTATATGTAATAAAAATAATTATTGAAGTTTGATTTTTACCTTCCAAATAAGACACAACTTTAACTGTCTTTAAAATCTATTTTATATATAAAAATGGAGTTATGTCTAAATAATTATATTATTTATTGTCTCATTAAAATCCCCGTTCCTGAGACAACAAATAGTTTGATACACATTAGATAAATGGTAAATATTTTAAATATATATATTTAATTGATATATTTAAAATACAATTTGAAATAATAAAAGATGCTTGAGAGCCCCATCTGTTATGATATATTGAAACTATCTTGACACATCTTTTTAAAATAAAATATACGCGTCAAAAATTATATTTATATTAAAATACGTATAAAGGTCACCTCTCCAGTCAAAATAGACGTCATCTATTGACCGTCTCCGCAAACTAGTGGATTCGGTTCGGTGACAAAGCCACAATACCAGATTTAGAAAACTGAGAAGCGCCCACTTGGAGAAAATGGTTTCGGGCTAATGGCCCTTGTCAGTCCAGGGTAGACTTTATTTCATGAAATCCAAAAGGAATCCAATGGAATCTTGACAATCTGCCAAATAGGTGTTTAGCTGGCAGAGTGACTTGGCCATATATATGGCTAAAATATAGATGGACAATTTGATCAAAATCCTCCCTGGAAATTTGTCATCAATATTTAAATATAGAATATGAAACATTAAAGCACGGACATTTGTGTTTTATTGCTTTCATTTCCCATATATAGATGGCGCGTTGTTGACTTATTTACATATCTACGAACAAAGGGAAATATGTAACAGATCACTTGACAAAATTAATGTATGCAAATGTATTTAAATATATATATAGCTCCTGAGACAGTGCAACAGAACGTTGCTGATGGCTTGCGCCATCTATAGGAATAAATATTAACTAAACGTTCAATTTTATTCCAGAAGATTAGCCGAAACAATTTATGGATTTATCGCTTGGTTTCATAAATATTTATTTCAATAGAGAAGGCACAAACCATCAGCTGGTTTCTTTTATCTTCTTGATAAAGAAAGAAAAATCAAAGATAAGGAGGATAAGTTTCTTTTATGAACAAATGATCAAGCTTTCGGGCACAAAGTCGACTTTGTGCCCGAAAGCTTGATCATTTGTTCATAAAAGAAACTTATCCTCCTTATCTTTGATTTTTCTTTCTTTATCAAGTTACTCCAGAGGATTTTAATTTATTTAATCTTTTATCTTCTGTTACAATCATATGATAGTCCATTTTCTCCTAAACAAAAAAAAATCTTTAAAAAAATACAAAAATATATATATGTAAATGTGCATTTGAGAATATAAAATACTCAAAAATTTCATCATTCACAACAACAATCTATACTAATTTAAAATTTTATCAAGCCAAAAAAAAAAAAAAAAAAAGAAAAAGAAAATACAAGTAGGGAAGAATTAGAATTTCATATTCTTCCAGGAAAAATTTGGAGCAGACGAGAGGTTGCATGTTGTAATTTCCTAGTCAGCCGACAGAGCAAATAACCGCTATAAATACCAAACGATCTTTTTTTTTTTAGATTTCATTAGGGACGACAAATATTTTCCTTCGTCTGGCCGGATATTAGGACAATCTGCTGTCACATAATTCTAAGCCTATTTGACTTGAATTAAGTGGTATCTTTTGCCGAGTTTACTTCAGTTAATGAATAGCCAAGTGATCGTCTGAATTTGTTGATTAACCTGACGTCACGTGACATGTGTTGACACACCTCTCATCACCCCCCCTTAACACAACGACTAATCAGGAAAAAGAACTTCTTTTTCACTCTTACAAATTCTTGATGAGAACTTATTTGCATATTTGTAATAAACAAAGATGAATACCCTCCCCCCATTTACTTTCACACGTTTCTTCAATTATGAGTATAATTTTATGGGTGGAAATTTTAACATGGGATATTGATCTATAAACATAAAGGTCATCTCTCCTGTCAAAACAACAGCTAAACTTAAGCGTCTGCAGGTTGGCTTTCTGTAATTTCCAAACCTGGTGTTGTGACTTTGTCAACGACCCGAATCCGCTAGTTTGCGGAGACGCTCAATAGATGGCGCGTAGTTTTTAGCTTTTATATTAATAGGGGAGGTAGCGTTTTTTTTTAAAATAGATTTTTAAGTTAAAAAAGGCACAATATGTGTGAAATAAAAGGGTGGAAGTTCTAAATTAATAATTTTTGCGTTAGTTTTTATCGTATTCTAAACCTCATTTTACGGGGGCCCCCTACAAATTGCAAGTTCCTTGGTATTGGATGTACCACAATTTCAGCATGCAATATGTTACTTCTGGATAAGACGACGGCCTTGTATTGGTTACTTCGGGATAAGACATGGTCTGATATCGTTACCTCGGGATAAGTAAGAAGACACGTTACCTCGGGATAAGTAAGAAGACACGTTACCTCGGGATAAGTAAGAAGACACGTTACCTCAGGATAAGTATGAAGACACGGCCAGGTTACCTCGGGATAAGTAAGAAGACACGGCCAGGTTACCTCGGGATAAGTAAGAAGACACTGCCAGGTTATCTCGGGATAAGTAAGAAGACACGGCCAGGTTATATCGGGATAAGTAAGAAGACACGTTACCTCGGGATAAGTAAGAAGATACGGCCAGGTTACCTCGGGATAAGTAAGTAGACACTGCCAGGTTATCTCGGGATAAGTAAGAAGACACGGCCAGGTTACCTCGGGATAAGTAAGAAGACACGGCCAGGTTACCTCGGGATAAGTAAGAAGACATGGCCTGGTTACCTCGGGATAAGTAAGAAGACACTGCCAGGTTATCTCGGGATAAGTAAGAAGACACGGCCAGGTTATATCGGGATAAGTAAGAAGACACGTTACCTCGGGATAAGTAAGAAGATACGGCCAGGTTACCTCGGGATAAGTAAGTAGACACTGCCAGGTTATCTCGGGATAAGTAAGAAGACACGGCCAGGTTACATCGGGATAAGTAAGAAGACACGTTACCTCGGGATAAGTAAGAAGATACGGCCTGGTTACCTCGGGATAAGAAAGAAGACACTGCCAGGTTATCTCGGGATAAGTAAGAAGAAACGGCCAGGTTACCTCGGGATAAGTAAGAAGACACTGCCAGGTTATCTCGGGATAAGTAAGAAGATACGGCCAGGTTACCTCGGGATAAGTAAGAAGACACGGCCAGGTTACCTCGGGATAAGTAAGAAGACACGGCCAGGTTATCTCGGGATAAGTAAGAAGATACGGCCAGGTTACCTCGGGATAAGTAAGAAGATACGGCCAGGTTACCTCGGGATAAGTAAGAAGATACGGCCAGGTTACCTCGGGATAAGTAAGAAGATACGGCCAGGTTACCTCGGGATAAGTAAGAAGATACGGCCAGGTTACCTCGGGATAAGTAAGAAGACATGGCCTGGTTACCTCGGGATAAGTAAGAAGACATGGCCTGGTTACCTCGGGATAAGTAAGAAGACACTGCCAGGTTATCTCGGGATAAGTAAGAAGATACGGCCAGGTTACCTCGGGATAAGTAAGAAGATACGGCCAGGTTACCTCGGGATAAGTAAGAAGATACGGCCAGGTTACCTCGGGATAAGTAAGAAGATACGGCCAGGTTACCTCGGGATAAGTAAGAAGACACGGCCAGGTTACCTCGGGATAAGTAAGAAGACATGGCCTGGTTACCTCGGGATAAGTAAGAAGACACTGCCAGGTTATCTCGGGATAAGTAAGAAGACATGGCCTGGTTACCTCGGGATAAGTAAGAAGACATGGCCTGGTTACCTCGGGATAAGTAAGAAGACACTGCCAGGTTATCTCGGGATAAGTAAGAAGACACTGCCAGGTTACCTCGGGATAAGTAAGAAGACATGGCCTGGTTACCTCGGGATAAGTAAGAAGACACTGCCAGGTTATCTCGGGATAAGTAAGAAGACATGGCCTGGTTACCTCGGGATAAGTAAGAAGACACTGCCAGGTTATCTCGGGATAAGTAAGAAGACATGGCCTGGTTACCTCGGGATAAGTAAGAAGATACGGCCAGGTTATCTCGGGATAAGTAAGAAGATACGGCCAGGTTACCTCGGGATAAGTAAGAAGATACGGCCAGGTTACCTCGGGATAAGTAAGAAGACACGGCCAGTTACCTCGGGATAAGTAAGAAGATACGGCCAGGTTACCTCGGGATAAGTAAGAAGACACGGCCAGGTTATCTCGGGATAAGTAAGAAGACACGGCCAGGTTATCTCGGGATAAGTAAGAAGATACGGCCAGGTTACCTCGGGATAAGTAAGAAGATACGGCCAGGTTACCTCGGGATAAGTAAGAAGACACTGCCAGATTATCTCGGGATAAGTAAGAAGATACGGCCAGGTTACCTCGGGATAAGTAAGAAGACACGTTACCTCGGGATAAGTAAGAAGACACTGCCAGGTTACCTCGGGATAAGTAAGAAGACACTGCCAGGTTACCTCGGGATAAGTAAGAAGATACGGCCAGGTTACCTCGGGATAAGTAAGAAGACACGGCCAGGTTATCTCGGGATAAGTAAGAAGACACGGCCAGGTTATCTCGGGATAAGTAAGAAGACACGGCCAGGTTACCTCGGGATAAGTAAGAAGACACGGGCAGGTTACCTCGGGATAAGTAAGAAGACACTGCCAGGTTATCTCGGGATAAGTAAGAAGATACGGCCAGGTTACCTCGGGATAAGTAAGAAGATACGGCCAGGTTACCTCGGGATAAGTAAGAAGACACGGCCAGGTTACCTCGGGATAAGTAAGAAGACACGGCCAGGTTACCTCGGGATAAGTAAGAAGACACGTTACCTCGGGATAAGTAAGAAGACACTGCCAGGTTATCTCGGGATAAGTAAGAAGAATAGCCTGGTTACCTCGGGATAAGTAAGAAGACACGGCCAGGTTACCTCGGGATAAGTAAGAAGACACGGCCAGGTTACCTCGGGATAAGTAAGAAGACACGTTACCTCGGGATAAGTAAGAAGATACGGCCAGGTTACCTCGGGATAAGTAAGAAGACACTGCCAGGTTATCTCGGGATAAGTAAGAAGACACGGTCAGATTACCTCGGGATAAGTAAGAAGACACGGCCGGGTTACTTCGGGATAAGTAAGAAGACACTGCCAGGTTACCTCGGGATAAGTAAGAAGACACGGCCATGTTATCTCGGGATAAGTAAGAAGACACGGCCATGTTACCTCGGGATAAGTAAGAAGACACGGCCTGGTTACCTCGGGATAAGTAAGAAGACATGGCCAGGTTACCTCGGGATAAGTAAGAAGACAAGGCCATGTTATCTCGGGATAAGTAAGAAGACACGGCCAGGTTACCTCGGGATAAGTAAGAAGACACGTTACCTCGGGATAAGTAAGAAGACACTGCCAGGTTATCTCGGGATAAGTAAGAAGAATAGCCTGGTTACCTCGGGATAAGTAAGAAGACACGGCCAGGTTACCTCGGGATAAGTAAGAAGACACGGCCAGGTTACCTCGGGATAAGTAAGAAGACACGTTACCTCGGGATAAGTAAGAAGATACGGCCAGGTTACCTCGGGATAAGTAAGAAGACACTGCCAGGTTATCTCGGGATAAGTAAGAAGACACGGTCAGATTACCTCGGGATAAGTAAGAAGACACGGCCGGGTTACTTCGGGATAAGTAAGAAGACACTGCCAGGTTACCTCGGGATAAGTAAGAAGACACGGCCATGTTATCTCGGGATAAGTAAGAAGACACGGCCATGTTATCTCGGGATAAGTAAGAAGACACGGCCAGGTTACTTCGGGATAAGTAAGAAGACACAACAAGATACTGGTTATCTAATTAAATAAAAGAAAATAATATTAGTTAATTTGACAGGTCTGAATATTAAAACAGCAATTGCCGAAATAAAAACATCGGTGTTACTAGGTTCAATACAAAAAAAATGAAAACTAAATAATAACAGAAATGAAAATTTCAGCCAGAAGTACATCTCAAGTTTGAAATGTGATTATCATGCCCTAATCTAAAACACCTTATTAATTCCATAACTATGTGCATAACTTTTAATTAAAAAACTTAAAATCTTACATAATCTATTCTTTATTTTTCCCTTCCCCATCTAAAAAATTCCATATAGACATTTTCAGAGATATTTTCCAGGGCTTTTAAAAACCTTTTAATTAACTTAGCAACTTAAAAAAAAAAAAGTAAGAGAATAATTCTTAACAAAAAGCGGCAGTTTAAGAGAAAAAAAAAGATAAATATATTTTTGTGTCAAAAGAATAAAAGAAATGAAATTAAAAATATTTTTAGCCAGAGAGTTTTCAAGATGAATAATTTCTTTGAAGGGCGACACATGGGAGTCGTTATCAAATCTTCATTAGCTAGTCTAAATTAATTATCAAAGTCGTGCACTAATGATGCAAATTGTATTCCAATTTTCCAACCTTCTGCATAAATTGTGTTTATCCCTATTTACATATTTGTTTATTTCGGTAAGCCTAATTAATATTTTATTTTACTTACTCTGTGTTCTGGCTACCACGAAAGTTCATTTGGGACGTAACGTTTTGAAAAGGGAAGAACAGACTTTTTATTGTTTTCCCCATCAGAGGTTTCTAAGTTTTACATTATTCAATGTGGCTTGGACACTTTGTGAAGATAGCATTTAGTTTAAACTGAAGCAAGAAGTTGACTATTCTTTGAGTGTGAAAGCTTGTGAAAAATAGGAACTTACCCTCTATTATTAATTTGTTTATTTTTTGCTTTGTCGTCTGTCTTTGCATAAGTTGAATCTGGTTAGAACGATGTATGTAAATTAGATGATTCTTTTGTTGCCTTAAATACGAGGTAATTAACTTTCTATATATCTAAAAATGTTCAAAGTTTAATAAATTAATTTTATAAATCTGAGAGTTGTCTTCAAAAACGATCCAAAATAAACTGTAAAAATAACCCATGGAAATAATATTAATTTTCAAAACTAACAATATGTTTTGGAGAGAGAGATTAAAACTGATTTATTACAATGTCCATATAATATTATATATTGTTAAATACTGAATAAATATAAATAATATTTATATATTATATATAATTAATTAATATTATATATCCTGGTTCAAATTCACATTAATAGGTACCGCTCAGCAAGAGCAACCTAGTTTATGATAATTGAAACAATGAATAATATGTGAAGGTTATTCACATATTAGAAGAATTTCAACGCGGGATTCAATCCTGGTTCATGACTGTCGGGAATCGAGCGTGTTACCCTCTCATCCACCGACTTTTACATATTATATATTAATAATAATTATTAATAGAGAGATTGCAAATAACTCAAATAAATATCTATGCATTTTTTTTTTTCAAAATCTAATAAAAATAGGTGGAATTCTTTCGCATGAATTTTAAGAATGAACGAAATATAGAAATTATTAACTATCAACCTCTACTTGTTTTTTATATTTAACACAATTTAAAAATAAAATTATGGCATAATTAGGATTTATATCTAATTTGTTTTATGAATATTTGTTTGAAAAAAGCGTTTTATAATTCGAAATAAGGATTATTTCTGAAATGAATATTATTAGAAATCCAAGATATTGTCCATATCAGAATTTATTATTTTTGAAAATAGGTCCTTCAGTAAAGATAAGGATTGTACATTTGGATGCGATAGCAAAATTAAATATTGTCTCATTGATGGAACAACGCTTTAATAAAGATAATTATAACATAAAGTTGCGGAAAATGGTATTAATGTACAAAAAGAGGCACCTCTCCCTTTAAAATATATTAAAACAATGCATTTGGTTTATCACCCCAGTACAGAAGGTTATAGTAGTGGTAAATAATAAGTCCCAACACCAGTTTTGACAAATTCAGATAACAATCCAACAAACTGTATACCATGGTTTCAGGCCATCATCAGTACAGAGAGGCTTCGATTTCCTTACATCCTACGGGAGGGATATTGAAATCGGTCGAATTATCCAAAATATACAATTATTTACACTCATGGACAAAACTTAAGGAAGTGGAAAGTCTTTGATGTCGCCGGTCGTCTCTCTTTTTTTTTTTTTGAAGGATATAAGGGCAATTTTGTTTACACTTGGTTATCTCGTGTCTTCAATAAAGGTCACTGTAATGTCTTTCAGAGTTATTATCTGAATCCCGATATACATGGTAATAGGTACAATATCCGTTAGTTTTGTCCATAAGTGTATATATCTAATATAATACTTCAGTTGTCCATACTTAGAAGTTTGTAAGAATTTCACCGACAAACTCTCTCCTTCTGTCAACTTTATGTCAGCCCGGTAATTGGTCAATTTAGTCAGTCCATCTGGGCCTCTCTTCCCATCTCTATATACTCACCCGTAACAATCTCTTTAACAAAGATCTTCTTCCGACAACCACATCTCTCTTCTGATGACATTGGTACCTCGGAATTGAATCTCTCAGATACTTTAAATCAGTCTTTTTTGAATCTTTAACTCTTCAAAGATTTTCCCATTGGTTTCCCTGTAGTCCATAAGAGTCTGAGCATTCTATTCCAATGTAACATCTAAGAAAACATTAATTGTTTCTTCCATGGTAAGGATCCAAGATTCAACTATGGGTTGACTAGGGGTATATTATAAGTATAATTTTGGTAACCCTTATATAGGCTTCTGTTTATATACATCAAGTTTTCGTTATCTCCGTTATTTTCTTCTTGTTATACAAGTAAATGACGCTCCCTTAAAGTCAAAGTTTAGTATTAAATCTTGCTGTTATACATTTATTGTCTCCATCCCGATAAAATTGTAAATGGAGGTGTCTGTGACGTTGGGACAATGTCAGTCTTCTTAACGGGCGCCATGAATGTAGGCCGCTGGCGACCAATCTGCGTATAATGGTTCTGGTAGTAATAAGAGAATCAAGAGTATTCTGAACATCCTGAAAAATTGCGACAGATGTGGGCTGTGGGGCCACCTACGCTATCCGGCGCATGCGTCGGTCCACGCATGCTGACGTCACTCTAGCCGCACCAGCACCCCTCAATCATGCCACATTTCCTTGTTCCAGCCATCGTCGCCATAGTCGGTGCACTGTGAACACGTCGATATGTCTGTCCGTAGAGATTTGACGTATTGGACTTATGGTTCTGAGTCCAATGACCTCTCGTGAAATCGTCTGTCTGCTGAAACTGGCTAAACGTTTTTTCTTAGTCAAAAAACAGAAAACTCAAATGAGGTGCGAATATTGGCAAAATTTCAAGTTCCTTCACTTATATCTGAATCAGAATTTCCATAATTAGGTGATGGAACTTTACCCTGAAATTTTCATATTTTTCGCCACAGTAATTCTTGGTGTTGAAAATTCCGTGTCACGTAGTGTAATTCTGGAAAACACTTAAATTCAAACTATTGGCACGGAATTTGTCCTCATGATAAATATTTATTCGTTCAAACTCTCACGTCATTTTTTACATTCTCTTGCTATAAACATATAAATTTGAAATGCACTCATGGACAAAAATTGAAGAAGTTGTAACTTTTAGCAAGTATATCGGGATTTAGATAATAACTCTGAAAGATATTTGATACACACGGTGAACTATTGAAGACACATCAGATAACCAAGTGTAAACAAAATTGCCTCTGTCATCTTTAAAAAAAAAAAAAAAATAGACGACCAGTGATATTATAGACTTTCTACTTCCCTAAATTTTGTCCATGAGTATATATATACTATTAAAAATACGCGTGTTACTATCTATTTCTACTCCCAGAATTTAATTTCTATTTATGAATTTTTTTACTGGACATGCTGACTTCAACACATATTTGTTTAGAATTGGCAAAATTGGTTCACCTGCATGCACTTGTGGAAACGAACAACAAACCCCTGAACATCTTCTGATAAACTGTCCATTAACTTCTGATCTAAGGGAAGAAAACCAACTTTACCTGACTAATACAAAACAAGCTACTTGCAATAAAGACCAATACATCAAGTTTAATAGATTCTGCAGGATGTATATTTTGAGGCGAAAGTGTTGACTGTACATATTTCAAGCTACTACTTATAATTGCTATATGTAAAATTTGACATTGAACGTTTAATTTTAATGATTTCCAATGTTCAATTGTATTAATTGTATATAATTTAAAATATACACGCAATTATCCAAATTGTGGATATGGCGTGTCTCTCCCAACTGTTAAATAATAATAATAAATTTATGAAAATTAAATAATTTTTTTTATGGAAAACTAATATATCATGATGCATTAGCGCGCCATCTGTTATGAAAATTCGAAACTATTTTAGACGTGTATGATTCTTTTTTTTAAAATAAAGAGTAACGGCAGTAAAATTTGTTTTATTTTTTAAAAAGAATCATACGCGTATATAATAATTTCGAATTTTCAAAACTAATATAACAAAAAATAATATTGTTTATTAAAAGAAAAAATATGTTTTCAAATTCACAAACCAAGCAATTTTTCTCAACAATACAGAACACACAAACTTACACATATAATTCTCTGAAAACAGCTGACTCCTTCAATAAATAGAGAGGTATAGTAAAGATCTAGTAAAATAGTCCCTATAGAAAAAAAATCATACTACACGGTAAAGTTAAAAAAAAAAAAACATTAAAGGAATTGAAGGAAAAGGGGGAAAAACGAATTGAGAAAATATTTGAAAAGTTAGAATTTAAATTCTCTTTGGCCTATTTTGCTAACCGTGGGGGCTGTTGATTCAATGGAATGGTATTCCCCAGAGGTCTGTATTTCTTGACCCTGCGCCTCTCAATTCGCTTCTTTTTCTCTTTTTTTTTTGTATTTGGCCGTTAGAGTTGCTGCAGGGTTTTAACCCACCTTTCATTTATTGGCCATGTGGACTCTGTTCATTCTTTCTTGTAATTCGTCTCAGATTTTTATCTTTAATAGAGGATTTAACTCACAGTTGTACATGGATGCGGTGGAAAAACACATTTCAAGAATAATTAAACTTAAAATTGTATCGCTGTATAATAAAATCACATCATTATCACGCGCAGAGTTAAATCTTGGAAATGGTATTCGAGAAAACTATAGACATGAACTTTTATGACAGTAGAATTACATATAAACACCTTAATGTTTATATGTAGGTATAACTGTTTTAATTCACGCTCTGATTAGCTGTTGACTGTCAGATGACCTTAATCAGACCAATCAGCTTGCAGTGTTTTTTCAGCTCAGTGGTTGTGCCGATCCACAAAGTTCTATATTTACAGAATGAATAGACCATTTCCCCCCCTATATTACAATGAATATTAAAAATCCTAAATTAAATAAAAATAATTGAGGAATAATAAAAATTTTGAAATAAATTTATTTTTAAAAATCTCTCTCTCTCTCTCTCATGGAAAGTATGACAGAAATAAAATCATTAAAAAAAATGTTATTGAAAAAAGAAAAAGAACTTAAAAAAAAACTAACCCACTGTCTTATATTTAATATAGAACTTTGTGGATCGGTGCAACCACTGAGCTGATAAAACACTGCACGCTGATTGGTCTGATTAAGATTATGTGACAGTAAACAGCTAAGCAAAGCGTGGATATCAACATTGGGGGCGTTTAAATGTAATTCTACTGTCTTAAAAGCTTATCTCCATAGTTTTCTTGAATACCATTTCTAAGATTCCACCTTTCAGTTTAGCATATATAAGCAGAATCGTCCAATATATTAGAGCTCTAAAAAGCGGTCTGGTAGATTAAATTGGTGAAACTGCTGGAAGGGTTCACCAGTGATGAGCCAAGCCTTCCCAATATTTTTTTCATCGCAGTAAGGACAGTAGAAGTTTGTTTTATGTATAGAATAAACATTCGTTCTTTAATATTTTCAATTCTTAAACACAGATGGCGCGTTATTGCTTTATAATAGAATATATTTATAATAGTGTCTCAGTATTTTACAAATTGTTTCAGCATATCATGGCATTTATTTTTTACGTAAAAGATACTTACGCTTGGTAGAACATGAGTCTTGTTTATATTATCTACATCAAAATCTTTCATTATATATATTTAATTAAAAATGCATATATTGGATTAAAATATCATTTATTTTACCAATATTTCAGTTGGCTGAACGCCAACCTTTATCAAGGTATTATAACATATTAATGTGTGTCAACAACAAACTCAGCGCCACATAACGTCAATAGAATTAAGTTTTAAAATATATCTTTTTAATTTGAAGAATTGAATAATACCAAAATATAATAATAACAATTTTGACACGTATCTGTTAGTCTGAAACAAATATCTAAACATCATAGTAGCATTGGTTCGCGTCTCTATCATACCTTTTTTTTTTAATTTTTAAATTGCCCATTTTTCAAATATTTATCTGTAAACGTGAAGAACATGTGAATATTAACCATTGTAAATATTTTAACAAAGTATTTATTATTTTATTAGCAGAGTATTATTTTTTATGTTTATATTTTGCTCTACTCTGTACACTTCCCTCTTTTGCTTATCTTTTTTTTATCACTCATAGTTTGTTCTTGTCTGAAATAAATTGTTGTCTCATCCCGAAGTTGGACTTCCCTAATTTTCCACGTGGCAATATCATAAGCTAGGGGTTGTGTACTTTATTTGTGGGTCGTAAATAAACTTATTTTTGAAGTGGAACAAATATTTATCAGAATTTCACTCTAAAATATATACATGACTCGTTTATTCAAGTAAAATAGTTATAGCCCTCTGGCAGATTAAACTGGCGAAACTGCTGGAAAGGTTATATATTGATATTTTTGAAAATAGAGCAATCCATAGATAAATATTTAATTAAAAAGGCATATATTAGATCAAAATATAATTGATTTATTTTACCAATATTTCAGTTGGCTGAACGCCAACCTTTATCAAGGTGTTATAACATTTTAAAGTGTGTTAACAACAAACTCAGCGCCACATAACGTCAACCTTGATAAAGGTTGGCATTCAGCCAACTGAAATATTGGTAAAATAAATTATATTTTGATCCAATATATGCCTTTTTAATTAAAAATATATTGATATATAAACCCGTTTTTCACAAATATTTTATTCTTGCATTGGATATATGGTACGAAAATACTAATACAAAAGGTGCTCTAAAAATTATGAGATATTACGTTTCAGATACGTTTATATACGTATCTAACACGAAGGAGTATTTGATACGTTAAATAGGTCAGTCATCAATTATTTAAGTGAAGTTGTTATTTTGTAAATATACGGAGAGATGTCTACGCGAAATGTGGAATTCCAAAAATTGGTTTCTCCATCACAACAAAACTCGGTCACACACTGCTACATCTGTGCTGAATTTATTATCCAAGAACGGCATCTCAATACTTCACCAGCCTGCTTATTCTCCAGACTTAGCTCCCAATGACCTTTTCATATTCCCAAAAATCAAAATGGCTTTGAAAGGGAGGGCTTTGACACTAGAGAAACCATCATTGCAGAATTGAAAAAGGTATTGAAGAGCATCCCGAAAGACAACTTTTGTAAATGTTTTGAAGCATGGGATGGAAGCTGTGTATACATACGGAAGGGGAGTATTTTGAAAAATACTAATATATATATATTTTTTTTTCAATCTCACAGTTTTTCTTATTTTGCTTTTTTTCGGGAAATTATATTTGACAGGTTTTGTA
This sequence comes from Cordylochernes scorpioides, assembly GCA_030710605.1. Classification (NCBI taxonomy): domain Eukaryota; kingdom Metazoa; phylum Arthropoda; class Arachnida; order Pseudoscorpiones; family Chernetidae; genus Cordylochernes; species Cordylochernes scorpioides. Next base: position 219,082,671 of record CP092863.1, on the reverse strand, counting down.
TTATTCTATAGAACATTCTCAACACGAAAAAATCTAAAAACCAATTTGAATATAATCATAATACCAATCTAAATATACGTATTTAAAGTTGCATATAAAATATGCCTAACCTTAAAAAAATAGATAAAAAACTTATTTACATATATTTTACATCTACTCTCTAACAAAACATTATTTAAGATATTTCCAAAAGAAATATATTAATAATTAAAATATAATTTCGATAAACTTTTATAAAAAATAGAGAGGTTTTCTATATAATTACAAATATATTTTTAAAAATCTGAATGTGGGGTGTAAATAATTAAATATTAAATTTTATACAAAATATTGTTTAGACACAACACCAAATTAAAATTAATTGCTCCATAAATTAACAAACCCTTTTTAAAAACCTTTTTACCCGAAAACTTTAGCGATAAATTACATGTACTCCCGCAGATAATGAACAAGAATTTTCCAGAATGTTGGAAAAATAATTATTCGGAGAATTCGATGTTGTCTCAGATAATTTGGAAGCTAAAATAAAATTCTCGTTTGGTGGCTTTAGTCTATCCAGGTTTGTGAACAATATTTATAGAATTCTCGAATGAACAAGCGAATTTTTTCTAGAATGTGTTAGAAGGAGAAAAAAGTAATTATTCTATGAATTCGATGGTGCCAGATAATTTAAAATATAAAAATGAAATCAACGTTTGAACGCTTCATTTATTTTTATCGTAAATAATTTGTAAATTTGGATTAACAAGAATCTTTAAGAATGTGCTAAAAGAATAAATACATCGCAGACATATATTCTGTGAATTCGATGTTGCCAGATAATTTAAAATATAAAAATGAAATCAACGTTTGAACGTTTTATTTATTCTTATCGTAAATAATTTGTAAATTTGAATTAACAAGAATCTTTAAGAATGTGTTAAAAGAATAAATATATATATTCTGTGAATCGATGTTGCCAGATAGTTTGGAATATCAAATTAAAATCCACGTTTGAATGCTTTATTGTAAATAATTTGTAAAATAGTCGAAAGAAAAAGAATCTTAAAGAATGTTTTAGAAACAAATTAAATACACAATATATATATTCTGTGAATTTGATATATGTGTGTCTGCAGAGAGATAATAGAAAACAAATATATTTCACGTTTGGAGATTTTATTTCCTTTAGTCGTGAATAAAATTAGTGAAAATCGAATAAACTAGAATATTCTAGAATATGTTAGAAGTAGTATTAAATATTTAATCTGTGAATTCGAGGTTGCCAGATAATATAAAATAAAATAATAATCACATAAAAATATCTTGTTGTGTAAATTAAAAGTAGTAAAAGTTATATTTAAAAATATTCTATAATTTTATTTAATTGATATATATTCAAAATATATATTTTTAGATTTTTCATAAATATATTTGCTCTCTCAACAAAAATGGTATTTGAGAAAATTTCAATAAAATATATAATAATATTGAAAAATAGGTATTAAAATAAATCTTGCATATAACTACACAATTTTTTAATACACTCCAATGATTAAACAATATATTTCCCCAATCTAATATGGTTAAAATATATCCAGACGAATATTTTATATTTCAGACAGAAAAAAGAAGAAACAAAAAATTCCATCTGGCCGGCAAGTGACAAATGGGATAAAGGGACATTTTTCTTTGTTAGGGAACATGGTGGATTGCAGCCTTTTTAAACAGGAGATCTCTACTTCTATCTTTATACCACCAGCAATATACATTTATATGCCATATATATAAATCCTATTTTCGCTATTTAAACATAATCATGTTCTGTAAAACGACATTTGAAAATTATCCCGCATGTGTTTCTTTTCAACGAAAAATCAAAATTTATTTTAAGGAGAAATAACTATTATTTCTAACCTTAGGGATGAGGTATGAAAAGATGAATTGTGAAGCGTAATGATAAACGGAAAAATAAAAGTGTCCAGGGATGGGAAACGAACCCACAGTGTTCAGCTTACCGGGCAGCTGCTTGCCATGTCCACTAGGCTACTCTGGACATATTTTTACGTTCGTAAATAATACATAATGTTTAATCGTTATCGTTTAAACATAATCGTTATTTCTCCTTAAAATAAATTTTGATATTTCGTTGAAAAGAAACACATGCGGGATAATTTTCAAATGTCGTTTTACAATCACAAGCCGCATTATATTGTATTATAATCACGTTCTATTATTGATATCGAAGAAATTAAAGAGCGCTCTGGGTAACAGTGATTTCAGCCAGGACTTCCACACGACATTTTTACTGTCCGTTACTGGAAGAAGAGAGAGTAATTCTCCGCCAAAAGATTGTTTATGAAGACAGTTCGTCATATATTTTATTGACAAAAGTAGTGAAAAATAAGACCAATACATTGTGGGTTTTCACAAATTCTGTGAGAACAGCACAGACAATAGACGTAACACAGAAGAAGTAACCAACTTGAGGAAAGATTGATGTTGTCCTCCACTTTCTGTGGATAAATGTTTACTTCTGTATCTAAGAGAATCCTGTATGGGATGAGTGTCCTTAATAAAGGTTTTTTGTTGTATATATGATATAACTATTACGTTAGGATGTACCAAAAGTGGCACCTATCCTTTGAAATATGATTAAAACAATGGATATATGAAAACAATGAATTATTGCCCTAAAATTAAACAATGAATTTGGTTTATAACGTTACAGTACAAAACCTCAATGGTGTTTTGGCTTATTCTTTATCATCACCATTCAGTTTTGTAGTGGAGTGATAAACCAAATGCATTATTATAATGCATTTTTAAAGGGAGAGGTGCCCCTATATTAGTTATAATTTTATATGTGATGCATATGCGCGACATCTGTTTTAAGGAAATGAAACTATTTTTACGCGTAGGATTCTTTTAACAAATAAATGCAGAAATATCACGTAGAATATAAAATAAATAATATTTATAATCTTTATTAAAGTTATTTTCGACCAATATATATTTCTATAAACAATATGTATGCAACTAAGTTAATTGCATACCCGATATAGAAATAACATTTTGACACATTGATGGACTATCATACTATATACAAACAACAAAAATCACATAAAACTTGCATATTCAGATATTTAAAAATAATATATCGTATTAAAAATACATATTTCCATTCGCAAATATTCATAACTTTTATAAACACAAGAATTCCACCTTACTAGAGATTCTTCAATAATATTTACATATTTAAATAAAAATGAAGAAGCATTCTTTGAAGGCTAGGAGGTTTCTTCGATTGATTCTGACATGTCAATGTGAAATTTCACTCAGAAAGAAGATATTGAAGCAGAAAATATGGGCGTACGTTGACAATATTTCAGCACAGAGATTTGTTTTTTTACCCCAGAGTTCTGCATGCACGACTAACAACCCCCCCGGTGGCCCCCAATAATTGTGTTATTCTGCCCCCTTACTTGTACGCCCCCCGTCGTCTTTATTTACTCCCTCCACTTCAATCTCCCCCAGGCAAAATTACTCATTCACCTATTTCTTATAGCCAATCTTTTTCTAATAATTATTTATTCATTTTATCTTTTTTATTCACCTAAGGGAATTAAATATTTCTATATATATGAATCATTCTCTGACAATATACATTTTTATAAATATTTTTAAAATTTTATTGCAGAGTATTATGTTCTCTTTACCTTTAATGTACTCTTTACCCTCTCTTTAATGAAAATAAACTTTCGACCAATATATCTTTCTATAAACAATATATATGCAACTAAGTTAATTGCATAACCGATCTTGTCCGCCCCCCGTCTCTTTATTTACTCCCTCCACTTCAATCTACCCCAGGCAAAATTATTCATTCACCTCTTTCTTATAACCAATCTTTTTCTAATAATTATTTATTCATTTTATATTTTTTTTCACCTTAGGGAATTAAATATTTATATATTTACTTTCTATACTGTGTATATGAATACCATTCTCTGACAATATATATTTTTACAAATCCTTTAAAAATTTTTGGTTGCATATAATTGTTCTTTACCTTAGTTGTTTTTTTTTTCCGACAAGTATATGACGCCCTGAAAGCCGAAATTGACTCCATTGTTAATTAACTTTTGCTATAATACAATTAGAAGATTTATTTCTCTTAGAAAAAGTTTCACCTTAGAAATACACTGTTTTATATTTCATATACATAATAATTTATGAAATTTTATTTAAATAAATATTATTTTAGATTATTGTACAATATATTTTACTAGTACACGTGGTGCAGGCCATGATAATCATGGTGGGTAATAGTTGATATATACTCATGTATACTACACATATCTACTAATAACGTTTAGTTTATTTTTACTCCACTAGATGGCGCTCTGCCATCTAAAAAGCACATGTGCTCGTGGTCAGGAGATGCCTTCTTTATTTTTAATATCTACATATTTAGAAAGCAATTCGACTTTTTAATTTACAATTGTTCCATATCCCCGTTTTATTTACTTGCATTCACCTATGAGGTTGGACTTTTGCAAGAATCGGGAGCCATTGGAGCAATTAATTTCTATTATAAAAAAAAAGTACTTAGGCGGGATTCAATCCCGGGGTTGTGGCTGTTGAATTAATGTGAAGCCATATTTACAGGCGGACAATATGTTAATTAGTTTGGAATATAGAGAGAGAAGTACAATTCGATATAAAACGATTGTGTTTATGTAAATATTATTTTTTAGAACCTTTAATTTGTAAGGGTTGTAATACATTAAACAACACTCAAGGAAAAAACTTAAGGTAGTGGAAAATCTTTGATATCGTCAGTCGTCTATTTTTTTTAAGGAGAGAGAGGTTGTTCACACTTGGTTATCTCGTGTATCTTCAATAAAGATCACTGTAATATCGTTCAGAGTTATTGTCTCAATCCCGATATAGATGCTAAAAGTAAAATATTTATGCTTGAGTGTATTTTTTCCTATATGTAAAATCCTAAACAACTTCAAAAATCTAAAACAAAATGCAAGAGGAGAAAGCACAATAGGTAAGAATATAGGCTTTTTAATAATCCCAACAGGCCATGATAATCATGTAGAGTAGTTAGCGACTTATTTTACTGTAATTACACCACGTATTTACACAGGTAGAAAGCAGCTCGACTTTTGAACTTACAAATGTAAAAGAGCCCCGTTTGGTTACTTTTACTCACTGGTGGGGTTGGACTTTTGCAAAATTGGAAGCCATTGAGAGACAATCTTTTTGTCAGAAAAAAGCGCCCAAGGCGGGATTCGATCCCGGGTGGTAGCTATAGAAAACCGACAGTTTATACCACTCGTTCACCTTCTTCATTAAATATAAACTTGCACACAACTATATATATTGGTTCTGTTTTCAATGAACATTATCCTTACATACACTCATGGACAACACTTAAGGAAGTTATACCTTTCAGCATGTATATCGAGACAATAACTCTGAACGATATTACAGTGACCTTTATTGAAGACACACGATATAATCAAGTGTGAACAACCTCTGTCTTTTTCAAAATATACAAACGAGCGGCGATATCAAAGACTTTCCACTTCCTTAAGGTTTATCCATGAGTATATGTACACTGGTTATTATATAAGTTGACCAACCTAATAAAATGTATTAGAGGGGTCTCTGGTGGAGATTAAACAGACGAAACTACTGGAAGGGTTCCCCACTGATGAGCCAGGCCATCCCAATATTTTTACAATGCAGTAAGGACAGGTGAAAGTTGGTTTAAATGAGAGAGAAAAAAAATGTTGAGGCAAAATAGAGAGAGAGAGGGAGTTTGTATTCATACAGAATCAATATAATTTAAAAATGGTAAATTTGCATATAGAGAAGAGTATGCAAATAGGGTGATCAATCTGGGGTTGAGACGCCACAGTCGGGGTGGACAGTGACAAATGACACAATACCGTTAAATATAATTGCAAAAAAACGACGGTAGAGGGCGTGCCATAACACAAATTGCGTTTTTCCTATTTACGTCCCGCCCAGTGACTCTAATGTGATTGGATCCTGAAGTATGACGTCATCGGACCACTTCAAACTTGTCCAGACATCAAATGCGCCTCTCCAATATACGGATGTGTTTTTCTTTAAAGATTCTGTTTTTTTTTTTTTGTGACACAGAAGACGTTGGTCTCAGCTGACCTCTCTGGTGTTGGAATGTCACATGTAAGATACTCAGTCCCTTAAAGGATTTATATAAAACATAATTAGAATATATAAATGCAGTTAAACCTGTCTATAGTGCCCCCTCTTGGGACTCACCAAAATAGGGTGCTATATACAGGTCATTTTTTATGTAAATCGCATCGTACTACATATTTAAAATCGGGCGCTATAAAGAGGGAGGCGCTATTTAGAGGGGGAGCTATAGACAGGTTATATATATTATAAACATTTCTGTTGTTTTTTGAATATTATTTATAGAATTATCACCTGCTGATTGATATAGAGAATTATTGATCATTTGCTTGATCCCGGAATCCATGAGCATGTGACAGTCGTGGTAAGAAAAATCAGAATTAGCTTTAATTGAGCTTAAGGAATATACATGAACAGAATTTGATAAAATACTGCCTGTTTTGAGGCGAATAGAATAAAAAAAAAGACTTATTTACATATCTACAAAAAAATTGAGCCGGCCAACGGGAAACAACAACGATGGATTTATATATGGAAAGTCGCGACATCTGGTGGTAGATATAAACAGAGAGTAATTTGCTCTAGGATTTATAATTTTAAAATAAAATATAATTTGTATATATATTAATATACAACAACAAATACCAATGAAGAAGTGTTGAATTTGCTTAGATCTTTTTAAAGATACAGATTCCAAGAAGATTAATCAAGCATTATTGATTTACAAGAGAGAGAACAAAATAAAAAATAAACTTATACAAACATAGTAAACAAAGAGAAACTTATTTTCTTACGGTTAGCGCCTATTTACTTGTAATCCTATATACATACTCTGTAGGAAAAATTAATGAATTAAACTTAAAATATATATAAAACAAGAATATACTCTCGCGAAAGCCTTGTACATTTTTCAAAGTGTAAAATCATCGAACTGTGTATTTTTGTTGTCTGTTATTTCATACTGAATTAATTTCAAGTTTAAACAATTAAGAAAAAATATATTTAAAATATAGAGAAAATCTACTATAAGAAAAATATAAGAAATTTATTAATTGGAAGGGCGAGGCTCATCAGTTTTGAAGATATCCTGCGGTTTCGCCAGTTTGATGAATCAGACGGAAACTTTGGTTGTTGTTTACTTCACTGGGTTAAAATGTCGCGCATTACAACCTTTATAAGATTACATATGTCTCAATGATAATTAAAATAATCAATTATTAATTAAAATTCTAATTAATATATTTAATCCACAACAGTAATTAAATTAAGGATAACAGGAAATAATGAATTCACATGATAATCATTATAATTTCTTCAGTCGTCTGTGAGTCATTGTAACAGTGTAGCTAAATAGTGTTGTGTGTATCTTATTCAGTGATCGTAAAGTCAATAAGAATCATTAAGTATTCCGGCCAACAGACGATCAATTGTCCCATGATTTCCCGCCAATTGATCGACGCGGTATTTTTAAACTCTAATTATTCGTTTGGCCAGCTTTGCGTGCCAGCGTTGCAAGATAAATGTGCCCAGATTTTACATTTAGAGTAGCCTTACGCTGATTAATTCTGGAAAAATTTAAATTTTCAAAATGTGAAAATAAGTGTAAAGAAATGTGGCCTGCTTATGGCTAATAGATGACCTTCATTCTTTCAGCAATTTTGGAAGAATTTTCTGGTCAAATTATTTTATTTTAGCCTCTCTCAGTCATAGAATATTAAAATAATAACAACATATTTTGAGAAAAGATGTTGAAATTATTTCTATTTATATAAATATATTAACAAATTATAATTATTTTAAAATTGTTTAATTTTAAATAGAAGAATCTCACATTATATATATATATAAAAGCATATTTACATATAATAATAGAGTTTAAAACTCACAATATTTCATTTAGGGAGAAAACACAATTTCTACATTTTGGATAATATATTATATAGTCATATATATATGTACCACACACGAGAAAGAAAATATATTAATATATATATATGTTTTGAAAAATATATTATCTTAAACATGTATATAAAAATATGTATTATATTGGGAATATCCTAATAATATATTCTATATTGCATATTACCTTTTTTGTTTTTATTTCTATTATTCAATTTATTTGCATATCTTTTATCTTCATATATATATATGCTATTACAAATTATTTTTATGCCTTCACCGGCTTCCTAAATGTATTTCTAGAATCATAATAAACTGGTTGTATTCATGGAATAATATATTGCATATCAAATATACCTACACTCTTATTTCTATAGCATATATTAATACGATTTCTTTTTACCTGTAAAACCATGCAGGGCATATATCTTATATGTATTTATATGTATATATGATATTTCTATAGTTCGGATATATATTTATCCTATTTATGATATAAAACTATATAGGTGTAGATATCTATGATCCTCATTATAACATATATATATATAGATGGAAAATTTTCCGGGAGGATATTGATCTAAAGAGACAAACGTCGCCTCTCCCGTCAAAATAGACGTCAAAACTAGACGCCATCTATTGACCGTCACCGCAAACTAGCGGTTTTGACGGGAGAGGCGACCTTTGTCTCTTTAGATATATATAACATAAAGTTTCGCGAATGAGGGTTATATTTATACACTAAAAGTGGCACCTCTCCCTTTAAAAAAAATGTATTGAAATAATAAAAAAATGAGAAAACAATTAAAAAATATATAATAAAAAATAAAAAGGTCAGGTGTTGATATTAAAACAATGAAAGCATATCCTGACCATCAAACATATGTGCTTTTTAGATGGCAGAGCGCCATCTAGTGGAACAGAAATCAACTAAACATTGATTTTATCTGTTCCCTGATATTTGGCCAACCCCATTTCTTGCCAAACTTGCGTAAATACGCTTAACACATGAGAAAACAATAGAAAAAATAAATTGGTTGGCCAAATATCAGGGAACAGGTTAAATCAATGTTTAGTTGATTTCTGTTCTACTAGATCGCACTCTGCCATCTAAAAAAACACATGTGCTTTAATAATGAACAATGTATTCATACAAAGCAATAACGCGCCATCCATACATATAAAATGAAAGGATTTAAAAGCACGAATGTTTCTTTTATACATAATACAAACTTCTACTGCCCTTACTGCGATGAAAAAATATATTTTGTGTTAATTTATGCCTAACTGGCCTTGTCTTTATTGTTTGCGGAAGAGCATTGCTCGATGCAAATATTTGAATGTAATTCTACTGTCCTATAAGCTTATGTCCATAGTTTTCTTGAAAACCATTTCTGAGATTCCACCCTTTAGTTCTGCGTATATAAGCAGAATCGTCCAATACAGTATTAGAGCTCCGAGAAGCGGTCTGGTGGATTAAATTGGCGAAACCGCTGGGAGGGTTCACCACTGATGAGCCAAGCCCTCCCAATATATATTTTCATCGCAGTAAGGGCAGTAGAAGTTTGTATTATGTATAAAAGAAACATTCGTGCTTTTAAATCCTTTCATTTTAAATGTATTTAGAATTATCAACCCGATATAAAGCCAGTACATATTGAAAATATTTTTGACTCGTTTATTCCTTTAAAATAAAGGGCAATATAAAATTATTTCATACTCATAGACAAAACTTAAGGAAGTGGAAAGTCTTTGATGTTGCCGGTCGTCTATTTTTTTTACAGCGACAATTTTGTTTATACTTGGTTATCTCATGTGTCTTCAATAAAGGTCACTGTAATAACGTTCAGTTATTGTCTCAATCCCGATATATACATGCTAAAAGGTACAACTTCCTTAAGTTTTGTCCATGAGTAGATTTGCATAATGTAGATGAAATATACATACCATGAATAAACACAAAGCAATGACGCGCCATCTATACATATAAAATGAAAGGATTTAAAAACACTAATGTTTCTTTTATACATAATACAAACTTCTACTGTCCTTACTGCAATGAAAAAATATATTTGGAGAGTTTGGCTAGGGATGAGCCAAGCCTTCCCAATATATTTTTTCATCGCAGTAAGGACAGTAGAAGTTTGTATTCTATATACAGTTACGAGCGTCATTCCTCATCTCCTAATCAACTCTGTCATCGTTTACTTTTTTTTTTGAATTGCGCCCTCCTATTGGTTGGCTACGATCACGCCACCTTTGCCCCCCCCCCCCCCCCCCATCATGCCTCCCCCACTCGCTTTTTCGTTTTCGTAACTATTGTGTTGGAGCGGGTCTCCCCTTAAATAAATGCATATATTAGTTAATAACTAAATGGAATCCTCTCTTTCCTTTTCCCAGTATGAGACGCCTACGGAAGCCAACAGTACATAGACAGATAAAGCACATAGGCTATAGTTATTAACTAACATATGCAATTATTTAAGGCGCCAATTTATAATTGTAACAAATAGTATTTGAATAAAAACATTCAATCGGGTAAAACACGGGCGTTGCCCGGGTCATTCGGCTAGTAGATTATAAAAGAAACATTCGTGTTTTAAATTATTTCATTTTATATTATGAATTGTGTCAGGAAATGTATAGGTGTAAAAAGGTATCAATGTTTTACAGTAGAAATAGAATATCTACACCAATATTCTGTATAAAATACGAGATGTGTAAAATACACTTTTTTCTACCACCCTATCCTCCTTAAAAAACACAAATATAAACCATCAGCAATCTACACGAGTGTATTCATGGTAAAATATTGAAATATGACTGAATAAAATGGACCTGTAACCTTAGACAATTTGAAAAATGACAGTGTGTGTGAGAGAATTCTGTTTAAATATGAAATGATCGAAAGAACCTGGAGGTTATTTTTTGAAATAAATTCATTTTAAATTCATATTTCGATTTTATTTCCTTGCGTGGTTTCCAATTTCTTTGGCGCCCTTGGCGATTAGAGCAAATCATAACAACTCTGTATTTTGATATAATGGCCAGTTCCTTATAACAAAAAATCCACAAAGTCTTTTTTTCCTCTACTGAATAATTCACCGGTGAATTTATTGGAAATTTTTTTTTTGAAGAAAAAATCCATTTTTATTTTAGCCAGCGGCGTGTGGGTGTGGTGTAAAGTTTTACTGAGAGAGTTTGTGTGTGAATATTAAAAAAATACAATTTTGAAAAATATCTTTTTTTACTCTATCTCTCTCTCTGTGAAACTCGTTTTTTTAAAGATAGAATCTAAAAATTAAAATGTATTTGATTATTAAAAAATTATCTAAAGTTTTGTAAAATAAATTATAACACTTTAGATTGGTTTCAAAAATTTTGGGATTTTTAATATTTTCCCGTTTTATATAAAGATATTGCTGATAATATATTTAGATATTATACAGGGTGTACCAGGTAAATTGGGACTAACTTTGACAGTCCATAAAACAAAAACTACTTGAGATTAAAAACTTGTTTTTTTTTCATTACGTAGCCATATTCATGTAAAATGCAACAGTACATGTGTGCGCAGTGTAGTGATGAAGAGTAACCGAGAATTTGAAAATCGAGCTGCCATCATCGTTGCTCTGCGCACCGGAAGGAGCTCCAAAGAGATGGTGGATTTTCTTAAGTTGCCCAAAACCACTATTTATCGTGTCAAGAAGCAGTTTGATGAGGCCGACAGTAACAAAGAGGGGATAGCTACAAGGAAAAAGCACTCGCGTCGATCGGACAGGGTAAGAGGCGAAGAATTTGTCAAAAATGTCAAGGAGAAGATTGATGGAAACCCTGGGAAGAGCATGAGGGCCATAGCCAAGGAAATGGACGTTGGCTCTATGACAATTGTCAGAACTATCCATGAGGACCTTGGTCTCAAGTCTTATGCCCTTCGGAAAGGTCAGTTGCTGACTGAGAATATGAAGAATAACAGAAAAGGAAAGGCTGCTGCCCTCCTCAACAACCTGAAACACGACTCTTTTGGCATGCTAAGGTTCTTCTCTGACGAAAAGAACTTTGACGTGGACCAAAAGGTAAATCCCAGGAATGATCGCTGGATCTGTAAAGACCCCTCAGAGATACCTGTCGTGATGCACACGAAATTTCCTGCCTCCGTAATGGTCCTTGGCGTTATCAGCAGTGAAGGTGATGTCATGCCTCCCCATTTCTTTGAGAAGGGCCTTAGGATGAACGCTGACACCTACATCAATGTTCTGGAGACCGTTGTGAAGCCTTGGATGGACATGGTGGCCGCAGGAAGGAAGTATGTCTTCCAACAGGACTCAGCTCCAGCCCATAAGGCAAAAAAGACACAATCGTGGCTGACACTTAACGTCCCTAGTCACTGGGGTCCTGATATTTGGCCCCCTAATTCTCCAGATTGCAATCCCCTCGACTACTATGTATGGGGCGTTGTTGAGAGAGATGTCAACAAAGCTCCTCATACCACCATCTAGTCTGTCAAGAAAGCAGTTCACACGGTGATGACCCAAATGGACAAGGTCATGGTCGCCAAGGCCTGTGCTTCATTCCGCACTCGCCTTGAGACTGTTGTAGCTAATAATGGAAACTACATTGAATAAATAAAAACTATATCCTTTTATCTACTACTGTGTCAAATTTCATGCGGATATTTTAATTTTTACTTGCAAAAAATTTCAGTTAAAATATCATTGTTGAAATTCCCAATTTACCTGGTACACCCTGTATATATATATATATATTAAAAATAAAGAAGGCATCTCCTGACCACGAGCACATGTGCTTTTTTGGATGGCAGAGCGCTATCTAGTGAAGCAAAAATAAACTAAACGTTTATTTAGCTTGCTCCGTGATATTTGGCCAACCCATGTACCCCAGTACAAAATTTTGAAGCACAGTACACAGGTTTATAATTCAACATCTTCAAACTGTACTCATATTGTTGCTAGAACAGCAAAGCTCACGGATTTTATTGAAACAAATATACTAAAAATGAATATTGGATACAAAAAATCAGATCCAACTAAAAGAAAAATGATATCTAATTTTATAAACCAGAAATTTGAGGAATACTATGGAGGTGCCGATGATAATTTCAAGGGATTCTTTGATACTTCAAGAATTCCTAACTATGTTCAACCCAACTTCTATAAAGTTCAATTTTTTACTGGACATGGTGACTTCAACACATATTTGTTTAGAATTGGCAAAATTGGTTCACCTGCATGCACTTGTGGAAACGGACAACAAACCCCTGAACACCTTCTGATAAACTGTCCATTAACTTCTGATCTAAGGGAAGAAAACCAACTTTACCTGACTAATACAAAACAAGCTGCTTGCAATAAAGACCAATACATCAAGTTTAATAGATTCTGCAGGATGTATATTTTGAGGCGAAAGTGTTGACTGTACATATTTCAAGCTACTACTTATAATTGCTATATGTAAAATTTGACATCGAACGTTTAATTTTAATGATTTCCAATGTTCAATTGTATTAATTGTATATAATTTAAAATATACACGCAATTATCCAAATTGTGGATATGGCGTGTCTCTCCCAACTGTTAAATAAATAAATATATATATTGAGTATATATGTAAAATATATATGATTATTTATATTTATTTTAAGTTGCATATATAAAAAAACAAATTTTGTGATATAGTAGTTTAATTTAAAGTAATGGTTTTGAGAATATATTTTGGCAAAATATATTTGGTTGGTATTAATATTAAATATGTATATATTTTCATATAGTTTGATATATACTCATGGGCAAAACTTAAGGAAGTTCCATATTTTGAAGTCGCCGTTGGTCTTTTTTTTTAAAGGAGACAGAGGCTGTTCACACTTGGTTATCTCGTATGTCTTCAATAAAGGTCACTGTAATATCTTTCAGAGTTATTGTCTGAAACCCGATATAGATGTTAAAAGGTACAACTTCCTTAAGTGTTGTCTATGAGTATATTTACATATATCTAGAAAATATCAAAGTGTGGTATTTATTTAATAAAGTCAGTTCCCTATTTAAGACATATACGGGAGGGATAGCCATTCCTCGTCTTAAATATATTTAGTGTCATTACATTTTTGAAAACTTCCAAGTTCACAAATGTATAGAATTTCATTAGCATATAAATATAAACTTACTAAATTAGTATTATCATTGCTCACAACCATTTTGTGGTCATATATATAATCAATATAGACACAAGATAATAAGACCACAAATCCAAATAAATAAATAGTGTGTGATGTTTCGGTAACAGCGTTGTTACCATCATCAGACAAAAGTACTAAATGAGAAATTTTACCACAGCATGTTTTAAATAGTTACTGTTATCAAGTGTGTATACTTGTTATAAGTGTTATACACTTGATAACAGTAACTATCTAAAACATGCTGTGGTAAAATTGTGGTAAAACGTCACACACTATTTATTTATTTGGATTTGGTCTTATTACCTTGTGTTTATAATCTATAATCCAAAAATTGTGCCTTATCATAATTAATATAGAATATACAATTTAATTTAGAGTTCTTAAAATATCAGTTTTTAATGCAATTTCTTTTTGCCGTAAATGCGGTCGAAAATAAATGAAAAAAAAAATCTTTCAATATTACGAGAGGGATTGCTAAATATTCATCAGTATATTTTCCACAAATATAACACAGTTTCAGTGTTTTAAAATAAACCGATAGATGGCGCAACCCATAATTTAAAATAGCCTTGATTCATTAAAATATATTTAGAGAGAAATTAATCTCTCTTTGTCAGTTTATATATTTCACCAACTGAGAATTCCTAACACAGTTTAACATTAAAAATAAACCGATAGACGGTGCAAGAAATCATGTAAAATTATTTTTATGAATTTTAGATACAGGTGTAGTAAAACCTAAGATGAAAATATAAACCCCGTCCATAAATGGGTCTTTTTTTATATCTTATTGGGTTTCTATAACTGTTAAGGCGTGAAAGTCCTTCTGTAGGTAAACAAGATAAGTCAACCTGTATATGGAAACCTGTTATTAGCGTCCACTCAGGGAGCCTATGTAAAATGGCTCGATTTCGCAGGTTCCCTCTTACCACAAGGTAGACTTGATCCAGAATTCACAGTAGTAATAAGAGATTACACACACAAAGCTTTATTAAGACCTCCGGTCTTATTACGATTGAGTTCTATTTATCATGCCGTTGTTTGAAAGTAAATACTTTTTCCCGAGGATCCGAACCATCCGTAATAAGAGATTACAACAAAATGACAACAAATACATATCATAACTGGCCAATACTCTTTGTCTAGCGAGGATTAGAAGAGTACAGCGGTCTCAACTGAAGATCTTTAGGAAAATAAAAAAGACTTAACTGGGACATATATGTATATATATGTTATATTGAAATATTATTTTATTTATATATATATAAAATATATTTCATAGATTCAAATACTCAGTTAAATCGACCGCCAGAGGTCACGCTTCCCCTATAAAAACTCATTGTTGTTGTTTCACGATGGCCGGCTCAAATCTTTTGTACATTATGTAAATACGTTTTTCATTTTTTAGATTCTTACGCCTTAAGCCAGACATTACTTTTATAAAATTATGTTTTATTTTATATATCCCATGAGCTCAATTAAAGCTATTTATATTCTTCATTATTTTTATTATTGTACTTTCAAAATAATTTACCTCGACTGCAAAACCATATCGTAAAATATTCATGTATACAAAAATCACAAGCAACAGATAATAATAATTCAATATATCAATCTAATTCCAAAATACAACAGAAATCTTATTTTTTGATAACAAAGAAAAAGGCATCTCCTTATCGTGCAACTGAAAGTTGCTGATGGCTTGCGCCATCTATCAGAATAAATATCAACTATTCTCGTTGATTTTTAATTATTCCAGAATTGGCCAAATACCTATTCTTGATTAATCAAGAAAGGTTAACCACGGACCCTCATCAGCGTGGTGCAAGCTTTTCCTCAACGACCAAAAAAATTGGTCATTAAGGCATCCTGAAAAATCATGAAACGGGTAGTTAAGGCCAGAATTGCCTGAGAACGCGACGATAAGGAGATGCCTTTTTCTTAATTTATGCACCTTATCCCAGTACAATATAACATTTGTACTATTTTTTCACATATATATATATATATGTATATATATATATATGTTATAGAAAGAAATGAAAGACTTTCCACTTGCTCAAGTTCTGTCTACGAGTGTAGTGTGTAGATATAGCGTGAAGGGAAGAATGGAGACAGTTTGTCCGGTCGACACAACCCGGTTGTTATCTGGAGTGATGGAAGGGTTACGCCGGAACTTCGGTTGCAATAGGAAGTTTTGGCCGCTAGAGGCGCTGCGGTGAGGAATGATCAATCCGGGCCAGTTTGGCCTTAGGCCGCCGTGCGAGATGGCATCGCTGGTGGTGGCGCTGCTAGTGCTGTGGGCCCGTGAGTACCTTGTTGCTCTTACCTACTCTTGGATGATGGTCAGATACCTGTTTATAGGGAGATTCCTGGGTAGGAGTAACCCTATACCTCACATTTCCTGTAGGTTTTCTAGGCCTCTTTGTAAGTTTAGGCATTATATGAGCGTTCTTGATAGGGCCTGGAAGTTGTTTTGTCGTATATATGGTGAGGATTTCAGTTTGTAGCGTAGCTGGGAACTGGGTAGATGTAGGCGACTGATTCACATTTCTGTAGCGCACTTGCCTTTCTGTAGATTTATGGGTGGCTTTTGTAAGTTACGTCACAATATATATGTTATTGAGATAGGGTTGGAGGTGGCTTTGTCGTATGGATGGTGAGATGTCAGTTTGTTACGTCGCTGGGATCTGGGTAGATGTAGGCGACTGATTCACATTTCTGTAGCGCACTTGCCTTTCTGTAGATTTATGGGTGGCTTTTGTGAGTTACGTTCACACTATATACGTGCTATTGAGATAGGGTTGGAGGTGGCTTTGTTACATGGATGGTGAGATGTCAGTTTGTTACGTCGCTGGGATCTGGGTAGATGTAGGCACCTGATTCACATTTCTGTAGCGCACTTGCTTTTCTGTAGATTTATGGTCGGCCTTTGTGAGTTACGTTCACACTATATACGTGCTATTGAGATAGGATCTGGAAGTGGCTTGATGTCAGTTTGTTACGTCGCTGGTATCTGGGTAGATGTAGGCGACTGGTGCATATTTCCCTAGCGTACTTGTTTCCCTGTAGTTTTCTGGGCAACGTTGGGAGTTATATCACATTATATACGTTATTGAGATAGTGTCTGGAAGTGGCTTTGTTATATGGATAATTTGTAACGTCTCTGGTATCTGGGTAGATGTAGGCGACTTATGTAAGTTACGTCACAATATATGTTTTATTTTGATAAGGTCCGGAAAACTTTGTTGTATGCATGGTGATATGTCAGTTTGTAACGTCGCTTGTACCTAGGTAGATGTATGTACCTTCCTCTAGCTCACTTTCTGTAGATGTAGATGTGGTAAAGCAACCAGTGCGTGATAGAGACACATTATGATGGATTGTTGTTGTTTCCTTGATGAGATCTGAGCTTAATGGTAGCTGGGCTTGATTAGTTTTCTCATCAATCCTAATGTTGGGTTCTGGTAGCTTCAAACCTTCTTTAATTGGTTCCATGCCGTATTGGCTGTTCTCCTTTTGGGTTGGTGAGATGAGTGTCTTGTAGCGTTGCTGATAACTCGATAACGCTGCTTCTAGTACCATGTCCATTGATTTACATAGATTTCTATTGAATCCTATGGTGTCTAATTGGTAAGATAGGATGTCCAGTATATTCCAATCACCATGTTTATGTTTCTTCAATCACCCACCATTCCTTGTATGTGCTCCAATAGGCTAAATACAAATTTTAAATTATTTTTTGATTATATTTTTCATGGGTATATTCCACATGACTAGAAATAAATGTTTAGGAAAATATTATTGATCTTATACTGTTCCTGTACCTAATTTACCATATGTTCCTTTCACAATTAGAATATTTACTTTGTTAAATATCGATTGATACTTGTGTTATATAGAAATATTGATAATAACTGTGGACACAGGTGTCTTCTCTATATCTTTTGTTCCATTGTTGATATCTTCATTACAAAAATGTCTACTTTTTATTGTTTATGTTTATATTTATACAAATTTAAAATATAAAATTAATTATGTATGAGTTTTTTATTATATAAAATAAAAATATATGAGATGATAAACTTTCGAGGCGCTACTCTTTCACAAGTTGTAAAGGAACTTTTTATATTGAGAATGATGTGTACGACACTCATTGGTACATAGTAGCAATATATATTGTGAAATATCTTTGTTCTTTTGTACCGGTTCTATTCACCAATCCTGTAGAGATACCTATGACCAGCTGTCTATTTGGACGATTATTTATATTCTTTATCAAATAAAAGGCATGGAAACCTTTTATGTCAAAATAGACGCAAAACTAGGCCTCATCTATTTCTGCAATCTAGTAGATTCGTGACAAAGATACCTGTTATGGAAATTTCATAATTTACACATCGTTATCACATCGTTATTTTGAATTTCATTAAGAAAAATGGTCTTTGATGTAACGATCTCAAGGAAATATTGGACATATTATATGGTTGTAAACAATATATAGGTATATGCGTGTATATATGTGTGTATATATGTATATTTCTTAAATTTAATGATGTAACTGTAAATAAAATTCAAAGAATATCTCTATATATGTAAATAACATTTTTGAATCTTTCTAAGTCGCTTTCTGTGTATATTTCCATGTTGAATATTTTCTTTGTTATATTTGTATGTACATTTAACGCAAGTGTGCCTAAGGGGACATAGCATTTTGAATTGAAATAAATAAATCGTTATATCATTGTTTTTGGCTAATGATCTTCGTCAGTCCAGGGCTGGCTTTGATTTCATAAGATTCCTGATATATTCCGAATTTGTCAAAGAGGTGTTTAGCTGTCAAAAATACCTCACGTACATTGTGTATGCAAATACAAGATTTCACCTATTTGATATATTTACCTATTAGAATATAAATTAAACCATCCAAGGATGAATTTCCTTTAATATATTATATTTAATAACTATAGAGCTTTCGGGCTTAAAGTAGGCCCTTCTACAGGAGAACTATAAAAACATGAAATTAGAAATTCAAATATTTTTGACGTGTATATTTCTTTATTAAAATGAAAATAATTGTTATAGAGTTTAGTACCAGTATCAGTATAAATGTGAAACAGCGCGATGCAATATTATAGCGGTATAGTAGATTAAACTGGCGAAACCGCTTGAAGGGTTCACCACTGATGAGCCAGGCCATCCAATTATTTTATCATCGCAGTAAGTACAGTGGATATTTGTTTTATTTAAAAATAACCATACGCGTCAAAAATAATTTGAATTTCACATAACCCGATAGCGTTAATTCAACATGATAATATTACCATGAAATAAAAAACTTTTGAACTTTATATGAAATTAGATTTCTCATGAAGACACACCCTACTAAAGGGCCCACAAATATCCCGAGATAACAGTTTAGGGTATTTTTAGTTATTAATTCGTAGATATTTATACGTAAACTCACGAATAAAACTTAAAGAAATGGAAAGTATTTGATGTCACCGGTCGTCTCTTTTTTGAAGAGACAGAGACAATTTTGTTCATACTTGGTTATCTCGTATGTCTTCAATAAAGGTCACTGTAATATCTTTCAGAGTTATTGTCTGAATACCGATATATACACGCTAAAAGGTACAACGTTCTCAAGTTTAGTCTCCATAAGTGTGTTTATTAACTCAATAGATTTGTCTGACTCCATGACACCACTCCAAAGTTATCGATACAGAGAGGTAAATATACTTATTGATTCCCAATAGCCATGTTTCTTTAATACCTTCGATCAATACTCATTAATTAGACCTTTTCATTAAGGCATTGAACAGATTAATTGATTGACCTACATTATTTGTACCGCCCATCTACCTCCATTTCATTAAAACTCTCTTAACTATTATTATTGATTATGCTTGTCAATCTTTATAGCGTTGATTTTTTCCAAAGTTTGTTTTTGTAGCAACATGATTCTTATTTTTAATATGTGTCATGTTTCTAAAAGAAATTTATTCCTATCGTAAAGATAAGCTTTGCCAAATGTTTGAATTTTTGTTCGCTCCTGACGAAGACAAAATATTTTTGTCGAAAAGTTGAGACAATAAAAAATATTTACTGGCCGAAGTATCTTTAAATTAAAGAAATTTATCCTTGTTAAAAAAAATATTCAGAAGAGGTTAAAAATGCTGAGCAATACAAATGGATATCTATTATTAATTTTGATATGCAAATGAGGAGTTTGATATAGAATCGAATCCTGCATTGGGCACTTTTTTTTTCTGAAGAGAATAATTAGCTTCAATGGCCTACAATTTATGTAAAAGTATAACCGCATCAATGGGTGCAAGTAACCAAACAGGACTCTGGCACGTTTGTAAGTGTAAAAGTTGAACTGCTCTACATGTGTGGACATGTGGTACACTAACAATAAAGTCAGTCGCTAACTAGTATCCATTAATTGGAAATATATCTCCACTAAAATGCAAATATATTTGCATAATATGGTTTAGAAAAATAATGTTAATTTTTATTTAGTATATTCAGGTACAAGGGTAACAAATTTATATACAATTCACACAGCGAAGGTTGGAAACAGGAATGATGTTGCCATATTTACATAATACCCACATATATCTGTTTGCTTCCTGGACAGTTTGTAAATACACAACTGTCTTTGATAAAAATAAATTCCAAGTTTTTTACAGATTTTAGATGACGAAATCCTTAGTATACAATTTAAATATTTTCCCCCTAAGTCTATTTTCTAATTCCGCCGGTATTTGAGCACAATACGTGAAACAGTACTTTGGTGTGCGTGCTATATAATTCTTAGAAGAATAAACACCGTTATTTACATATCGGCTTAATATACACAGTCATGAATAAAACTTAAGGAAGTGGAAAATCTTTGATATCGCCGGTCGTCAATATTTTAAAAAAGTAACAGAGACAATTTTGTTCACACTTGGTTATCTCGTGTGTCTTCAATAAAGGTCACTGTGATATCTTTCAGAATTATTGTCAGAATCCCGATATACATACTGAAAGGTAAAACTTCCTTAAGTTTGTCCATGAGTGTTTTCTAGCATATTGTTTGAATAATTATAAATATTTGAAAAACCAAAATATTTTCACATACAGTCTGTATTTATCCACTTAACTTTGATTAGCCAGTAAAGAAGAGAGTTGTTCCACGAAAGCTTGCTTTTTTATAATAAAATAGTATGCATATTATAAACATATTTTGACGCTACTTTTATTTCAAAAATATACAATTAAAATTATTTCTGAAGCCCTTTAATCTCCATGGAGATTAAAATGGCGAAACCGCTGAGAGGGTTCAACACTGATGAGCCATGTTCTCCTATTTTCAATTTTTAATCATCGCAAGATAAGGGAACTGTAGAAATAATTAAACTACATATATTTTTCAAATAAAAATAGCGTTGAAAATCTTCATAATTCTCATCGATAGATGGCGCTATTTTAATTATAATATTTTAAGAAATAATCATCATTAATATTTTTAGCAATAATCATCATTAATATTTTTAGCAATAATTATTATATATTTTAATTATATATAATATGTTCAATATAATTTATATATTATTATTATTTAGAAATTTCTACATACACGCATTATATTTCATATTTCTCTATACTTATATTTGCATATATACATTATTCCTCTCACCAAACTATTTAAAGCAGAGCTCAATAAATATATTCAAGATAAAATACACACTTTCTAAACCCGTTAAAAGAAAAATCCACTATCCATAAGAAGAAGTAGCTTATATACCAAATAGATATATAAAAAAAAAAAGATAAAAAGTTTTTTTTTATCCCCTGGCTTTCAAATATAGATTTAAGTTGAAAGAATATAATAAAAACTCCATTTATAAAAATTTCCCTCTCGAGTCAGTGTAATTAATGGAAAGAAAAACCCCTCCTTTACTTGAATTTTATATTTTAAACTTTTTCCCAGACTTTTAGATAAAATTCCTGGGTGAAGGAAAATTATCTAGAAGTAATTATTATTTAAATAAATTGTTTTCAGCGTGGTTAATTAGAAAAATTATTTATTTTGATTTTTGACTTTGTCTCGCTGATCACACGCCTTGTAATTATTTTCTATATTTTCTATTCAGACTTTCTGTGGCAATATTGAAACGACATTTTTTTCTGTTATAAAGAGTTTATCTTTAATTAAAAATACATATATTAGATCAAAATATCATTTATTTTACCAATATTTCAGTTGGCTGAACGCCAACCTTTATCAAGGTGTTATAACATTTTAAAGTATTTGTAAAGGACACACTTTAAAATGTTATAACACCTTGATAAAGGTTGGCGTTCAGCCAACTGAAATATTGGCAAAATAAATTATATTTTGATCCAATATATAACAAAACCAGTCCAATACAATAGTAGAGCGGTCTAGAGATTAATTTGGCGAAACCGCTGAGAGGGTTCACTACTGATGAGCCAAGCCCTCTCATTCAATAACTCATATTATTGCAGTAAGGTCTGTAGAGATAATATTTGATGATATTTAAAAGAAACGCATTGCCAGTAAATTTATTTGTGTAAAGTTTTAATATGCCTTTTTAATTAAATATTTATTTATGGATTGCTCTTTTTTTCAAAAAGAGTTTATCATTATAAAGAATTTTTAATTTCTAAAAAGAAATTCGTTTGATAACCATTTTTTGGGCAAAATGAGTGTGAATATGGGTTTTCATTGAAATGGGGTAAAAAAAGACATTGTTATATTCCTATATACAAAAGGTTATATTTCGTTATATATAATATATAAAGAGAGAGAGGTTATTCCGTTATAAACGAATTTTTTATATAAAGAATATATTTTTGCAAAGGGTCTTTAATTATATAAGAAATTTCGCTATAAAAAGTTCTGTTATAAATAAATTATTGGTATAAAGAAGTTTCATTATAAAAACGTTTTGTTATAAAGAAATTTTCGTTAAGATTATTTTTCGTTATAAAAGAGTTTTATGCATTGAGTATTTCATTTTATAAATAATTTTCGACATAAAGAGAGAGAGACATAGAAATTATAATATGTATATTACAATTTATTTAAGACATTTTACATTTTAATGATATTCATAATTTTAATACTGACATTTTACCTTTTAATAATAACATTTTTATTTTCAAGCGGTATTTTTGAATTTTAAAATATTGTAACAATTTTACTATATATATATATGTTATATTAAAATATTATTCTATTTAAAAAAAAATTATATTTCATAGATCCAAATACTCTGTTAAATCGACCGCCAGAGGTCATGCTTCCCCTATAAAAACTCGTTGTTGTTCTTCCCCGATGGCCGGCTCAAACCTTTTGTACATTATGTAAATAAGTATTTCTTTTTTTCTTAGGCCTTAAGCCAGGCAGTACTTCTATCAAACCATGTTTTTCATATATTCCTTTAGCGCAATTAAAGCTATTTTTGATAACTAATTTTATTATAATCTTTTCCACGACTGCATACCAAAATCAAGCAAATGACCAATAATTCCTCTGCAAGTAATTAATATCCAAACAGCAGAAAATCCTTATTAAATATAATATATATAGATATATTTAGTTTTTATCGAATTACATTTATTTTTATTGAAATATGTAATTTTTAGACATTCTAATAATTGTTTTAATCAAGCCTTAGAAACAATTCGAGAATTTCTCAAATTAAATTAATCACTGTTTAATTTGGCGCTAGAAATTTCCTATATTCCCACTACAAGATGCTTACTAGTTTAACCTTCAGCCATTTTCATAGCTGTGTTAAATTTTATAGATTCAAAGTGAACATCATTTAATACTTCACTTGAGTGCGTCGATATTCATTCAGGAATAGAAGAACTGATATTAAAAATTGAAAACTAATAAATATGTAAAATTTGAATGGCATTATATTAACTAGAACATTAATTAACTCGCCATATAAATGCGATGGAGAAATACCTAAGAGCCAAAATACGAACTTGCGCGATATTTTCATTCAACATAAAATAATTATTTAAAAAATAATAGTTATAAAAACAGTTGGAATTTAAGGTTGGAAGCAGATTGTAGCAGAAATATAGGAAAAATATAACGCCATATTAAACAGTGGCTAAATTTACTTTAGAAAACTTATATTTCTTCATTTCTAATGCTTGATTAAAACGGATATAAAAATGTCTAAAATATATTAATTTCAATTAAAATAAAAGTATATCGATTAAAACTATAAATATCGATATTAAATTGTTAAACAATTTTTAAAAATGGAAAAATACCGTTTAAAAATGAAAATGTTGTTATTAAAGTAGAATATGTTATATAAACGAAAAGGTTGTTATTAAAGTGTAAAATATTGTAATTAAAATGAAATATTTGTCATTAAAGTGTAAAATGTTATTCTTAAAGTGTAAATTGATGTTTTAAAGTGTAAATTTATATCTTAAAATGCAAATTATATATTTAAAAAATAAATATAAATAATTTATTTCTTACCAAATTAAAAAAAAATATATATATACAGCATTTTTACTTAAAATTTATTTTTTAAAAAGAAACTATATACTTTTATATTATAGAATATTATAGAATAGAATTAAAATATCTAATATTACTCGGAGTTATATCGAGAGAGAATTTTCTGCGAAACTTTCCTTTGATTGGTTCAACTTAAAATTGAACTCAAGATGGCGTCGGCTAAAAGCTTCCTTAAATGAGTGTCGTTTGGGTGGATTTAAAAATGTGCCATTAAACGTGTTGGATATGTCCTATAGAAACTTTGAAGAGATGTTTCAACCTATTTTTTAGAGAAGTTTCTAGATTAAACTCGAATTACACACTTCGTGGTAAAAAACGCTATATTTATTTGCCAACCTCTTGCTTTTTTTCTATTTTATTTACTCAAATATACTCAAGTATAATGTAGGTTTTATTGTTGTCCTTCAACGGAAGACCACAATGTACTTCAAACAATTATATTTAAAAGGTTTTGTGAAGAATTCTTTGAAACATTTTATTTTGTGTGTGTGTTGTGTAAAAATTTGATATAATATTATTTAATTAAAAAAGTATATATTTATTTATTATCATTTACAAAGCACGCGATATCCGTCTTGGATATTTGCATGTATACACAAGTTTGGGAGCTTTTACAGTAATTATTAATATGGTTTTAGTTATTATAATATAAATTATTAACGTATTTGTCAGTTAGTTAACGATTTAATTACCCTATAATGAATATTAGTGAACATCACAGTTAAGAACAGAAATTTAGAGCTATTTATACAGCATATAACTATTTACCATTTATTACAGCCCAGGCTATATATAATATATATATATATATATATATTGGGGGTATATATAAAGGTAAATATTATTTAGGGATTCTTTAATTTCAAAAAATATAGTATTATCTAAATATATTTACTAATATTTAAAATAAAAGCATATTTTGGATCAATAAATTTATTGATCCAAAAAATGCTTTTATTTTAAATATCAAAAATGGATTGCTCTATATTTAACAATTTACTAATATATAAATACAAAAATATCTATAAATACATATAGTTTTTTTAAATACATAATAAAATATAGATGGAAATTTTGCCGGGAGGAAATTGATCTAAAGAGACAAGGGTCGCCTCTCCCGTCAAAATAGACGTCTAAAACTAGACGCCATCTATAATAAAATATATTTAATAAAAAAAGCCATATATTGGATCAAAATATCATTTATTTTACCAATATTTCAGTTGGCTAAACGCCAACCTTTATCAAGGTATTATAACATATTTAATGTGTGTCAACAAATAATAAAATATGTATACATTATTCGATAATAACTTTTGTTTTCAAATTATTATAGACATTTTGAAGTTATATATTTTTGTATATGATGTTGAACAAATATATATTTTAGGTATTAAAATTTTAATATCTTCTTATGTTAATGTTTTTCATTTATATTCTACAAATTCCTTTCAATATATTTTTCGAAAACATTTTTAAAATTCAATAAGGACATTCAAAAATATATTTGCATATATAAAAGTTTTTCTACAAATTTACGAGATTTTAAATTGAATAATATAATATTATAGAGTTTAATAGTCTTATTTTAAGGGGGGTCGGTGGAAGGCTGGGTAAACCATTTGGTTTTCGACCACTAGGACCCGGGTTCGATTCCCGCATTGGGCACTTTTTTCTGTTTAAAAAAAAATGCTCCAATGGCCCCCGATTCTTGCAAAAGTCCAACCCCACCAGCGAGTGCAAGTAACCAAACGGGGCTCTGGCATTTGTAAGTGCAAAGTCGAACTGCTTTTCACATGTGTAGACATGTGGTGCGCTTACAGTAAAAGCAGTCGCTAACTACCCACCATGATTATCATGGCCTGTACCACGTGTACTAGGGATAAGCAAAAAAAAAAGATTTAATGCAAAATGTTGAAGATTAACAATAGCACTTAAAAGTTTGAAATCGATGTTCCAAAGTAAAAAAAAAGGATATAACAGCACTATGAAAATAATCAACAATATTTTGAAATTAAATGACACTTTTGTTTTTAGATGCATTTAAAAATTATGTTTAAACCTGCATATTTTATATCAATTTTATTGAATAAAACTTGTTTAATTAAGTTGTAATAATTTGTTTTAAATGCAAACGATTCGTAAAAAATAAGATAGGTCATAAAAAAGTGAAAATATGAAGGTTTCAGTATGAAATATTTCATTAAAAACGAAAAAATTATTTAACCTTATAATTAATTTAATTTAATTGTTGTTTTAACTTTAGAATGTTATAATTTTATATTAAAATGTGGCTTCAAAACCTTTATATGCCATTATTATACTTAAAAAAATTGTTTTAAAAGTCTAAAACTTATATAAACACACACAAAATCAAAAATATTATTTTTAATATCAAAACGGCCTAATTTTAATAAGAAGGTATAATTGAAAATTCAAATATAAATATATAATTCATTAATATATTTAATTGTACTATATCAAATAAATTAATATTTTTATTTAAAATTATGCCACCAATAGCTATTTCATGATGATTCATCAAAACAACTTATAATTTAATAAATATTACAATTAAATATATATTTCCAATATTCGTTTAGCAAATTACAAAATAATAGTGAATATAATAAATCAACAATATTAATATTATTTTAAACATTCATTTAAAATTATGTGAGATATATTGGATATATGTAAATATTTTTAAAATTATTTTAATACTATTATTTAATAGGGCTCTTTTAATCTTTTAAATTATATTGACAAATTGCCCGTGCTTTCCTAACCATTTATCTTTCCCGAAAATATATAGAAGGAAAAAAAAACTATAATATTCTGTGTTGAGGTAAAACTTTTTTGGGGAAGGGGGCAGAATTTCGTTAAGCTAATTAGGCGGGCATTATTCGCAGACGCCATATTTTTATTTCCCAGACGCCCATTTATCATCACATGTTAGCAGACGAAGACTGTGAAGAAATGTCGTGATATTTTGACCACACGCACGCGTCATTTAAAAACATTTTTATATATCTCTATTCTATAAATACACACAATAAAAAATATATATTTTATTTATTTCTTCAAACTAAATAAATGTTTACAGAGCCTTTTTTATACTAAAAAAAGTGGTAGAAATATTTCGTTTCGTGTTTTTTTTATATCAATCGTTTAACATTTCTTTTTAAAAATAATGCGTTTATATATAAATAGAATAATAAATATTTTATATATATATCTATATTTATAATAAAAATCGATATTAATGAATATTTTGAAAATGCGCGTATATATAAATATATTTTAAATAAATATATATACGTGTATATTCATTATAAGTCAATATATACCATATCTCAAAATAAAAAAACTTACATAATATTAATAATATTTGAGAGATATTGTTATATTAGTTTTGAAAAAAAAGGGAAAATAAATTTATTTTTCACAGAAATTGTTTATTTAGAAAGAAAATATTTTATAAATAAAAAATTATGGGAAAAAAATATTTTTTAAAATACGGCACAAATTGGTGAAGTAAAAGGAAGGTATAGAAAATGTTTCAATTAAATTTGAAAGCGAAAACATTTATTTTTGTTTTGTGGTTAGATGTACACATACCTTTAAATATATGCAATTAAACAATGCATTATAAATTAATTTTTCCTTTAGAAAAAAGCAATGAATAAGTAAAAAATTGCGAGTTTTGGTGATTTCGAGCAAAAAAGCCAACAACCTGTATACCATGGTGTCATACTAGTATAAGGGCAAGTTGGATTTCATAACAGCCATGAGAGGAGATATGCAAATTTGGCAGATTTGTCTAAAAAGTTGTTCAAGTTGGCGATGTGGTACATCTGGACAGAATACCTTGTAGAAATGCGAGAGAATGATATTCATTTTCGGAAAAATAAAATCTTCTGCAATATCCTCTACTTCCAAAGAGAAAGCACATCCTCGGTAGCCGTCTTGTTTATTTTTTTATATGGTAATAATTTGAAAAAAAAAGTCGTAACACATTTTAAATTAATGTAATATGAAACAATGTTTCTATTTAAAATATATTATCATAATGTCTTTATTATTCTTTTTCACAAGATTGCGAATTCCGACAAATTAAAAATATTGATATAAATATGAAAATAAGTGATTAAAAAAAAAAGAATATTTTCGCAGACGACGAGTCGACCTGTTCTTTTGTAATACTCGTCACTAAAATAGGTTTACAATTCAAATTGAATGTGATGAAAAATAACGTTATATATAAAATATAATAAAAATAAATAAAGCATATCCTGACCAGGAGCACATGTTGCTTTACAGAAGGCAGAGCGGTAGAACAGAAATCAACTAAACATTGATTTAGCCTGTTCCCTGATATTTGGCCAACCCAATTTCTTGATAAATCGAGAAGAGCCATCAACGAACGCGTTTCGCGCTGTTGGCGCTCGTCAGCGTGGAGTAGGCTGTACCACTGCGACCAAAAATAAAATATAATATAGCGAGAGTTTAAAAAATAATAAAATTTGAAAATATTTTATTACGAACAAATAAATAAAAGTAACGACATTTTGTCCGTTGTTATGGTGATGCAGATAAGTATGTTTCTGCGATTTTATTTCCAATGTAATTTTGAAGGTATTCTGGATTTTAACTGTTGACGGTTGTTAGATATAACACTGTATTTACATATTCAACTGGTAATATGCAAATAGAAAAAAAGTAAATCGACGCTTAAACTTTATTCTTACCCTTATAGAGACAACACTTAAGGAAGTTGTACCTTTTAGCATGTATATCGGGATTCAGACAATAACTCTGAAAGATATTACAGTGACCTTTATTGAATACATACGAGATAACCAAGTGTGAACAGCCTCTGTCTCCTTTAAAAAAAAACAGACGCCCAGTGAAATCAAAGACTTTACACTTCCTTAAGTGTTGTCAATAAGTGTATATTACACTTAGACTTTATGTTCAACATTAAATTTATAATTATTTGTATTTACACTGTCCTGAAAGCTTATGTCTATAGTATGAAAAAAAAAACAACTTTTAAAAGAGAGGTTTTCTTCAGTATCAGTATAAAATCAAAAGAGCAAAATACAATAATAGAACGGTATGGTATATAACCCTGGCGAAACCGTGGGTAGGGTTAATCACTGATGAGCCAGGCGCTCCCAATATTTTCACTGTTGTAGCAAGAGTGGTGGAGCATTTTTTTTCTCGAACCAATCATATACGCGCCATAAATACATAGTTGAAATCTCTAAAAACTTTGCATATTGTGATATTTTGGTATAAAACTATTTAAAAATATTTTATTTTATACAACTAGAAACGTTTAAAATATATACATATGTTAAGAAAAAAAGGCATTTCCTGATCGTGCAACTGAAAGTTGCTGATGGCTTGCGCCATCTATCGGAATAAATATCAACTAATCGTTATCAACGATTTGCAACTTTCAGTTGCACGATCAGTAAATGCCTTTTTTTAAAATTAATTTATCCACCTGATCCAAATGTACTTTTGTACCATTTTTTTTACATTTATATATTTTGCTCAGTATAAATTGTTACAGGAAATGGAAACATCAAGGCACGAATGTTACTTTTACACATAAAACTAACTTCTACTGTCCTTACTGTGATGGAAAAAAATATTTATAAAAAAAAAACATTCGTGTCTTAATGTTTTCATTTCCTATATATAGAGATGGCACGTTATTACAAATTAAACAATTGATCAGCTAAGGCTTTTAGAAAAGTTCCATATTGGTCAATTGATTTAGATGACTAATTTATGATATTTACATATTAGTTCAACCTCGATATATATTTACATATTGGATTATTCTTGATAAAAATATAAGTATGTTATATAAAAATATTATTTTATTTTAAATTATAATTTCATAGATTCAAATACTCTGCTAAATCCACCGCCAGAGGTCACTCTTCCTCTATAAAAACTCATTGTTGTTGTTCCCCATTGGCCGGCTCAAAACCTTTGTACATTATGTAAATAATATTTTGTTTTCCTTGTTCTACTCGCCTTAAGCCAGGCACTACTTTAATCAAATTATATTTTTTTTATATAGTCTTTAAGCTCAATTAAAAAATTCACTAATCAAAACTCTTTTAAATATTTTTGCCACGACTGCATTACCATAATCCTCAACATGATCTAAATTCAAGCAGAAAATCTCATTCATCTTTATTTATAACAAGTATATATGGAGAGAGAAAGTTGCGCGCGCGGGAGCATTATGTATATATTAAAATTGACAATATGTCCATAGAATGATAAATATTTCGTTACATAGTTCTTTCCCTATGGGAGCTGTGATCACAGCTTGTAAATCTTGTTGCTATTGACTTGGATATGACGTGCTTCTGTTGCGAATTAACTCGGAATCTTGGAATTTTGTGCCTTGTATCTTAGCATATCCTTTTTCTTGCGGCGTGAAGAACGCTTTTGTCATCGTATAGTTTAATGGGACATCGTCATCTTGGAGCGAAGTCTTGGCTTTGACACGGCGGTGGAATCCTGAAGTCAGTCTCGGAAAATTTAGATCACAGCACTCAATGTCTATAGGTCTTTTCGGCGATCTTCAGTTTGTCTTCCCTAATTTACCCAGCAGCTCCACCAAAATGTCGCGTAGATATTAGGAATGACAAACTTCAGGATGACACAGCAATTTATTTAAGTCAAAAATAAATTGACATTTATCGAATACCAAAGAAGCAATAAGGCAAGTTTACAAAATAGTCAAAAATAAATATCAAAATTAATAACCTATTAATGAAATAATAAATATTTCATTACAATATATAAATCATCACACACAAATATATTTATTTCAATTATAAACAAGCAATTAAGAGAAATTAATTATAAAGATGATTAATTGATCTTTTGGAAAAAAGTATAAAAACGAATTTTTCCCATTGTTAACTGATTGTTAAACCATTGTTGTCTAAGCTAATATATTCTACCATTCCATCGACAGAGAGAAACATAATCAAGAAGTTCATTTATCTCTCTGATCAAATTAATAATATATTCGGTAAACCTTGACTAATGACCTGTTGTTTCAAAACTCCGCAAATTATCGATATGGAATTTCCACAAAAATCTATTTATTCTACGAGACGTGATTAATTATATTTGACTTCGGACCACCATACATTTATTATATATCATTTATTCTCTGTATATATATATATTAAATAATTTATTACCATTTACTATTTCAATTTTTAATAGCTTTTTGAAATATGTTAGCTTAACTTTAAAGTATAATGTAAATTTTCTTATAAACCTCTAAGACTTCTTCACTGTTATTGACTATAGTTTATTTACATATTTCTCCAATTTGCATGGAAATCTATTCATTCATATCTCACTTGTTTTTTTAATAAAATATACTTTCAGTCTTTATTTAGACTCTTTGTCTTAAAAAGTATTTTCCTGTAATCTCCATCCAGAATAAAAAAAAACAAATAAACAAAAAAAAACACTCATAGACAAAACTTAAGAAATTTGTATCTTTTAGCATGTATATCGGGATTCAGACAATAACTCTGAAAGATATTACAGTGACCTTTATTGAAGATACACGAGATAACCAAGTGTAAACAAAATTTCCTCTGTCTCCTTAAAAAATATATAAAAAATAAAAGAAGACGACCGGCGACATCAAAGACTTTCCACTTCCTAAGTTTTGTCCATGAGTGTAGATAAAAATGTGAAATCTAGTTTCAACCCCTCCCTTCATTTATCATAAGAATATTCTTAGATGTCTGATGTGTGTTTTAATCTTAATAAGAATATATTTTGTTAAATATGTTTCCAATACATAAACCATTTGTTATGTTGCAATGAAAACCAAACACAATCTTCCATTTACAACCAACTCTATTATTTATAAAATTGTTTTACAACATCTGGGAGCCCTATCTCAATTGTCTTCTTAAAATAATTGTTATTTGAAAGGCTTTGTTATTTTAAATTGAAAAACCGATTGTGTGTATTTTTTTTTATCGAACAAGAAAAAGTCAAGTTTCGTGGTTAGGTAAAAATTTTAAAAAAATTTCTAAGAACAGCGTCCACACACATATAGCTAATCAATATGGTATTTATCACACACAATGTTATATCTTTATATAATAATAAAATATAACATGAAGTTTCGAGAGTTACCAAAAAAAAAAAGAAGGCATTTCTTCCTGGCAGAGCGCCATCTAGTGGACTAAATATCCACTAAATGTTGATTTAAAATTTTCTATAGCATTTGGGGCCAACCTATTTTCTTGATAAATCAAGAAAAGCTAACTATGTACGCGTTTCTGTCTGTTGGCTCTCGTCAGAGTGATGCAGGCTGTACCTCTACGACTAAATAAGTTATATATATATATATATTTGTTTTGAAAATAGAGCAATCCATACTTAATTCATTAGATAATAAAAGGCATATATTGGATTTGAAAAAATATTTATTTTGCCAATATTTCGGCTGGCTGAACGCCAACCTTTATCGAGGCATTACATTTTTGTATACACAAACTCCCACCTACTCTGTTTTTTAATTGATTTCAACTGTGATATTATAACACTATGCGGCGCTGAGTTTGTGTATACAAAAATGTAATGCCTCGATAAAGGTTGGCGTTCAGCCAGCCGAAATATTGGGAAAATAAATATTTTTTCAAATCCAATATATGCCTTTTATTATCTAATATATATATGTTATAGATTAGAAATTTTTTGTGTGTTTGATTGTTGAAAAGAGGTGCAGTCGTGGAAAAATAAAAATAATTATTTACCTTTCAAGCAGATTTTTATTTTGAATCTCTTGAAGTAAAAATATACATCATAAATTATTTATATCACAGGAATATAGAATTTATATAATGAATTCTATAATCGTGGATAAAAGATAGGTAGGGTTAAATATACATATTTACAACAATAATAATTAAAAGTGATATTTTTTTGAATATATGGTCAAAAATGCAGAACAGTCAATGAATGAAAAAATAAAATATATGTTTTAAAAAAAAATAAAATATTTGTATTTTAGATTATATAATATATATATATATATATTTATAATACAATATAATATAATGCGGCTTGTGATTGTAAAACGACATTTGAAAATTATCCCGCATGAGTTTCTTTTGAACGAAAAATCAAAATTTATTTTAAGGAGAAATAACGATTATTTCTAACCTTAGGGATGAAGTATGAAAAGATGAATTGTGAAGAGTAATGATAAACGGAAGAATAAAATTGTCCATCCCATAAGCTATAAGAGAGCTGTGTATCAGAGAATATATACCCGGGTATAGGTGGGCTGATTATTGCGTAGACTGTCTCCCCGTGTATAAGTACGTGGCCGCCCTATACAATTAGTCTATTTAACTAGGGTATGCTAACGTGTATTTATACCTCCTCACGCCATTGGCCGATCAATCCACCCAATCACGGGAAAATATTTTATGGAAATGACTTCTTGATGTATTCCTGATGTGTCATCAGTTCCAGTACCTCAACACTTACATCGAGTCTATACATATTGTACCGCAGTGGTATATGGGGCAATGTTCAGCTTTCTTTTAACAAAGAATTCTTCTTTTGATAATCATTGGATGGTCCCACAATATAACCATCACAAAATGTTCCATTTGATGGACTATCATCTCCCTTGAACGACCCAATTGATGGAATATCACCTCCCATGAACGACCCATTTAAGGAAAGATCACCTCTCACGAAAGACTCATTTGATGGACAAATACCTCCCATGAACGACCCATTTAAGGAAATATCACCGTCCATGAACGACCCATTTGAGGAAAGATCACCTCTCATGAACGACCCATTTGAGGAAAGATCAAGTCCCATGAACGACCCATTTAAGGAAATATCACCTCCAATGAACGACTCATTTAAGGAAATATCACCTCCCATGAACGACCCATTTAAGGTATGATCACCCCCCATGAACGACCCATTTAAAGAATGATCATTTCCAATGAGCGGCCACTTTCAAAAATCCAAACTTTAGTTTCCTGATCTAGTTTGAGTTCTAATTGAACCATCATTAGATATGCTGTTAGAAGAGGTCTTTCATGGGAGTTTCTACATACGTTTTGCGCTTATACTTTCATTTTCTAAATAAAAATTATTGCATACGTGAAAAATATTTAGTTCGAATTACTGAAAAATAGTAAACAGAGAGAGAATTTAGTTAATTATTCTGATAAATGGCGTTAACCCTCTTTCCATGGTTGCCGAATCTAAATGTCATTTGACAACATATAAAGTTTTTGTCAATTTCCCCCAAAATTAATAAAAATCCGCAAAAAGAAAATTTCTACCGATTTTTAAAATATGATTTTATACATAATTTAATTATTTCACAATTAATATATTTTATAAATTGATTAAATATTTTTAAATGTGCCTAATTTAAAATTGTTTGAAAAAATCAATATAGTTTAATTAAATAATTTAATTAATCAACTTTCAAATTTCTAAGCATAATTAGATATCGAATGTGGTATGATTAAGTACCAAATTCACTTTTTCTAAAACGGAATTAAAGGACTTAAAATTTTAAAAAAATATATAAAACAAACAATCTGGCAACGCTTCATTTTCTAACTCACAGAGAGGTTACGCTGTGGTGGCGATAGCAGTTAGGGATACTGGAGATTTACTTGATTTGTCCTTTCCAGAGTTTTTTTCTTGTTTTTGTTTTAAATCTAAATTTGTTCATCAGAACAAATAGAGAGCATATTAATAAATTTCGTTTTTAATTCAAATATATATATTGTATTATATATAAATATATACAATATTAAATATTTACTGTGTGTATACCATATCAGAAAAACACATAACAATAGAATATCCGGAAGATAGAGGCTGCCTGGCAAGCATTCATAGTTTTTAAAAATAACAGAATTGTTTGAAAGTAGTTTTCAATCGCTACGACCTGGGATCGAATCCCTCATTTAGAATTTTTTTTCTAATTAAAAAAAAAAGCGCAAATACCCCCCGATTCTTGCAAAAGTCCAACGCCATCAGTGAATGAAAGTAACCAAACGGGGCTCTGGCACACTTGTAAGTGCAAATTTCGAATTGCTTTCTACATATATAGACATGTGGTGCACTTACAGTATAAGTAAACGCCAACAACTACCCACCATGATTATCATGGCTTGTACCACGTGTACTAAGGATAATACTATTTTAAAGTAACAGACACTTCGAACAGAATTTTCTTTTCCGACGTTACGACAAATCTTTTGACTTTGATATAAATATTATTTTTAACATCTCTCTACAATGTCTTATTTTGAATTTTCTCCTGACGAAGACACGAGAGATTTTTGTCGGAACTTCGAAAAATTAAAAACCTCTTCTAACCGAAGTCTGTCTGTCATTTTTAAGAATCGATAGAATAGTTTAAAAAAATCTTTAACAAGAACTCCTTATCAAAAACAAGTTTTTTTTATTAACCGTTTTTTTTTTTATTTTACCAGAACTCTAAAACTTCCAGGTCGTGGAAATATTTTGTTGAGTTACCTTCAGAAATAAAATGTATATATTATATATAATTTTAACATATATATGTAGGATTTGATTAGGAAGAAGCTGGCAATACGGAATCAAGAAGAGCAGAAGATGCGTTTACGATGACAACCGAAGACTTTTTACTTTCTCTTTCTTTTTTAATTTTGTTTTTAAATTGTAAACTCTTAAAAATAATCCATTTATATCTATTCCGATTCCTATATATATTATTTTGTGGAAAAAACAGTACAAACGTAAAAAATAATTATTGGGATCAGGTGAATAAATTAAGAAAAAGGCATTTCCTGATCGTAAAACTAGAATAGGTCGATTCTGGAATTCTATATACAGTTACGAGCGTCATGGCCTCTGTCACGGTTTGCCGGCGCCCTCCTATTGGTCGGCTACGATCACGCCACCTTTGCCCCCCCCCCCCCATCATTTGGTGCCGCCAATGCGCGAGACACTTCTGTCACCGTTTGCTTTTGGTTCAGTGGTAGAATGCTCGCCTGCCACGCGGGCGCCCCGGGTTCGATTCCCGGCCGATGGTTTGGGGCGGGACGTTTCACAAGAGTGACATCTACGGCGCCAATTTATAATTGTAACGAATAGTATTTGAATAAAAGCATTTAATCGGGTAAAACCTGGGCGTTGCCCGGGTCATTCGGCTAGTAATTAAATATCAACGATTGGTTTATATTTATTCCGACAGATGGCGCAAGCCATCAGTAACTTTTAATTTCACGATAAGAAGATCCCGTTTTATTAATATACTATTTTATTCATTATTAATTATCAATATTTGAGTATTATTTGTAAGACACCTGTCTTGTCTTATTTTAAATTAATGTTTTTCTTTTTAGTTCTTAAAAAACAAGGTAAATATTGTAAATAATTGTCTTTATTCTTATTATTCACATGATTATAGAGGATTAAATTTAAAAATTATATATTTACTGTGAATTCTTTTCTAGAGTTAAAAATAAACTAATTAATAATTAAATATTTCTTTAATATTTTACCAAACGACTGCACTGTGTAAGAAACCTTATTAAAAATCAATTCCTTTTTTTTACAAAAATAACGTAACATATAATAAATTTTGAAAATAGAGCGTTCCATAAATAAATATTTAAAAAAATAAATATTTAAAATATTATATGATATTATAATTTAAATAATTTAAAGATATAATAAATTGTATTTATTTCCTCACACATAGAGCACAATATAACATTCGAATGTATAGCTGACGGGTCACTAAGTCGCGGATTTCTCGCAATTTGAAAGAATGGCTTTCAATACTGACTTGCAGAAGACATTTCGACTACAGTTCAGGTAAAGTCTTATTATATCTTGGATTGAGATCCACTTGGAATTATTTATTTATTTATTCAAGTTCTTTTTTTTTTATTAACCGTTTTTTATTTTAAAATAACTCTAAAACATCAAGGTCGTGAAAATAATTTGTTGTGTTCAGAAATATAAAAAGTATACATATTATATAATTTAAATATATATACACCTATCCTCCGATTTACACGGTACTTGTTTGTTTTACACGTTTTCGCTTTTACACGGTTTTCCAAATAAGTTTTTTTTTTTTGTTTTTATCGCACTATACTAAAATGCGATATTCTACTCTATACTACCTATGTTGAAAAGAATATTGGGAGGCTCTGATTCATGAGAGGGCGAACACCTATTCAGATTTGATAGTTTAATATACACCTATCCCTCGATTTACACGTTTTTCTCAGGAACGTGTCTACCGTGTAAATCGGGGGATAGGTGTATTCTCTTCTGTGAAAAAAAAAAAAAAAACAGTTCAAACGTAAATATTTCTACTAGGATCAGGTGTATCAATTTAAAAAAAGGCATCTCCTTATCGTGCAACTAGAACGCTATATCCTATATAGATATTTGTGTGTAAATCTTCAAACTATTTTATATACATAGTCTCCAAGTAAAACACACATCAATAGAATATCTTAAAGGTTGCCGGCATTTATAGTTATTTAAGATAACAGGGTAGTTGGGTGAGTGGAAGAGTGGTCTAAACTGTTGGTTTTCAACTGATACGACCCGTGATCGAATCCTGCATTGGGCACTTTTTTATTTAAAAAAATGCTCTAATAGCCACCGATTTATGATTTGTAGAAAGAAGAGGAAGAACATATTGAAGGTAGTGGAGAACTTGGGAAGATTGTGTTGTAGGTATGTAAATAAGTTATTTAAATAAATTAATATTTGTAGAAAGAATAGATAGAATATAGTCACAAGTTAATGGGAATCTGGAGGAGGAGAGATTGTGTTGTAGGTATGTAAATAATTTATTTACATAAATCAGGATTCGTAGAAAGAAGAAAATAGTGGA
This sequence comes from Cordylochernes scorpioides, assembly GCA_030710605.1. Lineage (NCBI taxonomy): Eukaryota > Metazoa > Arthropoda > Arachnida > Pseudoscorpiones > Chernetidae > Cordylochernes > Cordylochernes scorpioides. The sequence continues at coordinate 219,043,854 of CP092863.1, read as the reverse complement.
GGTAATGGAAAACTGGGGGAGGGGATATTGTGTTGTAAGTATGTAAATTAGTTATTTGCATAAATTATAGGATATGTAGAAAGAAGAACATAGTGAAGGTAGTGGAAAACTGGAGGAGATATTGTACTGTATTTAAATAAGTTATTTACATAAATTAGGATTTATTGAAAGAAGAAGAGGAACATAGTGAGATAGTGTCGAACTTGGAAAGATTGTGTTGTAAGTATGTATCTAAGTTATTTACATACATTAGAGGATTCGTAGAAAGAAGAAAAACATAGCGAAGGTAGTGGAAAACTGGGGGGAGCAAGGTGGACATAAAATTGTAGTTAGCAGATTGGTTTTCAGATAGTTCGCTGGGTCATTAACTAAGCATAAAACTTATCGCGGGGGAATTAAACTATTTTATCGTTCCATGTTAGTTACACTAATCTTTTTAGGATAATCTCTGAGAGTTGCATAATAGTTTTCAAAACTTGTCTAATACATGTTGCTGAAAATTCTATATTTGTTCTGATATACTAAACTACATTTTATTATATGCAATAAAAATTACTTTTTCCCAACAAGTCCATATTTATCTCGACAGAAGCAGATAGTTAAAAGAGTTTCACAGAGATAAATATTGAAAATCAAAGTTTTGATGGAATATAGAATGGGGATGTGCAAATTTTCTGGATATGCAATTAAGTGTAGCAGACTACTGACATTTGGCGGTAGGAATAAGAACTCTTTAAACTTTTATTTTTTTTATCAAATAAAACCTCGGCTAATTAACTTTTATTGATTAGTTTTAAAATCCAATCAGTACGACCTATATATATATATATATATATATATTTTTTTTTTTGAAAATAGAGCAATCCATAAATAAATATTTGATTGATTGAAAAAGATTAGCGTTCAGCCAACTGAAATATTGGTAAAATAAATGATATTTTGATCTAATATATTCCTTTTTAATTAATTAAATAGGTCGTACTGATTGGATTTAAAATTGTGATCAATATAAATTAAATTCAAAATCTGTATTTTTTAATATTTTACTTTCCCTATTTTCCAAAAAAAAAATACTATTATTATATATATTTATATATGTTATATGCAAATTTTATTTAGAATTATATTTTCAAAAACAAACTCTGTGAAAAAAGTTGACAGACAGACTATATAAACCCATTGTTGTTGATTTCTTTTGGCCTTCAAACCGTTTGTAAAATATGTAAATAAGTCTTTTATTTTTAAATTTATTTTTACGCCTTAAGCCAGGCAGTACTTTTATCAAATTATGTTTCTTTATATATTCCTTTAGCTCAATTAAAGCAATTACTGATCAAAACTATTTTAATATTATACTTTCAAGATTTTAGCCACGACTGCATCACTAATATCATTTAGCACTTAAAAGAACCAGCAAATAATTCCATAGCATAATCCTTAAGATAATCAACAGAGAGATAAAATTTTCCTTATTTCCTAATATATATTTATATAAATCTGGGTTAAAAGTTCAACGTCTAAACCTGTTTTTAATATCGCCCAGGTGGAAGAGATAAGAAAGTCTCAATTTTCTAAACTTATTTACATATAAATAATGATAAAGTTGAAAAAGGTCGTCGGGACATACATCAAAAAGGATTAATTATTTTAAAAAACAATAAAAAAAGAGACTAAATTAAAAGTTTTTTTTTCAAAGTAGAAGAGGCTCAGTGAAAAAAAAAAGAGAGAATTTTAATAAAGTTTGATCTAATTAAGAAAAACCAATATCTCTTCCCAATTAACTTTATCACTCGTTGGTTAAAAGTATTCGGGAATAATTAAAACAGATTTTAATCAGGTTTAGTTTGAAGTTGTGCTAGTTTATTGATTGAATAACTCTCGAATTTTCAATTCCTCTTTTTAACAATTTCTTTTCAGATAAGTGAGGATATATTCCAGTAGGGGAGAGAAAAAAGGACGAATCTATTGAAATCAACATTAAAAACAATATAGGTTCTTTTAAATTAATTTATCATTATTTTACAATAATATTTCAAAAATTGAATTGTAGACACTTGGGATTGAGAAAATATCATTTTGCATATTTAATCATAGTCTTCTGCCATGCCATCCTGAATTCCTCGAAGCCGATATTGGTCCTGATGATCTTGAAGATGGAGTCTAAAGAGACAAAAGTCGCCTCTCCCGTCAAAATAGACGTCAAAACTGGCGCCATCTATATTGAAGATGGAGGTTGTCTGGCCGAAATTTATATTTCATTTAAATGAGAACATTTTACGTTGGCACGCACGCTACAGATAATATCTTTCATTTACTTATATCCGAGGAAACATGTACAAGCCATGATAATCATGTTGAATAATTAGCAACTATTTTAATTATAAGTAGACCACATATCTACACCAATAGAAATCAGTGCAACTATCACACTTACAATGTTCTCTTTGTGTATATACTCTATCTTATGAGAACTTTGTTAAGTTTAGAACTATCTGTACAATAATTTACAAAACACTACTAATCCATCGTGTAAATATTTAATCATATATAATACTAGCACAGCACAATAGTCCTTTGGACTTCGTGCTTTTGTAACAATAAATAAATAAATAAAACACTTACAATGTGTCAGAGCCCTGTTTGGTTACTTGCATTCACCGATAGAGAGAGGGTTGGATTTATATAAGAATCGAGTAAATATTTAAAGATAAAAAAAGTGTTTAAATCGGGATTCGATCCCGGTTTATATATATAAAAGGAAAGTGTATATATATACAAGAGATCGAGAAAGAAATAAGAGTGAAACTCTAAAGAAGTAATTAGCAACGAGGCGCCATTGAAGACCACGGCTGCCTGAATGGAGGACGTTTTATTTGCAGACGATTTCTTTCATCGTCTGCCTGGAAATTGAAATCCCACCCCCAAACATTCCCTCCTCCAGTATTTCTCAATACGTATGGCCGGCTATATATAGATATAGAATGGATGAAAGTGAGGTTTCCTTTCCCCATATTTCAAACTCTGACATATGGGATATAGAAATATTGAAATGTCTGATTAAATCGATGTTTTAGATACTTATGACTTAAAAAATATCGGAATTGATTATTTGTTTCATTTTAGAATTGTATTTTAATATCAAGAAGTAGTAATATGCAAATATGTGAGATTAAGCGATTCATATTCAATTAAATATATTTTAAAATCCGCGTTGTGTTTTGTGAAGAATTTTAAGACAAACGCACCATATCTGAATTTATACTCATGGACAAATATTAAGGAAGTGGAAAGTCTTTGATGTCGCCGGTCGTCTATATATATTTTCTTAAGGAGACAGAGGTTGTTCACACTTGGTTATCTTGTGTATCTTCAATAAAGGTCACTATAATATCTTTCAGAGTTATTGTCCTAATCCCTATCTACATGCTAAAACGTACAACCTTTTCAAATTTTGTCAATGATTGTACATATGTAGAAACGTGACCTTGCACATTACAAGCATGGATAGAAATTTCGTAGATTTGATATTGGTCTACATAGCGAAATGACATTTCTCCAGTCAAAACAAACGCTTAAACAAAGCGCTATGTCAAAACTAGAAACTATTATAGACGCGTATGATTCTTTTTAAAAATACACAAATTTCTACTGTCCTTACTGCAATGGAAACATTAATGGGAGGGCCAGGCTCATCAGAGGTGAACCCGTTAGGAGGATTCACGTAAGGCCAGTAGAAATTGTTTATTTTCAAAAAGAATCATACGCGTCTATAATAGTTTCGAATTTTAATTATAGATGGCGCGCTAATGCATCATAATAAAAGCGCTATGTATTGACCATCTACGTAAAATTAGTTTAAGCGTTGAATTTGATTTTGAGAAAAGTGTCCTCAGAGACAATACAAGCAGCTAGAAACCACCTGGACAATAGATCTTCAAGAAGTCAGCTGAAAGAAAAACATTAAATTAAGACAATCAGGCTAATTCCCCATGGATACCCCAGAGTAATGTTTCTGAGAATAATGGTTTATACCGGGACGGACATCTATCATCATCCTGCTGGAACGTCGCCATCTTGGAAGGCGTAGTCCTAGAAAAGAATGATAGATGGTGGCAAGCATCATTGGCGCACACAACCCCACCCACTCTACTTTCCACAACATATTGTCATCACCATTATAAATATACTCATGGACAAAACTTAAGGAAGTTGTACCTTTCACCATGTATATCGGGATTCGACAATAACTCTGAAAGATATTACAGTGACCTTTATTGAAGACATACGATATAACCAGGTGTGAACAGAATTGCAGCTTTCTCCTTCAGAAAAAAAAAAAACAGACGACCGACGATATCAAAGACTTTCTACTTCCTTAAATTTTATCCATGAATGGATATAAGGCTTTTCATAGCTTTGAATAAAGAGATCTGTAGCTTGACTCTGTAATGGTCAATTTTGGTGGTGGTGGTGGTGTTGTCTGGTTCATGGAGCAGATCAGATCGGTCCATGCACCCTGATCACAATACCAGCCAACAAAGGTGCCGTATGGATGTCCTCTTCTGGATTGATGTCTGCCATATAGAGAATGGTCCATTTTAAAAGACATATAAACAGTTCGATGTTATTTTATGGACACTTTTATCACAATTTTCAATAAATCTTTTTTTTTTCCAGGAAATTTCTTTTTTTTTTTAATTCAACCGCAAGCTTTCGAGCTCTCGTTCTTCAACGGGCAAAAACTCTCGTGGTTATGCAAATAAAATAAATATATTATGAAAGGATATATTTGACCTATATACAAATATATACATTATTCATCGTCATTTATTTATATTACACATTATAAAAATATTATTAAAAACATTTTTTGATTGATTAAACGAATTTAAAGTTAGTCGTATCTTCTAAAAACACTCGTTTCACAACAGCAACAAAAAATCAATTTAACAATAAAATCAATTAAAAATAAAAAATATTTTCCTTTAAAAAATGTATGTGTGGTCAAACACTTAGTATATATCTTATAATAATTAACAAAAATGTATAAAAACATTAAAATAAATTTATTTTTAAAGATTATATTTAACTATATTTCACTTATGATTTTTTTCCCGCCTTTTTACAAAAATAATCAGACGATTATTGGAGAAGGGTTATATGGAAATATGTTCGTCTGCAGCCAGGTATTAATTCAGACGATCAACCCATCCATTTGCACACATCCATTGAGAGTTATTGATACCCGATATGACGTCAATCGAAAAATCAATAAAAATCCTTATATCAAATATTATTCTGACCTCCACTCACACTTCAACACGCTCTTTGTTTGTTTGTTTGTTTTATCGTCTTGGTGGATTTTCTAATTTGCTCCAATTTGCCTTTTTTTTTTTTAAATAAGGCTGAAACTGAATAGACCAATGCTCGAATAAATGATAATTTTATTATGATGATATTTAAATTTGGAATTTTGTTATATTGATGTTTTGGGAAAAAAGAAAAATCGTTTCATATGATGTTTTTTTTTTGAAAATCTAATTAGTGTTGTATTTGTGAAATAATTTAGTTAAATTAGATTCAAAAGTAGTTTGAATTATTTAAAGATTTAGAACTTGATCTCTGTTTTGAAGGATTAGCAAATTTAAATTCGTGGACAAAACTTAAGGAAGTTGTACCTGTTAGCATGTATATCGAGACTTTAACTCTGAAATATATTACAGTGACTTTTATTGAAGATACACAAGATAACCAAGTGTGAACAAACTTATCTCTGTCTCCTTAAAAAAAAAAAAGAAGACCGGAGACATTGAATACATCAAGTTTTATTCATGCGTTTAAATGAAAGAATTAGTGTTTTGTGTGTGTTTTTGACGTATGTACGTTTCGCCTCTATTTGAACCTATCTGGATGAAATTTTACCAAAATATAGAAATACAAGAATATACAAATTACATAAATAACATTTGTCATAATTTGTGGGTTGTTAATGACACAAGATAATAACAAATATATTAATGATTTTAACATTATTGTTCATTTTCAAAATTATCCCTAGTACACGTGGTACAGGCCATGATAATCATAGTGGGTAGAAGTAGGCGACTGCTTTTATTGTAAGTGCACCACATGTCTACATATGTAGAAAGATAAATTAGATATTTACACTAACAAGTTTGCCAGAGTCCTGTTTGGTTATTTGAACTCGATGATAGAGTTGGGGACATCATTGGAGAATATTTTTTATTTAAAAAAAGTGCCCAATACGGGATTCGAAATTCGATATTTGTACTTACAAGTGTCCCAGAGTTCCGTTTGGTTACTTGAACGGGATTCGAAATTCGATATTTGTACTTACAAGTGTCCCAGAGTTCCGTTTGGTTACTTGAACTCGGTGGTATGGTTGGGGACCCCATTGGAGAATATATTTTTTTTATTAAAAAAAACGTGCCCAATACGGGATTCGATCCTGGGACGTAGCGGGCGAAAACCAACGGTTCAGACCAGTCGTCCACGGCGTGACCTCCTCTATTATTGTATCTAGTGATAATAACCCGACATTTGCTATAACAATATTAGTTGGGCAAACATTCCTTTGGCCAGTAACGGCTATAGCCGTGTGGCTACCATATAACCTTATCTCGAGAGATTAATACATTCTTTAATAGAAGGATAATAAAACACATTTTCTCTCTCGATTTGATTATAAATGTTTCATCTGAACATTATATATTTTAACAAATATAAAATATATTTAACGTGTATGATTATTTTTGTAATAAATCAAATTTCTACTTCCCTTACTGCTATGATAAATTAATAATTATTTTGATTCGTTTCAGAAAATTTGCAGAGATTGATCTGAAATTTACTAATTCAGATGGGAGTCAGTTATAATACTGGTGTGTCTACTCAATTCAATCTCTTCCAAAGAGGTCCTCTTTGAGGACCTTGTAGGACAAATAATGCAGTGTTTTCTCCCTTGTCTTACACATCAATATGTCTTTGAACAAATAACAACTTTATTCGAATTTGGAAGTATTTCCAACTTCAAGGACAAAGAAGTGTTCTCCTCCATGTCAGGATAGAGCTGGAGAATTACACCATTCTCTGCTCGGTCCTCTCTTGGCTTGGTCACTCTTGGATATTGTCCGCCTCGTGAAAAAGAAGTGCCAAATCTTCATGGTTGAATTAAAGATAACTATATACACTTATAGGTAAAACTTAAGTAGAAAATCTTTGATGTTTCTAATCGACTCTTTTTTTTTTAAGGAGACAGAGGTTGTTCACACTTGGTTATCTCGTATGTCTTCAATAAAGGTCACTGTAATATCTTTCAGAGTTATTGTACCGATATACATGCTAAAATGTACAACTTACTTAAATTTTGCTATGAGTGTATATTGGTTATATCGTGAGTCTTCAATGAGGTCACTGTAATATCTTTCAGAGTTATTGTTTGAATTCCGATATACATGCTAAAAGGTACAACTTCCTTAAGTTTTGTCTATGAGTGTATGCCAATATATATATAATAAAAACATTATAGCATTGTCATCAACTTATATTCCCACATTTAAGACTATTGTTGCTCAAATGGAATGTGTTCTGACTAAGTGTTGTTATCTTGGGTAGTAGTTTGTGCTTAATTCCCTTAATAAATTTGTCCTTGTAGCTATCACTACATTTCCTTCCTGGTTATCTTCTTGGCAACCAAGACCTGGGTGTGAAGATCACCAGAATTGATAGGATAGAAATGTACTTTTGTTTCTGTCTTAAGTGACGACATTTCACAAAATGAATATATCGCCTAGACGTCATCTATAAATCTCATCAACAAAGAGATTCTACACTCATGGACAAAACTTAAGGATGTTTCATATTTTGATGTCGCCAGTCGTCTTTATCTTTTTTTAATTTTATTTTTGTGGAGACAGAGGCAATTTTGTTCACACTTGGTTATCTCGTGTGTCTTCAAAATAGATCACTGTAATATCTTTCAGAGTTATTGTCTGAATGCATATATACATGCTAAAAGGTAAAGCTTCCTTAAGTTTTGTCTCAATGAGTATATATTTACAATAACTTGGCTTCACAAAACATGGAGTGTTCTTAATATTCCTTAGAGATTTTATGTGTATTCATACAAGATGAGCTAAAACATACATTTTTATACACGTATATTTTATACACTTGTATATTTAAATTGTTATAAAATCGCAATATTATTTAAATTTTATTTAAAATGTCACCCCTATATCCCGTCAGTATAGAGGCAAAAATCTATGACATTTATTGACCGTTTCAGCAATCGTTGACAAAGCCACAACATCAGCTTCGGTGAATGGTCACCAGTAGACGTTCTGAATTTACAAAAACTGATGTTGTGGTTTTATAACTGAGCCGAGGCTACTAACTTGCATAGACCGTCAATAGATGGCGCATTAAAAGGGAGAGGTGTATATTAATGGATGAATTACTTCCGGCAGAATATTTACTTATATTTGCATATTCATTATACAATTAATTACATAACACTACAAGACACTTATACTCATGGACAACACTTAAGATATTTTAAGCATAAATCACTTCTCATTTGCTTACATAACGGCGGGTTTTCCAAATATGTAACTTCGAACGTTCACCTTGAAAAAAACATAAGAAAATATATTTTAAAAATAATAAAAATATATATACATGCTAAAAGGTGCAACTTTCTTAAGTTTGTCCATGAGGGTATATTCTAATTCCCAACATAGAAAGAATGAATATTTACTCATATTCCATTTAAAATATTAAATTGATTTTAAAATTTATGTTTATAAACTTCCAATATGTTTTAAAATTTCATTAAATTCCTTAAAATAAGATTATAGCTTATCTTTTATTAGAATTCTCTCAAAATTATTTTCATTTTTCTCTCTATCTTCAATTACAGTTTCCATATTGTCAATATTTACACAAATCATTCCCTTTTTTTTCTACGGAGATGATTAAACAGAAAGAAAGAAAATTATAGTAAAAATATCGAATTTTTCCCAAGTTATAGGAAAAAAAAGTGAAAAATAAGGAGAGAGGTTTGACAAATTATCTGTAAAGAACTTTCCAAGCCACTAAAGAAAAGAGAAAAAAAAACTGTCGGCACAAAATGACATATTTGAAAATGTCGATTAAAAACGAAGTCGATGGGGCAGTAAAAAATTACTAAATGACACATGTGTATTAATTAAGTACTATGGGATGGTAGTAAAGTAAATAGAGGAGCTGTTGCGTGCACACCTCTGCGTGTAGGGAGATACATTAATTTTACATTTCTCGTTGGGGCTTCCTATCATTGCGCCAGCTGCTCCTGGATAATTCCTTGGGATTCCTATGTCATCAACCTGTCACATCCTCCCTATGGAGCTAATGTTGAGAATTTTGGGCATTCGAGATCTCCATAATTCTCCCTTTCTACAAGAGAAAATAGGGATTTTGAAGCTTCTACGGGGTTTTCATGCCCTAAAGCTATAGATTAGTAAATTTAAAATTTTAAAAATAAATTTATCCATGGAAATCTGAGGGTTTTAACTTGAAATTTTTAGTGTATATAATAAAGGATATAAGGAGATGCCTTTTTTATAATATAGTATATAATAAAGTTATAATTGATTTAATGGAGAATTTTTCGAATCTATTTCAGATTCTCTTGTAAAAGGTGCGTCACTCTAGGCATAGTCGCACTGAATTAAAATGTTCATATAGGTTATAAGCATGGCACTAAACCATAATTTTGACCGTTAGACCATAATTCTAACCACTAGACCCCAATTTCGGCCATTAAAATAATATGCTTGAATATTATATATCACAAAAAAAAACAACATTAAATCACAATTGTGGCCAACAAGATAATACATTTTATCATTTGAACCCAAATTTAAATAGTAAACCACAATCCTGTGTGGAAATCAATACTAAAAGTTCGCCTTTAAGCCACAATTATAAATATTAGATCAAAGTTTTGACCTCAATTTTGCCCATAAGAGCAAAATCTCCCCACTACAAAGCCTAAAAGTGATCTCACTGAACTAACTTACCAATTTATATATTTCTAATTAAAATACCAATTAATTAATTAATAACAATGAATACATTTCGATCCCCCCTATTACAGAACTATAATTCCATCAAACTAAACATAAAACAACTTCCCGGAATTAACATCACACAGTTAATGTCGTTATACAAACAAAAAACAAAAAGTTGACAAAATTCTTTTCGGAATTCAACGCCTCAGCATTATATAACAATTAGCAAATAAAATCTCCCAATTAAGTAATTAATGTATTGCCATCGTTATAATTAAACTCTACTTTAAACCTCTTTCAGGATTTTCGGGCTTTTTGTTTGGTCCATCTTCATTGATTCAGGACTTCTCATCAGTTTCCTGATGACTTTAATCCTTTCTAACGTTACTTCTTTGATGTATTCCTCCATAGACATGTTTCTTTCAGCATCTATTGAATGCTTTTCTATTAATGAGTACTGTATTTAGCGCTTGTAGTAACATTTTATTCTGTTTTTTTTTTATTTGATTTTCTTGAAAAAAATAATTTCTGAGTTTATATATAAGGAGATAACCTGCCATCTGTAGATGAATTTTGTACCTATTTTTAAAGTAAAGTTTTCTTTTTTGATTCCTTAAATACAAGTAAATTGTAATGTTGAAGATAGAGGTTGCCATGGCCGGCTTTCATTGTTCTTAAAATGACAGACACTTTTCGGCCAGTAAAGCTTTTATATTTTGATCTTTAGACAAAAATATTTTTAACGCCTTTCCATAAAGTTAATTTTAATTTTTATTTTCCTGACGAGCACAAAATACTTTTTTTGAAACGTCGAAACAAATAAAAACAATACTGAACAGAATTTTCATATTGTTAACCTCTTAAATGCAGAGTTTCATGATGATATCACGTATTTATTCCAAACATTCTCAAAATGAAGAAGAGACATTGATGAAAGAAGAAAGATATAGACGAAATATTAAAGTTTTAAAAATAAAATTCAAAACATCCCTATATATATAAAAGTCAGTGTATGTATGTATGTGGGTATCTATGTCGGCTATACACGTCCACAATACGTAACTAATCTGACTGAAATTTTAACAGTATATAGAGTAGAATCTGGAAAAACTTATAGTGAAAATTCCAGGTCTCTATCCCGAATATTCTTCGAGTTATTTGCAAATTGCGTTGCAAATTTGCCTTTTCGCTCGCAAGCAGCGCCTCTAGCGGTGAAGATGGGAGGTAATATCAGCTGACCTAATATACATGTAAAACGTGTTTTGACAGGACATAGAGAAAAATCGGATTTTTAGCCAATAAAAAATAAAATTGACAGGTTCTGGGCAAAAATAGTTGTTTTTTAGTCAGAAAATGATCATGACAATATTGCTGTATCATGTTTGATTATCAGATACAAAATTATATCGGGAAAAATTCCAAAAAGCAGAGACCACGGGTGAAACTAGTTCATTTTTTTTTTTGTACGCAGGAACAAAATTCTAACAGAAAAACATTCATTCGAGCAGAAAACAAAAGCCAGATCATCTTTCTATAAAAATATCGCTTCTCAGACACAAAGTTTGGAGCGGGACGTTTCACAAGAGTGACATTCATGGCGCCAATTTATAATTGTAACGAATAGTATTTGAAAATCAAAATAATATAATTTTCAAATATCGTTGTGAAAATTTACATATTTATTTTTATATTTTAAAAACACACAAAGTTTGGAGCGGGACGTTTCACAAAAGTGACATCCACGGTGCCAATTTGTAATATTAGTATTTGAATAAAAACATTTAATCGGGTAAAACCCGGGCGTTGCCCAGGTCATTCGGCTAGTATTTTATAAAATACAAATATTTCTCACATTAGTTTCCTTTTTTTCTTTTAAAACGCTGCTAGCTTTCAAGTGATAATCACTCTTCAACCTGCTTAATTAAAAAAACATCAAGTATTTATTACCAGAAGTGTTTACAAATATATTTTACAGATATTTGTAAACACTTCTTATAATTAATAGTTGATTTGAAAAATAATTAAATTAAGAAAAAGGCATCTCCTTACGTACACAATCAGAAGATGCCTTTTTCTTAATTCATCCACCTTATCCCAGTACAATTTCACTTTTGACGTGACAACGTCTTAAATTAGGTTGCGGCTGGGAGTCACTAATGAAAAAGTGTAACGCCCGGTAACGTTACGATGAGTCACCGAACGAGAGTGCTGCGCGCGCAGCGCTAGAGAATTAGGCGCATTGAATCGGCGCATGCTTGTCTCTGTCTTTGTCTTTCTCGAACGTTCTTGGCGTTGGAAAAACAAGAAAGCGTCATAATACAAGTTCACACGTGTGGTTAAAGTATCGTCAGCTGTGTCTGTAGTGAAAATGTGGAGTGCTTAGATTCGTCATTTACAACAACTACAACAATAAAGGTAAATAATTGTACACTGATATTTCATTATCGTAAACTATGATTGATTGATTAATTGTTAGATTGACACAAAAGTTGAGAAACTGAGTTTATAGGGTATGTCATACTATTGATAAATGTTGATAGTGTTAAGTAAATTATTAGTTTAAAATTAAATAATTAATTAATTATTATTTTACAAATTTTAAATAGTTTCAAATTTATTTAGCAAAAATTTGAACCTTCGATCTGAATAAATGTTTTGATTTTCGAATTGATTCTTTAAAATTACAAATATTAAGAAAAAGTGGCAGATATAAGAAAACTTTATTTAAACTGTGTTGAGCAAGAATTTTAACATCTAAATTAAGTAAATGTTTTAATTTTCAACTTCATCATTTACAATTACAAATTTAATTTAATTTCAAATTTATTTAGCAAAAATTTGAACCTTCGATCTGAATAAGTGTTTTGAATTTCAAATACCAACGCGGCTGGTGGAGTGGCGATCTATCGTAAATTATCATCGACATCTACGGCGGAAGTGTTCCAAGTTGCGATTACAGACGTAACTCGTGTCATTAAAACCAAGGGTGACATGTGCATGACTGAAGTTACTTGCTTCGCCGCTAATACTAGCTTCAAGTTTATACTCGGTGCTGTATATATTCATCCAGGAGCTAGTATGCAGGATATTGGAATGTTACTATGGCAAGGACTCGGTCCGTACATTCACAACAGCCAGTACGTGCCACCGTTCGTGCAAGTTGATTCTAGTATACCGATTCTTCTGTGTGGTGATTTTAACAAAAACGTAAAACCTGACAACTCGTTTCTTAAATTCATGAAAAATACGTATAATCTTGATTGCGTATCAAACGTTTCTAAGTCAACTACGTTAAAAGGAACAACTATCGACTTGACTTTCGCAAGACACATTACAGCAGAAACACTTCCTTTCATTTCATATTTCTCCTATCATCGTCCTATCCTCAACAAAATCACTCAAATAGGAATTAGTTAAGTTTAAGTTTACATGTACAATGTTTTAGTAAACAAAATATATTTCTATAGTTAAAATTTGTGCAATTCTTATTTTCATTCAATTCCTTGTTCCTATTGTGCAATTTAAATATATTCATATCAATAAATATTCTACCGTTGTCACGTAAAATCTTCGCCCGTAAAACCGACTTTACAGGCAACCATTTTTTTTAAAACTATTTTTCACATGTTTTAATTAAGCCAGTTAAAGAGTGTGATTATCACTTGAAAGCTACCATTATAAAATTAAAAAAAGGAAACTCATTGTAAGAAATATTTACATTTTTAAAAACACTTTTCACAAATCCACTTTGGATCAAAGAATTCGAAATTATTCAAATATTATTATTACAATTATTAATACAATTATTCAAATTAAACAGACTATACCATGTATCTTTTATAATTTTACTGTTATTTCTATTCTGCATTGCACTGTCCTAAAAATACGATTGAAATAAATAACTGAATAAATGAATTTATACGTAGATTCCCCAAAATTGTGAAATGAAACAAACTCCTCTAAAAGGATCAACTATTAATAAAATAATAGTTTAGCTGCGAGAAAAAGAAAGAAGAAGAACAACCATCTATACCCTAAGTCCACCTCGGGAATTGACATATTTGCCAGGATTAGTTCTATAGGGGGGATTTAGTTCCCTAATCCGCCGCTAGAGGGAGCTGTCCTCAATTGTTTTCCACCCCCCTCTCTCCAGTATTAATAATGTCGGGGGTTGGAGATTAGTTGTGCTTTACTCTCGTCTGCTTTCTTCCTATCTTCTGTTTGTTTATTTGTACTCTCGACACCAAGTGTATGCGCTTTTGTAAGTGAAGTGCTTTTTATAATTATCTTTTTATTTTTGTAATTATGTTTATTGATTCAATGGGATATGTAATTAGTGATTGGAATATGTAATTAGTTATTGGAAAAATTCAATGAACTCTTTTTGTTTGGTATTTGTTAAATCCATATTTACATATGTCATATTTGCATATAAACAGCCATTTTTTAAAATTTTGTTATTAATTGGTATATCAATTGATGTGTCATTGGATTACGCTCTGTTATTATTATTATTATTATTTTTTTAATACTAGGCCATATCATTATTTTTTGTTCGGTTTTGTTTTTTTAAATGTTCAACATATAATGATGATTATATTTCTCTTGTCTTTTATTCTTACAATAAGGTCTGATGGGATTTTTTCTGAATTATTTGATAAACATAGGGAGTTGAAGTTTATCATTTATATTGAAAGAATTGTGATTATCAAACAGATCTCCAACGAATTCTGATTGGACGAATATGGCCATGTTTGTTTATAAAGATAATTTAAGGGGAATGCGACGAAATTAAAAAAAATCGCCAATATGTTTATCTATCATTAAAAATATTGAGTTGAGAAATTCCTATATATCCGTAGCTATCAATTTTATAAAAAATAGCACAAAGGTATTGTATTGTAATCAGATTGATAAATTAAGAACAGGCATTTCCTAATCTTTACACTAAAAATTACTGATGTCTTGCGCCAACTGTCTGAAAAGAAATATCAACTATAATTATAACAATAATTTAACAATTAAAAAAAATCGACAATTAGTTGATATTTATTCCGAAAGATGGCGCAAGCCATCAGCAATTTTTAGTTTCACGATCAAAGAATGCCTTACTAATAATTTTAATCTTTACTGATCAATTGTTTTACGTATCTTTATTTTTCTAGCGACAGAAAGAATTGAAAGAATAAATTTATGGAATAGAGAGAGGATTTTGAAAATGTAACCATCTTCAAACAGAAGTACTGTATGGAAATCAGAATTGCTCCTGAAACCTCGAATAATTCTTTTTTTTTTTCGGATTTCGTTTTGATATTGGTTTAAAAAATTAATCGTCATTTAATTGAAATTCCAAAAATACTAACTCCTTGTATGATATGAGATATTTTTTGAGAGAAAAATTCCAACCCCAGGGAAGAGTGTCTTGCAAAAAAAAAAACATAATTTAATATTCTCGAGCTTTCGAGCATTGGAGTTCTTCTACAGAAGTAAGGTTAATTATAACCACAAGACTTACTCCTGTAGAAGGCTCCAAAGCCCGAAAGCTCAATACAATTAAGTTCTATTTTTTGCGAGATACTCTTCCCTGGAAAGAGGGAATTGAAATGATTACTTTAACATTTTACTGATCTTTAAAGTTTAAAAGTTGCTCATTTTATCTTGATAACTTTCTAAAAAAGAAAGGCTTCGGATCAGAGTTAGTACCCACCTCTCTATATTACATATCTCCTAATGCTATATGTAAATAACTAGGATTTTTGGTTTGTAAAATACTATACCTCAAGACAGTTGACAGAAAAAAAGTCACTAAAAAGATCTTCTAAACTTCAGATTTAAAATATGAAAAAAAAAAACGATAATTGACTGATATGAGAGATCTTCATTATCAAATATTTAAAAATATTTAAAATAAGCAAACATGAATTTCTCAATTTCCCTAAATATATATATACCACCAAAAACGGTATAAAACTATCCCAAAAGAATTTTTCAAACTTTTTCTTTTGGCGCGAAAATTTTTGGCGGGATTTTTTTTTTTTTTGGCGGGAAAGAAGAGTGAGGGTGAAATAAATATTGGAAAGAGGAAATATTCAATGATAAATATAAAAGTAATGTTCCTGTATAAGAAGAAAAGTTTTCTATAGAAGTATAATTAAAGAAAAATCATTGAGGAACAATTCGATGCCCCTAGAGAGGAGATCGACTAACGAGGCAAGTTTAAAGCATCGGCTGGCACATCGACCGCCACCCGATCTTCCCTAATTTGGAGAAGTTTGCGAGAGAAAGCCGACCTTTTGGGAAAATATTATCTCTGCATCTTGTTTGGTCTTCTGATTGAATTTCCTCTCTCTCTCTCTTACCTTCCATTTGGTTCAAGAATTCTCAAAAGATATTCCTTTGTAATATCTTCTGCCTTATAAAATGGGTAGAGCGGGAGAATCTTTTGTTTAAATATTGCTTTAAAACCTCCAGTATGTTTGAATATTATATTATTCCTATATATATATATCGTTTTGAAAATAGAGCAATCTATATTTAAATAAATATATAATAAAAAGTCATATATTGGATCAAAATATCATTTATTTTACCAATATTTCAGTTGGCTGAACGCCAACCTTTATCAAGGTATTATAACATTTTAATATGTGTATTAAAAATAGAGCAATCCATATTTAAATAAATATATATTAAAAAGTCATATATTGTATCTTTTTATTTAATCCAATATAGGCCTTTTTTATATGATATAAATATATATGTTTAAAGAGGAATATATTTAAGCAAAATATGTATTTTTATCTCTATATATATTGTTGAATCATCGCCTCTCCATTTTTTTTATTAAAAAAAAAACTTCACTATTTTAAAGATTTATTTTAAATTTTTATATATTTTAAAATATCATGTATCATTATCACCTATATTCATCATGTTTATATCTATCATATTTACTTCTTGAATATCTTTATAAAGTGGTTGAATCAGAGAATTACAGGATGCCTTATAGTGTATAATATTATAATAAAATGAAAATTTCTAGAACTAATCATATTTTTCACAATTTAGGTAATTCCGTTATCTACTTCTCGTAGTTTGGAGAGTATCGAGATTGTCCACACTTTTAAAATATCGGAATATTCAGAATTCTTATAAAGGTAAACATTATCTAAATGAAGAAAAAAAAAGAGGCATTTCCTGTTCGTGCAACTAAAGGTTTTTGATGGCTTGCGCCATCTATCGGAATATAACGTTTCTTGATTAATCAAAAACTGTATTCGGCCAATTCTGGAATAATTTTAAAAAATCAACGATTTTTTGATATTTATTCCGATATATGGCGCAAGCCATCAACAACTCTTAGTTGCACGAACAGGGAATGCCTTTTTTTCTTAATTTATCCACCTGATCCAATTATAAACTCACTTTTGTACTCTTTATTTTTTACAGTAGCTAAATGGGTCCTTAAAATAGACGATAGAGGGTTGTTGAAACGTTAGAAGTGGTAAATAAAGGTTATGTGGTGTAAATAAGTTACGTCTCAATAACAATATACATGATATACATGTATTTGTAACAATTAAATTTACTAGCAATGTGTTTCTTTTTAATAATATCATCAATTATTATCTCTACAGACCTTACTACAATGATAAATGTTATTAAATGAGAGGGCTTGGCTCATCAGTAGTGAACCCTCTCAGCGGTTTCGCCAAATTAATCTCCAGACCGCTCTACTATTGTATTGGATTGGTTTTGTTATATATCCTGCATATTATATGGAAGGCAGCTTAGGGGTGTTTAGGGAAGAAGCTATGGACATAGTTTATAGGTCTGTTGAGGTACATACATACAAAATTTCAAGGAATTGCATCGAGCAAAGCTCTTCTGCTGAGGGTTCACCACAGATGAGCCAAGCACTCTCATTCAATAACTTATATCATTGTAGTAAGGTCTGTAGAGATAATGTTTGATGATACTATTAAAAATAAACACACATTGCCAGTAAATTAAATTGTTAAAAATTTTATCGATTGATAGCACAATAGAATTTATAAATATACTATACATGTATGTTAGAAAATACTTGTGTTCCACAACCAACATCAACACTGTACTATGCAACAATATAACTTCCATATTTACATATACACATTGTCATCTAATAGGTTTTCTTCATAACAAACTTGTTATTTTTTGTTCCAATTAGTATGATAAAAGGTCCAATCAATATTTCTCTATTAAAGATGGATATCACATTACCGGGAACGAGCTAATTTTAATTATATGAGAAAAATATTTTAATTAAAATAAATCCCTGGAGCTATTATTTATAATAGTAATTTACCTATTAAATTGTATCGATCCCCTTTAATTAACAGAGAGTTTTTTATATTTGAACTTGTACCTGTTTATGGAATGACAACAAAATCTGGTTGTATTTCAGGAGAAAAATTAGAATTGTGTAAAGAGAGTAATGAAGATAATTATAAATATACTAAAAAAGGCACCTCTCCCTTTAATAATGCATTAAAACGATACAATTTTCGTCATCTTAAAAGAAAACCTTACTAGTGATAATGAAAAATATTATATATAATAATGTTGTTGTTGTTGTCGTGTCCAAAGAAGAGTCTCAGATGTCTCCATGCATCTCCATCACAGCAGCAGCAATATCCACTATCTTGGGTATGTAAAGCTGCTGCTCTGGGTCTAAGTCAATTTTCTGCAAGGCTGCGGCCATTGCTGGGCCTGAGAATATGTGAGTAGGTGTTAGTTCCACACCAGGACAGTTGTTGCATGCTTTATAAGTTCTTGTGCCATCTGGATGTATTGTCATTCCTTTATAGTGTTTTGTTCTAAGTCTTGTTATAGTTTTTGTCAGTTTTCTCTCAGAGTTTATTTCACATATTTGATCTTTTCTTATTTTTTGTTTGATTATCTTGTATATATATAATAATATAATATATAATATAAAATATAATAAGCCCCAACACACCAGTTAAGGAAAATTCAGACAAAAGCCAACAACATGTATACCTTGGTTTTGGACTATGGGCCTCACAGTACGATTTCCTATACGGTTTATGAAGGAGTGGGGGCCATAGTATGAAACCATGATTATACAGTTTGAGCTTTGTTAGAATTTGACATACTTGATGTTATAGTTTCACAGCGTTCAGTGTGAGCGTACTGCTTAGAAATAAAAAAAAATGTTTTAATACAATTAAAGAATGCATAAAATGTATTTATTATTAAAGGAGAGGTGTATTTTTTGCGCATGAATATCATTATACTTAAATTTCATACTTGGTATAAAGGATTTATCTGCTAGAAGGAGCCAAGAAAGCTTTCGGAAGGTCACTAAATGAGCTGCGAGTCACCAACAGATCAAATTAGAAAATATATATCCATAGTGTCACCAAAAGTCGACTTCTTCTTCTTTCTTATCTCCACTCAATCATATTAGGGTAACAAGTTGTGACCCTTGATGGTGTCTGTTTGACAACCATCATGAAAAAGTCGACTTAATAGACGCTAACAACATAAATTATTACATATTTGGAAAAGTAATTTTAAAAGTAGCATTGCTACTGATTATATTATTATTTTATACTTAGAAATGTTCCATAGCTCCTTTTTGTTACTTGATCTCACTAATGTGGTTACACTTTTGCAGGAATCAGGGCTATTGAAGCAATATTTTATATCAGAAAAAAAGTTCCCAATAAGGGATTCGATCCCAGGTTGTAGATATCGGAAATCGATGGTTTAAACCACTCTTCCAGCGATATCCTGATGGAAAGGTAACATTATCTCACTATTGAATGAGATCATAGCTCTCTATCATTGGTGTTATCTCTATTATTTTGTTCATTGTGTCCTTTGTTTGTTGTGGACTAAGTGGAGATATTGCCGAAGTCTTTATAATCCTCTCTTACAGAAAAACATATCTAAACATCTTTCAGAACGGTATTATTACCAAGAAATCAACAATTAAACCAGAAAAATAATCGAGATTAAAAAAAATGTCTAATTAATAATTCATTAATCTCTTAAAGAAAAAAATAAATACGTCCAATAGGATTTTCCTCCCAAAGCCAATCAACATTAGATAGTATAAAGGTCAATAGTCAACCAAAATTTAATTTGGAAAATCACTGAATTAAATAAATATATACGCACAGAAAAACTTTGCTTTCTTTTCACAAAGGCCTTGGTGAGGAATTTTAATTATATTTGCATATTATTATATAAATGCATATTTACGCATATAAATGCTGTATGGTTGGCTGAGAATATATATATTTTTTAAATATATGCATTCTCCTGTCAGAAGTAATGTATTTCTGTAATTTGGTGTGTTGTATTTCTGTTGTTGTGTTGTTTTTATAATGGTTATATACGTATTATTCTAGTTATATATTCAATGATACGGTATATTATTTATTATATGTGCATATTATATATATATGCATCGCTCTGATGCATAATTAAAGGGAGAGGTGCCAATTTGGGTACATGAATATCTTCCTCACACAAATTTATATAGTACACCTATCCCCCGATTTACACGGTAGATACGTTCCTGAGAAAAACGTGTAAATCGGGGGATAGGTGTACACAGAAATAAAAATAAAATGCATTGACAGGTTAAAATATGTAGTCAGCACATAAGCTCGGGATTCCTCCTGAGATGTGTACACAGCGCATGTGTTCAATCACAGTAGCATTTAGTATAGTGCGATAAAAAAAACTTATTTGGAAAACCGTGTGAAAGCGAAAACGTGTAAAAAAAGTACCGTGTAAATCGGGGGATAGGTGTATATACAATTAAGGTTATATCGCTAAAACATATAGTTTTGAATTTAAAAAAATATTTATTGTATTTAATATTGCGATTATAAAAAAAGTATTATTAAATAAAGAATATATACCGTTCTTATGAAAATAGATCAACCAATAAACAAAGACCTCTATATAATATAAAAAGGTATCTTAATGTATATAAAGGCAAAACTTTTGCTTCAAATATATATTTGTGCATTGATAAGGGATAGCGTGCCACCAATCGAAATAATCGATAAAGAAATGACATGGGGATAGATCAGGTGAATAAGGCGGAGAATGAAAACAAATCCTAAAATGTATTACTCTTTGACAACTTTATGGTTATCTACAATGTACATAAATCTCTGTGAAAAAAAATTAATTAATTTTGACCAACATAATTTATAACATCAGATATTTATAACACCATTGAGGAGATAAATACACAAAGAAAACACTATATATATAATAGGTGATAAAATATATACACTATTAGAATAGAAATGCCATGAAATTTTGCTTTAATAAACCGAGGGGAAGAAGTTAGGTTGTTCCAGCTAAACTATAAATTCACTAAATAATTACCTCACAAAATGTAGTAAGCGGAGCGCCCTCTACAATTACATCTTCATCAGTAATTCGAGATTTATTAGCAGGCATCTGGTGAATAATTCATAGAGTCCTGAGCGCTCGCCTTACTGAGGATATAACCCTACCGCATATTTCCTCTCTCTCTCTTCTAGACACAATACTTTATTAACTTGGGATTTGCAAGGCTCTCTGTTATAGGATTTATTATCTCTTTATTAATAAAGTCAGTGTGCTGCACTTTCTTTGATATTTATAAATATTAAAATACCTTTGAGATGGATTATATGTAAATATTTTATAATCATATATATATTGTGTGTGTATATATATGTATTGTATATAATATATGTAAAATAAGACATAGATATTATATGCAAAATAGGCGACTTTTCTTCTATAAATAAAATTTCATGAAATACATTTATTAAAAATATTAAAGATAGCTTTCTTTTCTTTTGCAAATATTACAAAAGTAAAATTGTATTGGGATCAGATAGATAAATTAAGAAAAAAAAAGACATCTCCTGATATTGCAACTAAAAGTTGGATTGTGCCATCTATCGGAATAAATATCAACTGAACGTTGAA
This sequence comes from Cordylochernes scorpioides, assembly GCA_030710605.1. Taxonomy (NCBI): domain Eukaryota; kingdom Metazoa; phylum Arthropoda; class Arachnida; order Pseudoscorpiones; family Chernetidae; genus Cordylochernes; species Cordylochernes scorpioides. The sequence goes on along the minus strand of CP092863.1, from coordinate 219,021,772 downwards.
TTTTGGAATGGAATAATTAGAAATCAACGATTAGTTGATATTTATACTGACAATGGCGCAAGCCATCAGTAACTTTTGATTTAACAATAAGGAGATGTTTTATTTTCTTAATTTATCCACCTGTTTCCAGTAGAATTTCACTTTTGTATTATTTTTTCACATGATTATCATCTTGGATAGTTAGCGACTGCTTTCCTTTACTGTAAGTGCTCATGTATACACATACAGATAGCTGCATAAACTTTACACTTACAAATGTGCCAGAGCCCTGTTCGGTTGTATTCACTGGGGTAGGAACTTGTGGACAATTTGGAAGAAGTGGTATGTAATAAAAAAAAGAGGCTAAATGCTGGATTCGATCCCGTATTGTGAACATCGAAAATCAACTTCGTGTATCCTTCCTTTACCAGCCTCAAAATTAAATAGAGATATGATTCCATTCATTTTGTAATTTAAAAAAGCTGAAAAAATATATCAAGAAGACCAAGATATGCTCACAACACTTAAAGAAACATGTTATGGTTTTATAAGGTACTCCAACAATCAACAAAACAGCGGTAAACAAGCTAAGCCTAACTCCTGCTCCATCATTTGTTCTCCAGGTGTGCAGGATCTTTCAAAATGCTTGCCAAATCATTGAAATATATAGAAAGACATTTATTAATTGCACTACATATATAAAAAATTAACATATAGAATTTTAAACATACGTTCTTATTGAAAATAGAGCAATCCATAAATAAATCTCTAATTAAAAAGGCATATATTGGATCAAAATATCATTTATTTTACGAATATTTCAGTTGGTTGAACGCCAACCTTTATCAAGGTGTTATAACATATTTAATATGTGTCTTGAAATATTGGTAAAATAAATGATATTTTGATCCAATATATGTATTTTTAATTAAACATACATTCCTATTATAAAGCAATAACACGCCGTCTATATATAACGAATGAAGACATTAAAATAAATTTTGAATATTCATACATGTATAAAGAAAAAAGATTATTAACAAGTCTCAACACAACACATCGTAGCTTTAAGATTTTGTTATATATATATGTAATATTGTTTCAAATGTGCCGAAGAATGGATGAACTGGCAGTCGTGTACGTGAGGCGAGTGTTGATGGTCTTCCCGCACGCGGACAACAAGAAGCAGAGGCAGGGCTAGATGTTAGCACAAAGAGGGATCGGGGACAGCCCACGGGACAGAGGTAGAGGCCATGACACCAACTTTGATGTTTATCACCGAGACATGGAGGGAGAGTGTGTGAGACCGACAGGCTGAAGCGAACTCCCGAGAAACACCCCCTAGAACATCTGCTGACCCCCTGCCAAAACTTGTCCTGCTTACAGGGGGGTCTCTATAAGAATGTCCCTCGGGACCCTACATGGGCTGGGCGTTGCCTTTTTCCACCCCTTTGTCCCTGCTGCCACCAGCTCTATGGATTTTTATTTTCACGTCAACATTTTTAGTGTTACATACAAATAGGGGTTTACAGGTATTATTAATAAAGATATAGCATATATACAAAATATGGGGGTGGCAGCAGACAGAAACGGTGTAGATTTTAATACAGTTTAAAATATACTATAGAATGTGACCCCGGTGATGAAGGTTTGTTTGGGGGAAATGAAATAACATGAATGATGACCTAACAAACCTATTATAAAATTAAAAGAAATAATTTGGGCACAAATTAGTTAAAATTATTATAAGTATAAGATAATAAAAAGGACAATAATATAATGATGACGTCTCAATAAGATATAGAATATGATGAAAGAAAAAATACATAAGAATAAATTATAAAATAGAGAAAATATACAAGATAAAATTAGAAATGCCGTAAAAGTAATTTACTTAGAGAAAAAAATTGAGAACCCATTGAATGAAAAAATAACTAAAAGAAAAGCATAAAACTATTAAGTTGAACTAAGATTATAAGTTGACGCAGAGGGTTAATGAAGGTATATGGGTATAGCTTAATGAGTTCTGCAATGCAGTACGAACTTGTGTTAGTGAGGTACTGTTTTCATTAACAGAACGTTCCTGATGTTTCGTTTGCATCATCAGTTCAGACTAGCAGGGAGACGTAGGTAGGTTGAAGAATGTGGAAAGGGAAAGGTAAACGCAAGAGATGTACTGCTGCCAATAATATGGTACCCGGCTTGTATAATGAAAAAAAAAAAAGAGAAAAATGATAAAAATGATGAACCGGGTAAAAAAAAAGGAATCTAGCTGGGTATCCTGAACTCACTATTGGGAACGATATAGCGAGGAAGGATGTTTCCAGTTGGATTAAAAAAAAATTCTGTCGAGCAAGAATCTCTTGAGGGGAGTATATGAGATTGGGGAATAAAGAAAGGGAAGAGAGTTGCAAGGGTTGTTCTGTTGCCAATGATTATTTCACCCGACTTGAATGGTAATAAAAAAAAAAAAGAAAAATGATGATTGGTAATGATGAGTCGGGTGATAAGAAAAATAAATCTAGCTGGGTATCCTGAACTCACTATTGGGAATGATATAGCGAGGAAGGATTTCTCAGTTGGATTAACCAATGAAAAAAAAAATGTTTGGCGAACAGGAAGCCCTTGGGGTAATGCATGAGAAGGTATGGGTGGGGGAGTTTAGGAGACGTCAACGATAAAATTAGAAAAACGAAATAGATAAAATATATAAATTCAAAAATATCTTAAACTATTAAAAATATTATTAACGTTTTCAATATCAAAAGTTTTAAAATGATGAGAAAGATGGTTGAATTTATAATATGTGTGCAATAAGCCTAGAGATAATGAAAAAAAAAAACAATTGAAGAAAAAAAAAGGTATAATTAGTTGTGGTTTGGCTGACGGCATTACTAATGATGGTTAAATGAAACACAAAATAATAATAAATATTTATATAATTGATTAATGTTAAAAATGTTTATACATATCTAAAGTTGTATTAATTGAAATGGTAATGGGGCAGGTAAAATGAATAACTTGATGAAATTATAATAATAATGTTATTGCTATAAATAGGGTATCGATGAGTAGTTAATTAGTGCAAAAAAAAAAAAAACGGAGATAGTGTTACATTAAATAGTTCTTTAGAGAAAATTCTCCTACCAGATGGATGTCTTGAGTGGGTCTTGTGGAGTCGCTTGCGATGAGGCTAGGTGGTCACTTTTTGCGGTGGTTGCCATGGGACATCGTCGATGCTGGTAAGCGAGGCAATGCCAGGATTCTTCGATGGATCTTGTCTGCCTGTTCGAGCCGATGGAAGAAGGTCCTCGTGGCGCAGGAGATGTCGATGGGGGCGATGATGATCTCCTCGGTGCGAGGTATGGGTAGTCCTCGCATGGCGTCTTTGAGATGGTCTACTGGATCGTCAAGGTGGAAGGCAAGTAGAAGGAGCATCCACACGAATGCGCCGCTGACCATCGGTGTCTCTGTCATCCTCTGCATGCTGCTGTCCTCAGTTATCCTGTCGACTTTCTGTAATATTGTTTCAAATGTGCCGAAGAATGGATGAACTGGCAGTCGTGTACGTGAGGCGAGTGTTGATGGTCTTCCCGCACGCGGACAACAAGAAGCAGAGGCAGGGCTAGATGTTAGCACAAAGAGGGATCGGGGACAGCCCACGGGACAGAGGTAGAGGCCATGACACCAACTTTGATGTTTATCACCGAGACATGGAGGGAGAGTGTGTGAGACCGACAGGCTGAAGCGAACTCCTGAGAAACACCCCCTAGAACATCTGCTGACCCCCTGCCAAAACTTGTCCTGCTTACAGGGGGGTCTCTATAAGAATGTCCCTCGGGACCCCACATGGGCTGGGCGTTGCCTTTTTCCAACCCTCTGTCCCTGCTGCCACCAGCTCTATGGATTTTTATTTTCACGTCAACATTTTTAGTGTTACATACAAATAGGGGTTTACAGGTATTATTAATAAAGATATAGCATATATACAAAATATGGGGGTGGCAGCAGGCAGAAACGGTGTAGATTTTAATAGTTTAAAATATACTATATATATATATTTTTTAAGTTTAATTAATTAATTGTTCCCACACAGAGTATGTATATAAGATCATATGTAAATAGGCGCTAACTATAAGAATATAAGCTTCTCTTTGTTTACTAAAAGTTTTATTTTGTTCTCTCTCTTGTAAATCAATAATGCTTGATTAATCTTTTTGGAATCATTTTCATTTAGAAAGTCTAAGTCAATAGATTTTCACATTCGACGGACTAATTTATATTTTAAAAGGTCGAATATATATGTGAATGATCACATTTAACCATTTCCCCCACAGAATAATCGATCCAACTTCCATCCTACTTCAACTCATAAACCAAAGCTACAACAGCAGTCATAAATTATTGAGTAAATTGAAGCAGTCCCTCGCCATGGACATCGAAATGACATTGTAAACATAACATTTCAGATAGGTTTAGTTGGTGGTTGCCTCAGTGATTGGCCATTGTTGGTTCCATATGCTTGAATTGAATATTGTCAAAAAGCCCCATCCAGATGGGACACCTGTCAATTATCCCTTGACCCCGTGGGGGATCACAGGTGTGAGGGGATCTCGGAATCTTATCTGCATATAAGGAAAACGGAACGCCTCAGTGGCTAACGACGCTCATTATTATTATCTTTACCTTGGGATAAGTTGTTATCTCTCTCCCTATAAATACCTCTTATATATAATTTTATTGAAGAACTAAAAGGTAAATACCCACCCTTATAATAAATTAATTATCCCCAAATTTGCCTTTGCTTTATTTATCTCCGCGACAATATTACACCTTAGTTCTATATATTTTATTGCTTAAAAAGGAATACAACAAAACAAAAAAAAAGCAACTACAATTGCAAATGATTTGATAAATAACAAAGAAACACATTTTTTAAAATGATAATGATAAAAGTTGAATATGTCTGCTAGAAAAATGCTTTATATGAATTAAAAAAATAATAATAATTACAAACTTAACATATAAATTTCAAACAGTCATTTTTATGTGTTCTTTGTTCGCCTTGTATGAGAACAGAATTAAAGGTACTTATCTTATATGAATTTATATCTATCAACTACGACTGGAACAAAGCAAGGCAATAGCTTACTGGTAAGGACCAGTCAGCAATTGAATGACTTTGAGACGAAGAGTAAAGCCAGTTCAATTTCCATCTTACTACCTATGTAAATAACACAAGATGATTGTTACCTTACCCAATTGGGAGAATCTGTGTGGGGCATGTCCCTAATAAAGGCTTTGTGTGTGTGTGTGTGTGACTGGAACAAAGCCTTTTTATTAAAACTCATCCCGGAGTCCAAAGAGAGAAAAATCAAAAGTAAAAAAGTTAAACGCTTTGCCAAATGCTTTATTTTTATATTTCTCCTGACGAAGACAAAATATTTTTGTCGAAACGTTGAGAAAATAAAAAACTTCTAACTGGCCGAACTGGTCTATTTTTTATAGACTGGTCTATAACTGGTCTATTTTTTTTATAGAAAAAAGTTAAAGTTTTGATTTAAATTGCAGACGATCTAAGCGACCAAATAACGAATCGTCTGCAATAAGTTGAATTAGCGCGCCATTTGAGAAAAAAATTGTTTTTTTTTTCTTTACAGATCCAGGTACGCCCTTTTTTATAATCTTAATGGATCGCCTTTTGACTCAAATTATTTTATTGTTCCAATATTTCGAGGGGCAACTCGCCTCTCTTTATCGAGGATGTTTGTGTTTTTCACTAAAACATGCGAGCACGTGTACGCCACTCTCGTTCTACAAGGCCAATGAAAGAATTGTGTCTTTGATTTAAATATTACATTCAGTATATATTGTAACTTCAAGTGTTGTTTTACAATCACAAGCCGCAGTGTATTATATTGTATTCAGTATATATACAGCTAATAATTATATTTAATATTATAGATTATTATTTTATCTATGAAAGAGAGATAGATTTATATACAACAGTTTTGAAAATAGAGCAATCCATACTTAATTCATTAGATAATAAAAGGCATATATTGGATTTAATAGACGACCCAATATATGCCTTTTATTATCTAATATACAACAGAGTGTAATTGTAAATAATTGTGTGTATACATATTAATTCTAAATTAATGATATATATTATAATGATATATATAATTCAAAGAAATGTCCTATACGGGATTCGAACCCAAGCCAATCATATTAGCGCGCCATCTGTTATAAGAAAATTAAACTATTTATGACGCGTATGTTTCTTTTTGAAATAAAACAATTTTCTACTGCCCTTACTGCAATTGTAAAATAATGGAAAGGGGCCTGGCTCATCAGTGGCAAACCCTTCTAGCGGTTTCGCCAGTTTAATCTACCATACCGTTGTGATATTGCAACATTTGTACTAGAGTGATACACCAAAAATGCATTGTTTTAATGCATTTTGAAGGGAGAGGTGCTAAATTTGATAAATGAATATCATCTTCACGCAACATCATTGTAGAATGGGCAAATCTTCACTCATTTAGAGCCTGGGCGAAGCCATTTGTTTAGTTGACAAATGAAACAACTGACCATTGACTAAAAAAAAGATAGAAATTATTGCCCACTGTCTATAGGGTGCTGTGTGCGATTCGAAACAAAATCAATGACTGAAAAAATAAATAATTTTATAATCCGAGAGAATTACCATAGTCTCCAGAAACATTTACACAAAAAATTAACTTAAATTGCATAGTTTTATACAAGTATTTCCTTGATAAAAAAAGGAGAAAAAAACAAGGAAATGCAATTTATTTTTTCCATTTGTAGACAAATACATATATTCTATAGAAATTGTTATTTTAACCATTTTCAAATCAAATTTAATTCTCTCTAACAATTCGATAAGATTTCAATGGAAATGCCAAAATGGAGATATGGAAAATAATCATTTAAAATAACATTTCCCGAATCAAAATGCAATTTTTATAGAAATCATTTCGGAAGATGTAGGCCATGAATAAATAAAAAGCCCCGAATATTGCATCAAATATTTATTTATTTGTTGTGATGTTTAGAAAGGGAATTTTTAATGAGCTGTGTCCCTTATTTGTACACTTAAATTTGATAGAAAATACAAATATGTATTTTAGATATATTTGCATAACAAGAGGGACTTTTGTATGGATTTTAAAATAGTATAATGTGTCCATGAATGGACCCTTGTTGATAAATCTCTCTCAATATAATTTTGACGATATATTATTTCATTAATTAGTTAGTCTTATTATATCAAAATTCGAAACTATTATAGACGAAAATGATTCTTTTTTTAAAATAAACAAATTCTACTGTCTTTACTGCAATGGAAAAATTAATGGGAGGGCCTGGCTCATCAGTGGTGAACCCTGCCAGCGGTTTCGCCAGTTTAATCTACCATACCGCTTTTATATTGCATTTTTTGAAATTCCTTTTATAGTGATACTGTTGCTAGACTCTTTGAATGGGTATTTTAGATGAACTATGGACATAAGCTTTGAGGACAGCAGAATTACATACAATTATAAATATATAAAATGATTCGAGCAATCGCTCTTCCGAAAATATCAAATTGTGTATTTTATTATAGCAATTAAATTATGATGCATAAGCGCGCCATCTGTTATCAAAATTCGAAACTATTATAGACGCGAATGATTCTTTTTTAAAAAATAAACAATTTCTACTGTCCTTACTGCAATGGAAAAATTAATGAGAATTTCTACTGTCCTTACTGTATTATCATATACTGAAGCACCTCTTCAATCTTCTAAGTCTATCAATCCATAGTCTGGAGGTAAGATGTCTTGGTTTCTTCAGTTGTATCCACGGTGAAATTTACATTTCAGCAGACCACTGGTGACAAGTTGTCTCTAAGTATATTGCCACGTGGAAAATCAGGAAAGACAAACTTCACGTTGACACAGAAATTTAAAATAAAAGGATTTAAAAGCGCGAATGTTTCTTTTATACACAAAACGAACTTCTACTGTCCTTACTGCGATGAAAAATATATTGGGAGGGCTTGGCTCATCAGTGGTTAACCCTCCCAGCGGTAAGAACACACAGGTAAGAACACACTATGAATGATAAACAAAAGATAAGCAAAGAGGGAAGTTTACAGAGTAGTAAAATATAAACATAAAAAATGATACTCTGTTAATAAAATAATAAATACTTTGTTACAATATTGTTACATCGTACCCAGTCGTGTTCTTTGTCCAATCAGGATGCCACAAAGATAGTACACGTGAGTTCGTAAGGGATGCAGGTAAAGTTACCAATCTATTATACGCGAATCTCGAATAATAATACGATTATCGCGAATTAATACGAACACCATTGGTCCGCTGGAATGAATATCATACCTTGGTCTACCAATGTAGTTCGAGATTGATCTAGTGTCTTCGATGTGTTCTTCAATTAACATCAGGCTTTCATGTCGTAACACATGGCCCCTAGCCAACATCTCTTTTCTCAGTATGTTAAAGAAACATCCGTTCTGTCCCGGTAACATTATCATATGCTACACTCATAGACAAAACTTAAGGATGTGGAAAGTCTTTAATATTGCCGGTCGTTTGTTGTTTTGAAGGCGACAGAGACAATTTTGTTCACACTTAATTATCTCGTGTATCTTCAATAAAGGTCACTCTAATATATTTCAGAGTTATTATCTGAATCCCAATATACATGCGAAAAGGTTCAACTTTCTTAAGTTTTGTACATGAGTGTATACGAAGGATTTTAGCATTGAACTCAATTCCAATATGAGACCTGCTGTGGAAGTCTATATAGTTAACCGAACATTAATGGGGGCATATTGTCCATATTTACATATATCGGCTGAAATTTGCATGTAAAGCGCAGGAGGGCGGGAAGAATGACTCAACAAGAAGCAGTAATTAGGGAGTGTGATCGCTAATTGGGAAATTAGGCCTAGGACTTATGTATTCCGGCCACACGACCTTCTAGCTTAATTGAGATAAATGGCCTGGTCACGGGGCTTCCTTTCTTGTTCTCACTTTGTCATCACCTCTCTCCATTTCACAACTTTCTCCTGTCCACTTCTCTATATTTCAATAATCCCTTGTAAATCAATATTACGGTTCAAACATCAGGCCTCATGGGATACTTTTCTTTTAAACAATCTCTGGGATATTTGCACCTTAACAAAGTTGAGAATTAGTAAAAAAACAATGGTTGCCTGTAAAGTCGGTTTTACGGGCGAAGATTTTACGTGACAACGGTAGAATATTTATTGATATGAATATAATTAAATTGCACAATAGGAACAAGGAATTGAATGAAAATAAGATTTGCACAAATTTTAACTATAGAAATATATTTTGTTTACTAAAACATTGTACATGTAAACTTAAACTTAACTATTTCCTATTTGAGTGATTTTGTTGAGGATAGGACGATGATAGGAGAAATATGAAATGAAAGGAAGTGTTTCTGCTGTAATGTGTCTTGCGAAAGTCAAGTCGATAGTTGTTCCTTTTAACGTAGTTTGATACGCAAACAAGATTATACGTATTTTTCATGAAATTAAGAAACGAGTTGTCAGGCTTAACGATTTTGTTAAAATCACCACACAGAAGAAGTTCACAAGTGTCGCGCATCCACGTTTCAGTCAATACTAAATAGTCTGATCGTGGTATCACTGTATCTGTTTCAATGTCCGCGGCATGGGCACTTAAACTTTGACAGTTGATGTTCGTTACGATAAATTGTCCAGCGTCGGTCGCGTCGTCACAGAATTTTACGGCTTGTTTGGTAATTGTGTCTAGAGTGTGTCCACGAAGTCGTAAGTATTCATTGCGAATATCTCGAGTAGTCTGTGAGTCGTTTCCATCTCGGCCATGTTTGAAAACCAATGGAGAGTCCTTTTCTGTTATGATGTACAACATTTATTCAGATATTAACACTTATTCAGATCGAAGGTTCAAATTTTTGCTAAATAAATTTGAAATTAAATAAAATTTGTAATTGTAAATGATGAAGTTGAAAATTAAAACATTTACTTATATTAGATGTTAAAATTCTTGCTCAACACAGTTTAAATAAAGTTTTCTTATATCTGCCACTTTTTCTTAATATTTGTAATTTTAAATAATCAATTCGAAAATCAAAACATTTATTCAGATCGAAGGTTCAAATTTTTGCTAAATAAATTTGAAACTATTTAAAATTTGTAAAATAAAAATTAATTAATTAATTAATTTTAAACTAATAATTTACTTAACACTATCAACATTTATCAATAGTATGACATAACCTATAAACTCAGTTTCTCAACTTTTGTGTCAATCTAACAATTAATCAATCAATCATAGTTTACGATAATGAAATATCAGTGTACAATTATTTACCTTTATTGTTGTAGTTGTTGTAAATGACGAATCTAAGCACTCCACATTTTCACTACAGACACAGCTGACGATACTTTAACCACACGTGTGAACTTGTATTATGACGCTTTCTTGTTTTTCCAACGCCAAGAACGTTCGAGAAAGACAAAGACAGAGACAAGCATGCGCCGATTCAATGCGCCTAATTCTCTAGCGCAGCACTCTCGTTCGGTGACTCATCGTAACGTTACCGGGCGTTACACTTTTTCATAAGTGACTCCCAGCCGCAACCTAATTTAAGACGTTGTCACGTCAAAAGGGAAAAGAAGATGACATTACGATAAACTCTCCACACACATCTCTCCACCAAGACTGTTGTATATAACTGTGGTTACCTATTTACACATTGGTGTACTTTCTACCTTTGTTTACTTTTTCTATCTTGGAATTCAGGACGAGTCATGTCTTATAAAGGATTTTGTTATTGCCGTTGCATAAGTTTAACTTATTTGCATATATATTACAATTCTCAATGCTCTCCTAATTAATTATATATAAAATGCATAACGATATTTATAAGTAAATGTATTTATTATTGGATATATATTTAATATATCTGGTTGAGCTTTCGTGTAGATGCTCTTTAACCCAACACAAGGTTAAACTCTTTCACAACCGAATTAAGGTAAATATAGAAAGATTATATTACAATATTATAAAGACTTTTAATAATTTGTTGAGTAAAATATTTATTGATCATTCGCATTATACACAATCTATTGTAAATACGCATTGTTGGTATTGTATATTTTAAAATTTATTTATATTTATAGATAAAAAAAAACTTATACCAAAGTATATGTGGTCGAGGTAATGATAACCATGGTGGGTAGTTAGCAATTGCCTTTTACTACCAGTGTACCACATGTGCAGTTCGACCGTTACATCTACAAGGTACCATATAGCCAGTTTGTTGGATATCCCTCACTAATGGAGTTGGAATAATGCAATTATCAGGGACAATGGAATCTTAATATAAATTACTCAATGTGGTATTCGATATTAGGACGTTGTTGTCCATTATACACTCATGGACAAAACTTAAGGAAGTTGTACATTTTACCATGTATATCGGGATTCAACCAATAACTATGAAAGATATTACAGTGACCTATATTGAAGACATACGAGATAATCAAGTGTGAATAAAATTGTCTGTCTCCTTAAAAAAAAAAAAAAAAAGACGACGGTCGATATCAAAGAACTTTCCATGAGTGCATATGCCTCTCCTCCAGTAGCACCCATATTTAGATATAAGAGTGGTTCAATTCGTTGTCATCAACAAAGCTGGAAGTTGGTTTCAATACATATAACTTTAGGTAGCCAGAACCTGCCTTCTTACCTCTCCCGACAGTATGTAAATAAGTCATGCGATAGAATCAGTTCTGAAGTTGGCGATGAAACACTCGACAATACAAAACCACCATATTATATATAGGCATTGTATACAAAACACGTACAGCAACAAGATACTTTATTAAACCTCATCTAAAAGGTAAGTTTTTCAAAAACAACAGGCTCTTTATCAGGCGTTATTAAACCCGAGCCTTCAAAGACCTAGTGCTAGAAAACTTACGGTTTAAGGTGAAGAAAAGTTTAATAAAATAATTCAAGTTGCTGTATGTATTTTATCAAATGTCAATATATATAGATATCAAACGGCAACTCTATAGATGATGATGCTTATAACCAAATTATGGAGAATAAAACCAAAGATCCATCATCCACGGTCAGCACGTCCGTAGCCCTGCCCCACCAACAGTAAATAATTTCCTCGGTGACTGACAGCCTGGGAGAACTCTGGCGTCGAGTTCCTCCCGCCGCTCATTGATGAGCCGTACTTTTTATTTAGAATATTGAGTGTTTTATATACATTTTATTTTGTAAATAGAGCAATCCTTAAATAAATCTTTAATTAAAAAGGCATATATTGGGTCAAAATATCATTTATTTTACCAAAATTTCATTAAAATAAATGATATTTTGATCCAATATATGCCTTTTTAATTGAATATAATTTTATCTATCTATCCTACATACAACATAAAGTGATGGAAGGACGGTATTATGGTACCAAAAGAAGCATTTCTCTCGTTAAATTCGAAACTCCTATCGTAAGATGTTAGGAAATCGTAGCTGCCCCTGTACTGATGAGGGCTATAGCTCGACACCATGGTATACTAGACGCCATCTATTGACCGTCGTAGCAAACTAGCGGCCTCGGGTCGGTGACAAAGCCACAACACCAGCTTTGGAAAACTGAGAAGCGTTCACCTAGAGATCATGGTTTCGGGCTAATGGCCCTCGTCAGTCTAGGGCGGACTTTATTCCATGAGATCTACACGGGATCAAATGGAATCTTTATGATCTACCAAAGAGGTGTTTAGCTGGTAAAGTGGCTAGGCCAAATCTATGGCCAAAATATAGATGGAAATTTTGCCGGGAGTAAATTGATCTAAAAAAAAAGCATATGGCGCCTCTCCCGTAAAAAAAGTTAAATTATATTTTATAAAACCCATTAAATATACCTCAGTTAAAAATTGGTAAATATTTCACTGAATTTCTTAATTCCTCTTAATTATATTCTTTCATAACATAAAAAATCTATTTGCATATCTACCAAAGAGGTAAGTATGTATATAAGTTAGTTTTCTCTATTCCCCTAATGGAGAGAGGACCATGATAATTAGAATATTTTAATGAGAAAGGATTAAGTTGAATCAAAGGTAGATGAGCGACGAGTTAATTGGAAGGTGAAATTGGTTATTTTAATGGTTTGAATAGTAGAGATATCTGGGAATTCTCTTCAAAGAATATGCAAATTTATATTTTAACTAATAATTATTTCAAAATAATAGAAGTCAATACTTTTTCTTGCGTTTATTACTTGTCAATATATAAACTTTTTATATATAAATATTTGGATTTAAATATCTTTATTTTATTAATATTTCGTGTGGCTTCATGCCATTCTTCAGGAAATATATGTATATGTATATAGGTATATATATATATGTAATTAAGAGCAAAAAAAGACATTCTGACCGCTCAAATGAGCATTTTAAATGGCAGAGTTCCATTTAGTGGAACAAAAATAAACTAAACGTTGATTTAGGTTTGTTCCGTTATATTTTTGGCCAATCCATTTTTTTTTGATAAATAAAGAAAAGCGACCAAGTACGCGTTTCGGGCTGTTGGCCCTCGTCAATGTGGTGCAGACTGTACCTCTACGACCAAATATTTGATCTAAGAGGCTTCTTGAGAAAACAAGAAATGGGTATTTACGGACAAATTTGCGTAAATACGCTATACAATAATGATCAGGTGTTAATATTAAAAATAATAAAGGCAAGATATGCCTTTTTTTGTTTTAATATATATATATTCATTAGGATATTCTTTGAATAGGGGTCACGGTGGAAGAGAGTTCTTAATACCCGAAAATCTTTCTTTTTTTATTATTTTTATAATGGAATAAAGAAGATAGTTGCGGAAAGATGTATTTTATGAGGAATGTCTGTAATTTCCCAACCTAAATTTGCATATCCGGACATTAGTAGCACACTATACAGTATTGTCCATAGGACACCCCGAGGGGGTCAGATTATGCATGGATGTTCGCCATTATGACTCCATTACCAAGATGAGGTGATGATGAAGGGTCATTAGCTGGAAGCTAGGTAAATACAGCTGCTGAACCACTTCGATACCATACACCTTCCACACTATAAACTTTCTTGATTTTAAAAACACACTCATGGAGACAAAACTTAAGGAAGTTGTACCTTTCAGCATATATATCAGGATTCAGACAATAACTCTGAAATATATTACAGTGACCTTTATTGAAGACAGATGAGATAACCAAGTGTGAACAACCTCTGTCTCCTTCAAAAAAAATAAAAATAAAATAAAGACTGCCGATATTAAAGACTTTCCCCTTTATTAAGTTTTTTTTCCATTGTAAGTATATATTAATAATTTAGTATCATGTACCCGAGGAACACAAACAACGCTAAGTTGTAAGCGTAAATTCAGTTAAAAGTATGCCTAAAATAACTTTATGGATAAAAAAGGGATAAGACACGATATTATGTATTCGAATTTATATGTAAATATGAAAAACCAAAATCACCAAGTAGAAGCAATATATTTGAAACTTTTTTGAGGCTACCGAGTACAATAGAAATAGTTAAGGATACAATTTGCATAGTTCGAAATATGATGTAGATAATATTCTATCCAATATGGAAATATGAGGTTTATATATTAATCCAAATATGGGATTGAATATGCAATTATGTATAAAACTAGATTCCTATTACGGAAAATATGCCATTATAAAGATATATTATAAATAATTTAGGAAATAAAAGTATAGTATAAAAACCTGTATTAGAGGTCACTAACGCTAGAAGACACCTATCTATAAAGGACAGTTTTATCGTCGCAAAAAATGCCATTTTATATATTAACAGCTTTCGAGTAAAAGGATACCTCTTCCTCTAAAGGACACTTTAGCTCTGTTACTCGGTATAGTATAGAGAGAGGTAGTTCTACTGTATGGTCGAAATGGTTGATTTCCAGGTCACGAGTCGGAATAGGCATTGGAAACCTTAAAAAAAAGTACTCAACTAGTTCACGTTTTATACTTGATAGCTCCTTATTTTCTTGAGGACTGTATTTTGCTCCTTAATAAGGCTCCACTCTGATTTGTCTACCTCGTGTATTCCTATCAAACCAACACACCAACACTATGAGACACTGACACTCTCAATTTTATTTTTACAATATTACAATTTATACATTTGCATGACACGTGGTCAATGGTCAAACAGAATAAAAAAAGAGATTAATAATAAACAATAAATATTCACAGATATATACATTTTAATTCTCAACAATACTCAAGCCCAACTCTACTGGAATATGCAAATAACAAACCGAGACTCTGGTACATTGTAAATATAAAATTGATTTTATATATCTAGATCAAATTTGGTATATTTACCGTATAAGAAGTCACAGAATTGTTTACATTACGGACACATATTATGTACTATTATTTATAATGTAAAAAATTAATTAAAAAATATAAAAAGGTCAGGTGTTGATATTAAAAATATAAAAAAAAAACATACCCTGAACACTCACATACATTTTTTTTTAGATGGAAGAGCGCCATCTAGTGAAACAAAAACATTAATTGATTCTTGGTCGTTGAGGTACAGCTTGCACCACGCTGATGAGGGCCTACAGCCCGAAACGCGTACGTGGTTAGCTTTTCTTGATTAATCAAGAATGGGTAATTGACCAATTCTGGAATAATTAGAAATCAAAAAGAAAAGGGTGATATTTATTCCGATAGATGGCGCAAGCCATCAGTAACTTTCAGTTACACGATAAGGAGATGCCTTTTTCATAATTAATTGATTCTTGTTCCACAAAAATAAACTGAATAGTTTTGTTCCGCTAGATGGCGCTCTTCCATCTAAAAAAACTTATGTGAGCAGTCAGGATATGATTTGTTTTGGTTTATATTTACTTGTAATAATTAAGGTGCCAACAATTATTATTAATATAATTATACTTATCCCAGAGTACACATAAGTACAAGCCATGATAATCATAGAGGGTAGTTAGCGACTGTCTTTTACTGTAGGTGCACCACATGTCTACATATGTAGATCGACTTTTTGCATTTACAGAGCCTTGTTTGGGGGGTTGGATTTCTGCATTAATATAGAGCCACAATGAAGTAATTTCTTATCTTTAGAAAAAAGGTACCTAATGCGGTATTCGATACCGAGTCATGGCTGTGAAATAACGACGGTGTAAACCGCTCCTACACCAATATATTGAAGTTTTACCAAATTGGATGCAATATGAGTGAAATGAGGAACGCCTTTCTTCCTAGTGTTTTCTTGATTCAAAACTACTTCCTAATGGCAGCAACAATTCCAAATTTTTCAAACCTTAAATATTCAACAAATAAAACGACATTTGAAAATTACCCCGCATGTGTTTCCTTTAAATGAAAAATCAAAATTTATTTCAAGGAGAAATAACGATTATTTCTAACCATTGGAATGAGGTATGAAAGGATAAATTGTGAATGATAAACGGAAATTACTCTTCACAATTCATCCTATCATACCTCATCCCTAAGGTTAGAAATAATCGTTATTTCTTCTTGAAATAAATTTTGAATTTTCGTTTAAAGAAAACACATGCGGGATAATTTTCAAATGTCGTTTTACAATCACAAGCCGCATTATATTATATTGTATTCAACAATTAAGTTTTAAGACAAGATTAACCACAATAAAACAAACATCTCCCAATAAATCACCTTAATAATATCATAATAGTTTTTTTTTATTATAAAGACAATTATTGGAAATATCCTATATTTGATTTTTTTCAATTGTGGTTTCTCTTTCTCTCCAAACGGTAACTAATAAATTTATATAACTTTAGAATTATTTGCTAAAAATAGAGTTTTAAAATCAATTTCTATATTTTCAACTAAAAGTACAATTTCAAAAATGTTTTTCTTTTCAAAAAATCAATAAAAACAATTGGTCTATTTTTTTTTTATTTCTCGGTATTAGATTCCTGCTCTGGAAAAATTGAATTAAATTTTTGGGTTTTATTTTTAAACTCGGGAAAGTTTCAACACTTTTTGGTGATTAGAATCATAACATTCAATTTTACATTAAAAAACGATATGTTTTCATTTAAATAATAAGTCTATGCTTCTACACAACAAACGCTATTAAATAAAGGTATATGTGAAAACTAGCACAAAAGTGAAATTGGGATCAGATGGATAAATTAGGGAAAAGGCATCTCCGAATCGTGCAACTAAAACCTACTGATGACATGCGCCATCTATCTAAATAAATATCAACAATTAGTTGATTTTTAATTATTCCAGAATTGGCCAAATACCCATACTTGATTAATCAAGAAAAGCTAACCACGTAAGCGTTTCGGGCTGTTGTCCCTCGTCAGCGTGGCGGAAGCTGTACCTCAACGACCAAAAAGCCCGAAATGCGTACTTGGTTAGCTTTTCGTGATTATCTGGTCCCAATTCTGGAATATTTAAAAATCAACGAAGAGTTGATATTTATTCCGACAGATGGCGCAAGCCATCAACAACTTCTAAGTTGCACAATCAGGAGATGCTTTTCATTTATATATAATAAAGGTATATATAATTATTTATTTGATAGTTAATGAAGGTTTTGTTAAATTAAAGACAAATTACATCGGAGAGGCCAAATTACCATTATGAACTATAAATATATATTGGATAATTAAGCCTTAAAACACTGATTCATATTGAAATTTATGTTAATTTTGACTATTGATCGTTCAGTGTAAATATTAGGATATATATGTTTTGCTTAATAAATATCAAGTTTAACACAAAGCAATAACGCGCCATCTATATACATAAAATGAAAGGATTTAAAAAAACGAATGTTTCTTTTATACATAATACAAACTTTTACTGCCCTTACTGCGATGATAAAATATATTGGGAGGGCTTGGCTCATCAGTGGTGAACTCTCCCAGCGGTTTCGCCAATTTAATCCACCAGACCGCTTCTCAGAGCTCTAATACTGTATTGGACGATTCTGCTTATATACGAAGCACTGAAGGATGGAATCTCAAAAATGGTTTTCAAGAAAACTATGGACCCATAGAAGGTATGTTCTATTCTTGTACAAATTAAAAATTAGAATGCCACAAAGGTTAAATATAAATTAACTTAACAAAAGTCAAATTTATAAATTCAATTGCTATCAATCGATAAAATTTGTAACAAATAAATTCACTGGCAATGTGTGTTTCTTTTAAATAATATCATCAAATATTATCTCTACAGATCTTACTGCAATGATATATGTTATTGAATTAGAGGGTTTGGCTCATCAGTAGTGAACTCTCTTTTGGCGACACCGCTGAGAGAGGATTCACACTACTGATGAGCCAAACCCTCTCATTCAATAACTTATATCATTGCAATAAGGTCTGTAGAGATAATATTTGATGATATTATCAAAAAGAAACACATTGCCAGTGAATTTATTTGTTACAAATTTTAAGAATCAATCTTAAATTCTCATTCTTCAGACTCCACCTAAGATAGAAACAACAACGATAATCATTTTAATATAAATGTTAAAACAAAAACCATTATTAATATACACATATATATTACTAATTTATTATTATATTCAAAGACAATTATAATATTTAAGAGATTTTGCTTCACAGAAGTACTACACAGATCTCATCTTGATGTATATATGTATACAATTTAGAGTCAAAGTTAACATTATAAGCATTGATAGTAAATACATATATATGAAAAAACAATAGAAATAATATATAATAAGTGGGTCAGGTGTTGATATTAAAAATAAAGAAAGCATATCCTGACCAGGAGCACATGTGCTTTTTTTAGATGGCAATAATATTTTGATCCAATATATGCCTTTTTGATTGAATATATATACATATATATATATATATATATATATATATTTTAAAAAAGATGCATATATTGGATTTATAATGAATTTATTGTTCCAATATTTCGAGGGGCAACTCGCCTCTCTTTATCGAGGATGTTTGTGTTTTCACTAAAGCATGCGCGCACGTGTACACCACTCTCGTTCTACAAGGCCAATGAAAGAATTGTATCTTTGATTTAAACATTACATTCAGTATATATATACAGCTAATAATTATATACATTATTACAGATAAATACCATTATTATTATTTTGTCTACACATTGTGCTTGATCATTATAAATCCAATATATGCATCTTTTTTAAAATATAATTTTAATTATGGATTGCTCAATCTTCAAAAATATATATATATATATATATATATATGTTATATAATTTTTAAAAATTTATAGAAATGTCATAAATATAAATCTTTGTAAATATTATTTTATTTTAATCATCTTTCTAAAATAACTCTGTTATTCTTTGGCCACCAGATGGCGCCACTTTAAATATATAAATGAATTGTTTTTGTTTTTTAGAGTAGGTTAGGTTAAGTTAGATATAATTTTTATAAATATGTAAATTGTAATATAGGATTAATTGCTAAATTCTATATTTACTTTAAATTTAATGTATTCTTTTGCTCAAGAGTTCACAAAATAAACTTCTTGAGACTAATTTTCTTTTTTTAAAATTATATTCTTAACGACTGCACTTTTAACTTTCAAAAATCATTTTAAATTTACATAGTTTGTAACATATATATATATATATATATATATGTTATATAAAAGTATTGTTTTATTTTAAAAAAATTATTATTTCATAGATATAAATACTCTGTTTAAATCGACCGCCAGAGGTCGCGCTTTCTCTATAAATACCCATTGTTGTTCTTCCCCGATTGGTCGACCCAAAACTTTGTAATTATGTAAATAATATTTTGTTTTAATCATTCTTACGCCTTAAGCCAGGCAGTACTTGTACAAAATTATGTTTTTCATATGAATTCATACCTCAGCTCAAATAAATCAATATCTGATCAAAACCATTTTTATTATTATTCTTTCAGGATTTTAGCCAAGACTGCACCACCATAGTATAATCATCAATATGATCCAAAACAACAGAAATCATATCTTTTTATTTTTTAAAATATAATATATATATATGTTATATTAAGATATTATTTAAAATGTTATATTAAAATATTTTATTTAAAAAAAATATATATAAATTCATAGATATAAATACTCTGTATAAATCGACCGCCAGAGGTCACGCTTTCTATATAAAAACTCGTTGTTGTTCTTCCCCGTTGGCCGACCCAAAACATTTGTACATTATGTAAATACGCTTTTCATTTATTTTTATTCTTACGCCTTAAGCCAGGCAGTACTTTAATCAAATTATGTTTTTCATATATATCACTCAGCTCAATTAAAGCAATTTCTAATCTTCAGTATTTTTATTATTTTCAAGATTCTAGCCACGACTGCATCACCATAGCATAATCATCAATATGATCCAAAATACAGAAATCTTATCTATTTTCTAAAAATATAATATATATATTATTTTTTTTTTTTAAATAGAGCAATCCATAAATAAATCTTTAATTAAAAAGGCATATATTGGATCACAATATCAAAATTTCTCCCCATTGAATTTAACAAATATATTTAAAAAACTTAATGCTGTTGACGTTATGTTTCGCTGAGTTTGTTGTTGACACACTTTAAATGTTACAACACCTTGATAAAGGTTGGCGTTCAGCCAACTGAAATATTGGTAAAATAAATGATATTTTGATCCAATATATGCCTTTTCAATTAAATATATAAATATGATAAATAATATAATATATAAAAATATATTATCTCTATAAATTAACTTATATTTCAATATATCAAGTAAACTTTCGCTACAATGCTCCTTTACAAAAGTCGAGTGTGCATATGTAAATAGGAAACGAGTGGTGTCACTTGCAGGAGTCACCACGCCTCCGATACACGGAGAGAGGGAAGACGTCACAAAAAATACACACAAAGGGCCGAAACGTCAGCCCCAGATGCCGGGTATCTGAAGTGAACGAAAGTTTCTTCCTTAGTTTTTCTTTAATGTCTTCGCCTCGATGTAACGTCGTCTCACTTTTACCGAAAGTTCTCTCTGTGGTTAAATATATTGAGCTATACTGTAACACTTAATTACATAACTTCTAAGTTGAATAACAGCATTTTAAAATTTAATAAGGACATTTTTTATAATTCAATATCAATATTTAGTATTAAAAGTTTTTAAAAATCATTTTAAATATCATTAAACATTTTTTTAATCGTTAGTACATGTGGTACAGGCCATGATAATTATGGTGGTTAGAAGTTGACGACTGATATTACTGTAAGTACACCACATGTCTACATATGTGAAAAGCAGTTCCAATTTTCCACTTACTAATGTGTCAGAGCCTCGTTTGATTACTTTTTCTCGCTGGTGGCGTTGGACTTTTGCAAGAATGGGTGACACTATTTGAACATTTGTTTTTAATTATAAAAAGTGCCGGAATTCGAGATTCCGGGTGGTAGCGGCC
This sequence comes from Cordylochernes scorpioides, assembly GCA_030710605.1. NCBI lineage: Eukaryota > Metazoa > Arthropoda > Arachnida > Pseudoscorpiones > Chernetidae > Cordylochernes > Cordylochernes scorpioides. Next base: position 219,000,209 of record CP092863.1, on the reverse strand, counting down.
GAAAACCAACGGTTTAGACTATTCACTCGTCTACCGACATTTACATTTTAAAGTTCAATAATAATATTTAAAATGCCGATAACAGATAATTCTTTCGATATTAATAAAAATATTTTATATGTTTATTCAAAGCATATTAAAAAAGACCTAATTAAAAGTTGAAAAACTTTTAATACCTAATTTTTCAATAATAATTGCCACATTTTACAAGTCCAATAAAGCCTTTTTCGATTTTATAATCGCAACATTTGTACTTTTCTATTTTTTAATTTTTAAAAACATTTTACATTATTCATTCTACAATACACTACGTTATTAAACCTCTGGTATCTTGATAAAGATTGGTATAAGCTGCCAATCAAAATAGCGGTCAATAAATTACTTTTATAACCCAATATACAAATATGGTATATACGTCTTAGTTAACTGAAGAAGGGTTTGTCCGAAAGCTTCCTTTGATCAAGTAAATCAAAAAAGAGTTGCGACGTTATATGATTTTTATGAAAATTTGAAACTATTATAGACGCGTTATAGACTCTTTTTGAAATTAAACAATTTCTACTGTCCTTACTGCAATGGAAAAATTATTGGGAGGGCCTGGCTCATGAGCAAGCTCATAGCCTCATTATGCAGTATAAATTGCTTAATTTCAAAAAGAATCATACGCGTCTATAATAGTTTCGAATTTTCATAACAGATGGCGCGCTAATGCATCATAATATGATATTTGTATATAACAAGTATATTTGCATATCTTCCATTATTTAATTATCGATATTTTGCTCTATTATCAAAGATAAATATTATTATATAGAAAATTCATATGATGGAAAAAAAGTTTATTTTCAATTTAATTTAAAACGAGTGAATTAAGTCGAGAGAGACCAAAATCGGTAAAATTAACCAATTAATTAGAAGAGATCGGGTGGAAGGAAGCAATTAAGGGCAAGTTGGAATTAATTGGACCGTGTTGGACATGCAGTCCAGTCTGCGACATGTCCAACCGTGTGGTGGTCCCATGGGATTCCTACACATCTTCAATCATTAAACCCATTAATTGGGAAAAAAACTGAAACACAATGTTGGCTCTTTCAACAACAACACACTCTACCTCATGGTGGGTAAAAAAATAAATGGTTTATTTCTAATTATACAAGTTACTTGTATAAGTATATATATATAGTAACTTGTATAAGTATATACAGTGTACTCCGCTTATAACAAAGTCGGTTATAGCGAAATTCCGCATATAGCGAATGAAATTGTCTGCACGAAAGAAAAGAAGGGCTTAAACCATTAAAAGAACTCTGGATATTGCGAAGTCGGATATAAAGAATTTTCGCTTATAACGAAGTGATTTGCATGTATAAATTTTTATTTTATCCGTTTATAACGAAGTTTTCTCATTTACCATTATAATTGACTAATATATTATGCATAATATATATCAAATTACAACGTGTGAATGACACAAATTTAATGATACACAACAAATAAGTTAATAATATACAATTTTAAAATATGCAAACATATTATAAGTATTTTTTTTACATTATTTAAACAAAATTAACGTCGTTACAAATGCCATGTTATCCTATGTAGAAATTGTCGAGAGCATTCTTCAAGCAAAAGAAGAAGAAGAAACGGACCAAGTTGATGAAGAAGTAGACCCAATTGTCCACATTCCGCATCCAAAAGAGGTCTTGGAGAGCATTCAAACTCTGCGATTGTTTCTTCAATGTCAGGATGAGTCCAAGTCTCTTCATAGGCATCTGTCAGACTTGGACAACATCGAAAAGAGTGTTCAGCACTTGTTACTGATTTCTAAATGTCAAAAGAAAATCACAAACTACTTCTCCAAAAACACCTGATGAGGTTGTTATTGATCTTTGTGTTGCTCTTTTGAGTTGAATAGTAAATAAAATTATTGGTACAAAACATTTTTTTTTCCAACTGCGGATATAACAAACTTCGGATATAACAAAGTGATTGTCATGGATAGTGCGACTTCGTTATAAGCGGAGTACACTGTATATATATATACATGTAGTAACTTGTATAAGTATATGTATATATACATGTCATAATTTGCATAAGTAGAAATAAACCATTTAATTTTTTTTAAGAAAAAGGCATCTCCTTATCGTGCATCTGAGTGTTGCTGATGGCTGGTGCGATCTATAGGAATAAATATAAAATATTTGTTGATTTTTAAATTTATTCCTGAATTGGCCAAATACCCATTATTAATTAATCAAGAAAAGCTAACCAACGCGTAAAGTGTACGCGTTTCAGGCTATTGGATCTCGCCAGCGTGGTCTTAATTTATCCAACTTATCCCAGTACAATTTCACATTTGTACTATTTTTCATATATTAGATAATAAAAAGGCATATATTGGCAAATAAATATTTTATTCAATCCAATATATGCCTTTTTTATTATCTAATGATTTAAATATGGATTGCTATATTTTCAATATATATATATATATGGGTATGGGTCATAGATATTTAGCGACTGCTTTTACTGTAAATACACCGAATGTAACGTCAACCTCGTACTTACAAATGTACCAGAGCCCCGTTTGGTTACTTGCACTCACTGTTTGAGGTTGGATATTGGAAGATTCTGGGACTATCGAATTCCGTTCGTTGAGGTCGACGGTTTCACTAGGCCTCAACAGCCTTCTTATTCATCTTTGTAAAGAGACATAATGCAACTCATTCTGAAAGTTAGCCAATATGTAAATATATAAATGCAAATCAAAAATAATATTTTGGACCGTCTATATGGAAACTACATAGTAAAATGGATTGATTTATTTACACTCATGGACAAAACTTAAGGAAGTTGTACCTTTCAGCATGTATATCGGGATTCATACAATAACTCTGGAATATATTACAGTGACCTTTATTGAAGATACACGGGATAACCAAGTGTGAACAAATTTGCCTCAGTCTCCTCAAAAAAAGAATAGACGACCGTCGACATCAAAGATTTTCCACTTTCTTAAGTTTGTTTTGTCTATGAGTGAATCTTATATTTTCAGTGAGCTATGCAAAGAGCAAATGTCCAAGCTACATTTGAAATCTGTAGAAAATACAAACAGAGCTCTCTGCAGAATGTAAGATCAATAAGTTCAAGAAACCCCAGGAGGAACTACTTCGAATTTTCCAAATGGAAGTCAGTAAGAAATTGCAATCAAAGAGTTATTTAATTATTTTAATGACAAGCTGCTAATAACTTTCATTCATTAGAAAGGCTTAAATTATTCAAATGGGTCACAGAGTTATAATTTTAAATTTCTCACTAATTATATTGGGGATATAGTTTTAATAATTCAACATCTAAATTGATTGATAGAATTGTGTTTTAATATTCAATTAAAACATCTCATTATTACGCTTTAGTAGTTAATTAATAATAATAATTCTTAACATCATGTAGCAATAAAACTAATAAAAATATTTTACAATATTTTAATTAATATCTTTTTTATTCCGATATTTCAGCCACCCGCTGTTTCTCCTTTCAAGGAAAACCCATTCGTATGATATAAAGGCATTAAGTGACTTATAATTATTTTTATTACCCCTAGTACACGTGATACAGACCATGATAATCATGGTGGGTGGTAGTAAGCGACTACTTTTATTGTAAGTGCACCACATGTCTACTTGGGTGAAAAGCAGTTCGACATTTGCACTTCCAAGTGTGCCAGAGCTCCTTTTGGTTACTTGAACTAGCTGGTGGGGTTGGACTTTTGCAAGAATCAGGGAGTAGGGATAATCAAGAGAATTAGTTCTACATAGATGATAAATACATAGAACGAGACAGCAATATTAAGCCGCGGCATTGTTCAATTTATCAATGTTTCTATTGGCAGGATGCCATTCTTAATCAAGGCACACTAAACTCGATACACCAAAAATTAACAAAATTAAATATATTTCTGTAACTTGATAAAGGTTGGCGTTAAGCCAATCTAAATACTGGTAAAATGGTATATATATATATTAGGATAGTGTATATATGACTCACTCTTATATAAATATTTACATATAAAGAGACAAGGGTCGCCTCTCTCGTCAAAATAGACGTCTAAAACCAGACGCCATCTATTGACCGTCGCCGCAACTAGCGGCTTCTGGTCGGTGATAAAGCCACAACATCAGCTTTGGTAAACTGAAAAGCGTCCACCTAGAGACCATGGTTTCGGGCTAATGGCCCTCGTCAGTCTAGGGCGGACTTTATTCCATGAGATTCACACGGAATCTAATGGAATCTTAACAATCTGCCAAAGAGGTGTTTAGCTGGCAAAGTGGCTGGGCCATATCTATGGCTAAAATATAGATGGAATATTTTCCGGGAGGAAATTAATCTAAAGAGACAATAGATGGCGTCTGGTTTTAGACGTCTATTTTGACGGGAGAGGCGACCCATCTCTCTTTAGAAAAGGCATTACAATGTTGGGCCAGGTAACAAACAACAAAGTAATATTTCAAGAAATATTGTATTTATATTTAAACACAATAAACAGAATGATTCTTAAAAAATGTTTTTGAGATAAAATAAATATGAGAACTCTTTTTTTTTTTTCTCAGATTCAATTTTTAATTTAGAAATTCTTTAATAAAACACAATTACCTACAATTCCTACTGGAATTAGAAAAAAAATTATTTGATGGGATTAAAAATAAAGTGTTAAATGTTTGAATTTTAATCACCACGACGTATTCAATATATTATTTTGACAAACGCTCAGTTCATTATATATATATTGATATTCTACAAAAAAAAAGTAAACTTGAAAAAACATTTAACATTTTATTTAGAGATGACGGGGGAATAGCCATTATAGAAACATATAATATTAATGATATAATCTGAAATATATCATATTTACTAAAATAAAAAGGCAGTTGTAACATCCTTTTTCAAAGAGAGCTAATATGTAATGTATTTAAAATTATTGAATGTATTGATAAAGAGGATTCCGAAAGCTGAATAAAAAGATGAAAGAGTTTAAAACTATTTTATAAGTTTTAGTCATTATATAGCCGATGTTTTGTTCGCTAAATAATATATATATTTATCCATCTCCAACTAACGATAATTCGTCGAATAAATCTGATATTTTCTATATAACTTCAAAACACACACAGATTGAAAAAGGGTGGCAGTGAGTCTCCGAAACACCAGAACAACAATGTCTTTTTCTGAAGATTTCTGAGTCGCTTCAATTGATCCCAAGCCAACAACTTACACCACTGGATAGTGGGCTACCGAAGTCTGTACGCCTGGCCAACAACTTACAATAATATATTTTCTATAGAAATATATCTTTATCCCTCATAGAAATGTGTGTTTTTATCTAGCTGGACATCCTACGCCATGTCATATTTGTGACGTACCGAATTACAGCTAATAAATAAATAATACTACATATAGATAATAAAAGAGACGTGTATTATGTAATATCCCCCTGCTATATGTAAATATCTTATATTCCTTCAGAATATTACATTTCTTACATATTTACATATTATGGGTATTATATTACATATTGTATGGATATATATTACAAAAATAATAGATGTCTTCTTTATTATATTTGTATTGTCTTATTGCTAGAACATAATAGGAGCATTTGGTTAATAAATATTTATTTGACAAATGACCTGACTTCACCAGGGTTCTACAGGAGTGGATGTTTATCCAACGAAAATACTGTTTTAACCATTGGTAATAATCTATATTATTATTATTAGTGTATTAGTGGAATGTGTAATATATATATTCTCTCATTATGATAATCATATTTCTTTCCTTCTTGCTATAACTACTGTAAATGCGGTCTGGCGTTTGAAACTTCATCTTAGAAAGCATTAAACCACAAAAGAACAAGCATCTTTCAAGGAAACAGAATTTTACTTTGATATGCTTAGAGATAGACGGATGACCGTTCTACGAATGAGTATAGACAAACAACAAAACAATTTCAACCTAAAACATTATTTTTGATATCATCTTTTATTGAAAATCTTCGTCGACATACAACAGAGTTGGTAGTGGAGGTATGGTATAAACCGTCAATTTTCAACAGCTACATCCCGGGATCGAATCCCGTATTGAGAACCTTTTCTGGAAAAAGATGCTTCAATGGCCTCTGATTCTTGAAAAGGTCCAACCAACCAGTGAATTCAATTAATCAAACCTGCTCTGGCACACTCGTAAGTTGAAAAGTCGATCTGCTTTTCACATGTTTAGACATGAGTTATAATACAGAAAAAGCAGTCGCTAACTACCCACCATGTCATACTTGGAACAAGCACCACAACGAAGTAACAAGAAATCAAAAATAAGACAGAACATGTCTACAATATGGTCCATATTCTATATACCATGGAGCTAAAATTGGTGTCAACGAACCCATGGTCTCTCTACGGGCCATTAGCAACACAACCCAAACACTGCGTGTCGGAATGCTACCCGCGTCAATTAATGCAAAGACCGTGTCATTCCGTGACCCGGCATTAAGCTGCGTACACCTCAGCAGCCACCATAGCCTTCCTACAGAGAATTCAAAACATCTCGAACACAACCTGAGAGACACATAATGAAAACCAGGACATATCAATTGAAATAGATATAAAATGGATACATCTAAATAACCAATTTGACTTTTATCAGTCTCCACCTGAATATTTAAGAGAATAAAACTATAGATGCGTCACTAAAATTCACCTTTACAAAATGGGGAGATAAGTTACCTGTCAAATCCTTGAAACATAAATATATTGAAAATATTAATAACAATAGTTTCATGGATACAATCCTGAAAAATTACTTTTAGAAATTTGAAAAACAATGGCAAAAACCTTTTTTTTAAATATTTCAATTAAAAGAAAGGAAACTTCTAGAATCGTACTCATGATCTTATATTTAATATATAATTTCGTTTTCAAAAGCAACCTCTAATCTAAATAAACACATCACGCTGATTGGCTAATAAACTCAATGCTGATGAGTTGATTAAGGTCACATGACATTGGATAGCCAATCAGAGCTCGAATAGAAATCTGCAACATACCTACATATATGCATATAACTATTAAGACTTAAATTCTAGTCGATTACGTAACGATAATAGGGGAGAAACACACTACATATTCATTTTTTAAGATAGGTTTAGTGTTAATATGTACATAAAATATGTTTTAAAACTTATTAACAATCATAATACTATATATCTGTTAAAAAACGGCTATAAAAATGCCCTAAATCACTTAATTCGACATGGCATATATTTACATAACCACAACTCCCTATATACATATAATGTTATGTTATGCAAATCATTTTCTTCATTTTGAGCCATTAGTAGAGAAAAGACAAAGATAATTCGTTATTTTTCAGCATATAGAAAGCTAGAAGGAGATTTTATCTTACAAAGCCAAAACAAAATTGCACTAATATTCTTAAATGGATCAATAAAAAAGAAATATTTGGGGAAGGATTAGGTTATCTCTATATAGCCGCAATAGATGGTTTATAGAGAGGATGGCGCCGCTGATAGTTTTCCAATGGAAGGTGGCGTACAGCTGTTGTCTGACATTGATCCAGGAATTATTCAGTGGCGGCCAACTCATCACTCCCCGCCCCCCTCAGGGAATGCTTGTCAAACAAATTGTCACCTCTTTATAATGATTGATCGCCATTATCTTTGACGTTACACATTGTAGAGATGCAATGTATAATAATAAATATTAAAAATAAAGAAGGCATATCCTGACCGCGAGCACATCTGCTTTTTTAGATGGCAGAGCGCCATCTAGTGGAGTAAATATAAACTAAACGTTTATTTAGCTTGCTCCATGATATTTGGCCCAACCAATTTCTAATAATAATAAATATATGTATACATGTATAATATATAGTTGCGGGAATATGGTATCCATATACCAAAAGAGACACCTCTCCCTTTAATTCTTTATCATCGATAGTAAAGAATTTAACTAGGGTGTTGCATAGTGCATCGCTCTGATATACAATTAAAGGGAGAGGTGTCTCTCATATATATATTTCAACATGAAGTTGCAGGAGGATGATATTCATGTAAGGGAGAGGTGCCTTCTTTATTTATATTTATATATTTATCAAAGACAAAATTGGTATTTCCTGACCAGGCTCACATGAGCATTCAAGATGGCAGAGCGCCATCTAGTAGAACAAATATCAACTGAACGTTCCACTAGATGGCGCTCTGCCATCTTGAATGCTCATGTGAGCGGTCAGGAAATGACAATTAAATATCAACACTTGACCATTTATATATGATATCTTTCCTGTTTTCTTTTCACACACAAATATACATATTGTATATATATACAAGTACTTGTATATATAGAAGCAAAGGGCGCCTCTCCCGTCAAAATAAACGTCAAAACCTGACGCCATCTATTGACTGTCGCCGCAACTAGCGGCCTTGGGTCGGTGACAAAGGCACAACACCAGCTTTGGCAAACTGAGAAGCGTTCACCTAGAGATGGATGGAGAGACCTATGGAACAATTTCCCCCCGGCAAATTTCCCATCTATACTTGTATATATATATGTTAAAATCAACATAAAGATACGGGAGGATGATATTCATGTACCTAAAGAGGCACCTCTCCCTTTAATTATGAATCAGAACAATGGAAATTTGCACCACCCTAGTAAAAACCTTTACTAGTGACGATAAATATTTTGTCAAATAATTGTCCAAAACTGGTTCTGTGGCTCATTCTTTATCATCACTTGAAAAGGTTTTTACCAGGTTGATGCTAAGTGCCATCATTTTGATGCACAATTAAAGGGAGAGGTGCCTCTTTTGGTATCGTTTAGTGTGATGATGATTACCTATTTTTCTGAAAAAATAAAATAATACGTTGTTAAATATAAATATTTAGAGAATTACTGTTCATTTAATAATGGAATATTTGTAATGAAAGGTAAGTATGTAAATATGTGGCTATACACTGCAACAATGAATTCGTTCATTGTAGCGCCTTTAAACGGGGCTTCCCATCAATATAGTTGTCAATATATTTAATATCAATATTTCCCATCAATATATTGAAAATTCCATCGATAGTCAAGGTGAAATTACTTTTTAGGGGAAGTTCGGATCAATTATCAGGTATTTTATGGCCATAAAATATATAACTTTGTGATTGCACTTTGATAAGATTGGAAATTACCATTTACTTTTAACAAAATCCTACAACATTTTAGCATATAAATCCTTCAGACCTTTCGATGACAACTGTAATCCTTTTCAGAGGAATCATTTGATTTGATATAAAGGCGTTCTTTTTTTCCAACCTTTAATTTACAACAACAACGACAACAATAGCAGTTTATTAGGACATTTCCGTCCTGTAAGGACTCGCCATACATCATTTTCATGGAGAAAAGGAAAAAAGAAACATAAACAAAGGAGAGAAGGGGAAATGAAAAAGAAATCAAAGTATTCAACATAACTATACAAATTAACTATGGAAGGAAATTGTTCTGTAATTTTAATTCTTAGAGATTACCTTGTTCTCTCTAACGCTTTATGAAAGTTAAACAATTCTATCGCTATATATTTTTTCTCGAATATTATTCTGATTAGCTGAACTGGGTTTCACGTAGACTTGGATAATGTTCTTTAAGATCTTATTCCAAACTTATAATTTATCGATATCAATAACGCTTCCAAAGGGTTAACAATACAATAGTATAGTTAGTTAGCTAGAAGTTATACTCCCTAGTTGCTTCTGTTGAAGGGATTGTTAGCCTGGAAGTCAAAGAAATAAAATTGTACAAGAAACATAGCCCTGTATACTTTATTAATTTAATTTTAAAATAGAGAAATCTTTATTGGTAATCTTAAATTACCTATTTTCTTATCCCTAGTAGATGTAGTAAAGGTTATGATAATCATAGTGGGTAGTTAGAGATTGGTTTTATTGCAAGTACACCACAGAAATACATATGTAGAAATAAAAGTTCGACATTTATAATTATTAGTATTCCAGAGCTCCCTTTTTTTTCAAATCGGGATCCATTTTTTCAAGTAACAATTTCTTTAGAAAGAGGTACCCAACGCAGAATTAATTACCTAAATTATACCTTTATGGACAAATTTAAGAAAGTGGAAAGTCTTTAAAGTCTCCAGTAGTCTGTTTTTTTTTTAAAGAAGACAGAGGCAATTTTGTTCACACTTTGTTATCTCGTGTGTCTTCAATAAAGGTCACTGTAATATCTTTTAGAGTAATTGTCCCGATATACATCCTAAAAGGTACAACTTTCTTAAGTTTTGTCCTTGATTGCATACTCTTTCTTGGCCTTGTACATAAACAAACTTGTCGTGAAACGTGAATAAGTTTTATCCCAATAATAACAACAACAAAACCATTTTCTTAAGGCATTCATTCCTACAAAGACACTCGTCCCGGAGATTAAGAAAGGAAATAAACAATGATATATAAAATACACCAGTATGTAAATAGGTAACCACAGTAATATACAACAGTCTTAGTGGAGAGATGTAACATCTACTGATGTGTCTTCTGGTTGTCTTCTTTGTCATTTTAATAGATATTTTCTTTTTTTCTTATAAAATGTAAAAATTATAGTAGAACTAAACACCTCATACTCAAAAACCACTGAATAGAGTTTTGATAGAGAGACAGAAGAATCACTGCGTGTTTTCTAATGATCTACTTATTTTTAATCGGTCAATTCTTAAATAAAATAATACAAAAGATTTCTAGAGATGTTTTTTCTTTTATTATTGTAATCTCAAGCTTTCGGGGATCCTTCGCCTTCTACAGCAGTATATAAAACTAATAATTGTATTGTCTTGATGCTATTGCTTCAATGATTAATCTTTCGTATTTATTGTTTTAATTGTTACAATTTATTTTTGGTTGTTCTATTGAAAAGTGTGCAAGGCTCTGGAAGAATTAAAAGAATCATCGATTAGTTTATATTTATACCGACAGATGGCGCAAGCCATCAGAAATTTTAATTTGCACGATCAGGAGATACCTTTTTTCTTAAATAATATATATGTAAAGAAAAGAAAGAGGCATCTCCTTATCGTTCAACTGAAAGTTGCTGATGGCTTGCGCCATCTATCGGAATAAACATCAACTAATCGTTGATTTTTAATTATTCCAGAATTGGCTGAATACCTATTTTTGATTAGACAAGAAAAGCTAACTAGGTACGCGTTTCGGGCTGTTGGCCCTCATCAGCGTGGTGCAAGCTGTACCTCAACGACCAAAAAAACTGGTCATTCAGGCATCCTGAAAAATAAAATATATATGTAATTAGTTTTTATAACTTCGACATTAGTGTAAACTAACAAAGATGTCACCATTATGGAAAGTGACACAACAGCGAGAGTCCGATAGAAATGAGACAGTATTAGTGTAGACAGTAATCACTGTAGAAGTCATCTACACTTGATGCCAGAGAGATCACTAAGTACTGTAGGGAGTCATTTACATAACGATATGTCGATGGACATTAGGGTAATGTGCTGTAATGAAGGCAGCGGTGGTAATTCATTGCATATATCCCTCCCTCCATTGTCTCCCATTTCTTGTCACATTCTCCAATACATACTCGTCATTCAAACTTACTTGATGATAGTATAATGCCATCCAGAATTTTTACTTCTTTTATTTTAAATCAACACTGAAAGTCATTTATTTTCAACATAATATTCTTCCCCTCTCATTATTCCAAACATCCTCTCTATTTCTATTATAGGACTACATCTAAATCTTATATAACGACAAGTCACCTCTACTGTCAAAACAGTCGCAATACCTAAACGCTCTCCTTAGATACAGCACAAAGTTGACGCACAATTTTGGTGTATTTATCGTAAAGGAAGAGATTATACTTTAAATTTTCTAGATCAGAATATCCTTCGGCAAAATTCCAATCGATATCCCGACCATTAGAATTATCCTGGCCATATTGACAGCTACACATTTCTCTGGAAAATTCTGAGAATTTCTTGAATTCCCGTTGGATATTATGGAATCCTGGCCAGCCCTGGACTGACGAAGGCCATGGTTTCCAACTAGGCGTTCGGAATTTTACCAAAACTGGTGTTGCATTACCGACCCGTCACTAGTGTCACTGTGATGTAATGTGATGATAATCATGATAAGTATGTGATTTTATTTATTTATGCTTATGAGGTGATACAGCAGCGTATTTACAATTAGAGAGGAGACAAAATGAATTAAATCTAGAAAAAAGAAGTGAGGACATATCGGTCATTAAAGTCTGAGAGGCAAGGCCTTCAGCCAGTTCAGGGCTTCCGGGGTAACAGAATGGAGATTCCTCCATTGAATTTGTATAGCGGGCAGTCATCTAGTATATGGGACATTGATTGTGGGACGTTGCAGGCACAATTTGGATCTTTGGTGTAGCCCCATAACAGTATGTGATGAAAATCGAGAGATGACGCGTAGCTATGACGTCTATTTTAAAGGGAGAGGTGATCTTTATTTTTGATAGATTAATATACTTCCCGGAAAATGTCCTTCGAAATAACTCTTAAATGACTCGGAAAAGGCATTTTATAGGTTGGAAGTTCGTACTTTCAGATAACGGACATCACAATTCTACGTGGTCGTTGCATATATAAATACACTTATATAACTACAAATGTAACTAATTTTGTAATTAACACGATATACTATCTTAATTTACTTTTGCCAATTACTATTAATTCCAAGTCAATTAGCACAATATATTCCGAGATAATTAAATCTATACCTAAAGATAACCTATATAGTGTATGGAAAGTTAATTCAAGTAGGATAATAGAGTTTGAAATAGAATGGGAATTGTTTTTTAAACGAGCAGGTACAAGTTTATACTCAATCTAGATAAATCAAATTCTAGATTATATATTCCAATAGTTAATTTGGGTGAATTCGGTTTAATTTCCATCTATATATTTTGCAACTACATATAAATATTTTAATTAAAAAGACATATATTGGATCAAAAAATCATTTATTTTACCAATATTTCAGTTGGCTGAACGCCAACCTTTATCAAGGTATTATTATTTTATCAGCCAACTGAAATATAGGTAAAATAAATGATATTTTGATCCAATATATACCTTTTTAATTGAAGATTTATTTATGGATTGCTCTATTTTCAAAATTATGCTTGTGAATTTCTACATTATAAAAGCTTATTTACATATTTCCGTTAAAATACCTTCACCAAGAGTTCATCTTCAGCACCGAATATATTATCAAAACAGCCCAATACAATATTAGAGTGGTATAGTAGATGAAACTGGCGAAACCGCTGAGAGGGTTCACCACTGATGAGTCAGGCCCTCAAAATAATTTTTATCATTGCAGTAAGAGGTGGTAGGGAATTGTTTATTTTAATTATTGAGGTAAATGTGGGCGCTACATATAAATAGTTAATATTTACAAACACAGATGGCGTGCTGTTATTTTAATTTCTGTGTCAATGTAATAGATCATCAACAGAGGCAAGGTCTTCAGAGAGATAAAATATTTGATTAGTAAAAAGAATCACATTGCTATTAAATATAATGGTTATTATTTTATTTCATTTTAAAGCGCTATGTCCCCCTAGGGACACTTGCGCTGTCATACATGTATGCCTTTACATTTGTCTATACATATATATACAAATATTTCAGACCGTGAATAGAATTATTAAAACTAAAAATTGTGTTCATAGAGTCTACTTGAAGAAAACTTATTAAAACAAGTATTAAAAACCTCTGGAAGGGTTTATTAGTGATATGAAGCAAATTTCCCCCCATATTATCCCTTTTTCCTATCGCAGTGAGGATATAGAGAAAGTTTGTGTATGATTTATTTTTGGGAAAAAAATCATACTAAATATTTTATTTATTATAATTAAACACAAAGAACTAAATTAATTCTAAACATTTTATTATTAACCGATTCTAAAATAAAATAAAAAAACAACTATATCCTACAAAACCAAAAAAAAAAAATAAAACTCGATACTAAAAGGAACACGAAATTCATTATAGAATTACACACAAATAAAAAAGAAAAAACAGAAAAGAAGATAAAAAAAGAAAGTTCAACTTTAGAAAAAAAAATCAATAAATGAAGAAGTTTAAAATGCGAGGAGGATAAAAAATCATTTAAAATAAGATAAAAACAAAGTGGAGTGAAAGTATATTTTCCGGCCAATTCCGATCTCTGGATATATGCCAAGTGAGTGGCACGGCTCCAAAGGGCATTAAGGCAAAAGAAGAAGGATAAAAAATAACAAGTAGAAATTTGACTCCAACCCTAATACTACTTTTTTTATATCTTTTCTAATCCGATAATGGTGTCAAAGCTAACCATGCTAACTAACTAGATGGTTAAAACATTTTTTGGAATGGTTAGTGGGGAATTCGGTGATGTGGAATAACATCCGAATTTTTTACAAATATCGTTTTTTTATCTTTGAATCTATAATATATCGAGATAGATTTTTTTCAAATATAAAATCTGTCTTCAGTTGGATATATGATAACTGGAGATGTATGTTTGGTGAACACCGTGTTCTACAATGTCCATCTTGAACATATGTTGAACAAATGAAACACTAATACTGAATCAAGTGACGGTTTTTCTTTTTTTCCTCATTGGTTTGAATACGAGATTTTATAAATGCAAGGGGATATGTATTTGCATATATTGAATGCATATTAAAATAACAACTTATGAAATAAAATTTACATATTTTCATGCCTTCTCATGTTTCTTATTATAAATGAACCCAACTACTTCTTCCAGACTCCATAACCATTCAGTAAGTTCCGCAGAAAATGTTTGATGATTTATAATGAGAAAAACTGTAGATAGAATTAGGTTAAGGAAATATATTTGCCAAATAAATGTGTCAACTTATATTTGCCTATATCATTCCTGCTATGTACCGTTATGCAAATTATTATTTAATAGAGAATACCAAAATTTTGTAGGTTGGATTTTGATTAATTCAACTTTAGAGACTTCAAGTTTTTTATAAACATTTATTTTCTTTTTTGACTTTTCGGTAACCCACTGTCGGCCTTTTAAAAAAAAGGAGGAAAACTTATCAGTGAAGACTTCAATACTTCACTAATAAGCTTTCGACCTTTATTTTTCAAAAGGGCGTAAGTCGGTCGCCGTAACGTCAAATGACAATAAACATTTATAAAAAAAAAAGTTGACGAAGTCGTAAAGTGAATTAAATTATTTTTAAGTTTTCAGCTGGAGTCCAGTATATGTTGTTAAAATAACATGTATTATATTTTACTACAGCTTTCTGTTAAACCTGGTAAACATTTGACAACTATGATATGGTTTCGCTAAAATGTTTTCAACGTATTTATATTAATTAACTAGCGGATGTACCCGGCTTCGCCCGGGTTTTACCCGAGTAAAGGTTTATCTAACGAACATTTGTTAAAACAATTCTCTATAAACTTATAAAAAATAATAATAGATATATTTTGATAATTTGAGACTCGTAAATTTGAATCTCTCGATAAAGTGAACATTTTTTCCCGGTCCCTTGAAAAATACTCGATAAGTTGAATAAAATCAATATTAACTGATTCCCTTGGTAATTGGAAGTTGAAGGAATAGTATCTTGCCTTGGAATTGTATCATTATTCTTGTCATAAATAAATTGCCGTGTCATTCTGAATTTTGTCTTTCCTAATTTTCTACATTACAAAATCATAATTTTATCTAGTGAACATTTTTCCTGGTCCCTTGAAAAATACTCGATAAGTTGAATAAAATCAATATTAATTGGTTCCCTCTGTAATTGGAAGTTAAAGGAATAGTATCTTGCCTTGGAATTGTATCATTATTCTTGTCTCAAATAATTTGCCGTGTCATCCTGAATTTTGTCTTTCCTAATTTTCAACATTACAAATTCATCATTTTATCTATTCTCCCAATATATATGTTGTAGATAAATGATAAAACTAGTGCGCAATTAATAAGTAGAAAATCTTACTTTTGATAAATAATCTTTAAGATAATAAACTTAGTGATAAAAAACTTATAGATAAAAAAAATTGTTATAATCGTTGCAATGGGGGCGCTGCTTGCGAGTTAAATCTACAAATCTGCAAATGACTTTAAGGATATTCAAGAAATTATTTTTCAAAAACCTTCCCGGGGATATACCTAATAATATCCCAAAATATAACGGTGATTGGATGTATGGTTTTTGAATGTATAGAGTACACACAGACAGACATTCAATTTTATATATATATATAGATAAGCATATTTTGTATCGAAAATAAAATAAAATATTTGATATATATCAAAACTTCCAATATTATATATATTATACAATCATATATATTAGAAAAATAAGGAAAGAATTGAATATAGCAAGAGTAGAGAAGAATAAAAGACAAATACATAATAATATTTGATTGATCTACTTAAAAGAGATAAAAGCGAAGTTTTTTATGAATTCTAAAAAAATGCTGAACGTTTTTATACAATCCATTTTATAATTTGAATTTGAAATCCTAGAGCAAATTGGAGTTATTATAGACCTAATTTGTTCCATAAAAAATGTTTTTGAAACCGTAAAATATAGTTTTTTTATCAACTTTTTAGTTTAACTTTCATTCCTTTTTATAATTCTAATTTTATTTTCATATATTTACATAATTATATATAAAATACTACTTCAAAATTACTGTTTAGTATTAGTTTTTTTATGATCATACACTATAATTATATTTAAATATGATTTTTTATGAAAATTTTGTTAATCAATATAAAAACTATTATATATATATATGTGGTAAAGTGCGCAGGACCCCACGTTGGGCGCCACTGTTAGAGCAGTAAACAGAGAACAATGTGGATTAGAGATAAAACACGGCTCTAATATTGACATTTACTTGTATAGACGAATTATAGAAATTTCTTTCTTACTTCCTTTTACTGCGTACTACTTGTCTAAACAAGAACGGTGGCCATTGTTACTTGTCTAGCTAATGGTCGGTTTTAGTGGTCATTACGTGGCAGTTTTTATTTAGTTTCCAGTCGCTGAACCCTTGCTTTATGGCCGCCTTCGGGAGTTATTGGCCTGCCTTCCGTGGGGAGTTCTCGGAGCAATTAGCAATATCTCCCACTGATTTGCATAGTTCTGTGGAAGCTCCTTTGTTCTGGTGGTGGTATTGTTTGGTGATGTTTACCCGTCTTCATTTAATTGGAATGAAATTAGTTTTAAAAATAGCACTGAGGTAAGAATTAGGTATGCGGAATTAAAACACTCTCTTTGTTTAAGTAAAGAATTGAGCGGTATTTTTTACGAATAAAACACCTTCTTTAAATAAGTAAAAGAAGAATTCGGTGGCGTTTTTCTTTTTTTTTTTTAACTAATGAAAAACAGTTCTGTATTGTACTTCCTGTGAAGGAAAGATTAAAGGAGAACACGCCATTCTCATTCCGATATTATTCATCGCAGTAAAAAGATATAATAGTGTGTTAATTAAAATTATGAAGATTTCTATCAATGAGTTTTTAAAAAAAATTGAGACATCGTTTTTCAATATACAGATATATTTTCGCTTGAGAACTAGCAAACATTCCAAAAAATAGTTTTAAAAAGAGATAATCATTAAGAAAAATATCTATATTATTCATACTTTTCATAATTTAATCTTAAAATAAAAGGAGATTTGTTTTAATTTAAAAAGGAAATGTAGCGTGCTAAAAATGTTTGACTTATTTTGTGCATAGAACAAAGTGGTAGCTTATTACAAAATAGTTTAAGATGAGTAGTTTAGAATTGGACTTACCTCCAGAATGTTGCAGAATCCACTAAAACAACAACAACAACGAACAATTTTAGTAGAAACACCTTTCACACATAAATACATACTTATATAAACCACATAATATACAGTCATGGACAAACTTAAGGAAGAGGAAAATGCCTTTGAGATCGCCGGTCCTCTGTTTTTTTTTTTAGGAGACAGAGGTTGTTCACATTTGGTTATCTTGTTTGGATTCAATAAAGGTCACTGTAATATCTTTCAGAGTTATTGTCTGAATCCCGAAGGTACAACTTCCTTTTGTTCATGAGTGTAAACATGATGTATTAGTGCGCCATCTGTTTTTAAAAACGCAAACTACTTATTGCGCGCGTATTTTTCTTTTTAAAATAATATCATTTTTCAGTAAGGGCAGTAGAATATTATTTTATTTGAAACTAAATATCATACGGCGCTATAAATATTTAACATTTTCAATAACAATTACAGGTGAGTAACATGAAATTATATTTGCATATTATACAAAGTTTTAATGCATGACTTTAATGCTCACCATGTTAATGAACTCTCTCAACACTAAGTAATAATAAATCATAAAGGTAAAAAACGAATAAAAAAGTTTTAAAAAATGATCAAGTACAATATGAATTATAGATATTAGAAAAACAAGGTGAATAAGACAAAATATAAATAAATAAATAGTGTGTTTATTTATTACTTACTATTTAAATAGATTTTGTCTCTTATTACCTTGTGTTTCCAAAATAAAAAAAAACTATAAATTTCTAAAATAAACAATATAACCTTAATTAATTAAAACAACAACACAATATCTATATAAATAATCAGCAAGAGTAAATATCTCCACACACAAAAAAACATAAAACTACTTTACTAAAACGTGAAAACCCAGGAAAGAAATAAAACTCCACCAAGTAAAATAATAAAACTACAAACTTAAAAATAAAGTAATCAGAAAAAAAAAGATAAAATAAAAACATATTTTGTCCACTCTATTATTTATTCCAAACTTTGGAGTCCTACCATAAAATTAAATATAAAATTTTAAAAGACACTTTCTCGTCAGGAGTGAAAATAGATCCCGGAATGATGTTCTTTTAAATATATTTTATTCCGTGCTCATAAAATATAGATTTTTATTTGACCTCACACACACCAGGCCAAGATATATAGCCGCTCTATATTTCATTCTGAAGTAAATACAGCGGACAACTAGAAAACCTTATTTTATATAAAATATAAAACGCACACACCAAAAATTAATTTAAAAAATATTTTTATGAGATTGCAAACGAGATTTTGAGCAAAATGTTTATTTACTGGTTTATCTCTATGAAGAGAAATAAAGACTATGTATAAAAATAAAATATTTGTTTTTTATGTAAGACATCACATAAGAATACGAAAGTGCTTATTTATTTTTAATAAACTTTCATAACAAAACTTAAGGAATTTGTACCTTTTAGCATGTATATCTGGATTGAGATAATAACTTTTAAAGACACACTCATGGACAGAACTTAAGGAATTTGTACCTTTTAGCATGTATATCTGGATTGAGATAATAACTTTTAAAGACACACTCATGGACAAAACTTAAGGAATTTGTACCTTTTAGCATGTATATCTGGATTGAGATAATAACTTTTAAAGATACACTCATGGACAAAACTTAAGGAAGTTGTACCTTTTAGCATGTTTATTGGGATTGAGACAATAACTCTGAAAGATACACTCATGGACAACTTTAGAATGTTTTAGCATGTATACGGGATTGAGACAATAACTCTGAAAGATACACTCATGGACAAAATTTAAGGAAGTTGTACCTTTTAGCATGTATATCGGGATTGAGATAATAACTCTGAAATATATTACAGTGACCTTTATTGAAGACACACGAGATAACCAATTGTGAACAAAATTGCCTATGTCTTCTTAAAAAAAAAATAAAAAGAATATATACGGCCGACAACATCAAAGACTTTCCACTTCCTTAAGTTTGATGTCCGTTGACAGTCCATGAGTGTAATTTCTTAAATTACTTGTAAATTTATTTAATATTATATGTTTCGTCTCTTTGAAACTGTGGGCTTTATTGCTCTAACAATATTGTACGGATATAGAAGAAATCAGGATTTGTTTTCATTCACATACCTTTTAACATTGTGACATTATAATGTTCCAAGTTCTTTAAAAATGTAATTAAAAATGTAATTAACACAACTTTAATAAAAGTGCATGAATACTTTTATTCGAGATTTAATTTTTTTTTGTATGTGCGGGCAACCTTTTAAACTTTTCTAATCCACAAGAAATTGATTTTTTTTAAAGGTGCTGAAATAGAATATTTAAGAAAAATGCTAAAAAATTGATAAAAAAAGAATATTATTAAAAGAAACTGTGGGATACATTTTTATAAAAGATAAAATCTCTCATATAATTGTAACATTAAAATGTTACACTTCAGTACAATGAAATATTTTTATAATATTGTAAATTGCAATTGTTTGATGACAAATTTTAAACCAAGCGTAAAATATTTATTTATTCAGGTATAAAAAGCAGGCTTTCGAGCAACTCCTCTTCCACAGGTTACTGTTTAATGTAGGGTAATAAGCCTGAATGTTTAGATTCTTTTGAAACATATAAGGGTTTCAAAAATATATATTTTTACAATAGAAGTGATAAATACAGTTTTTACAATACAAATAAATTTGGAAATATTGTAAAAAATAATGAAAGATTTGTTTTAAACTAGATTATTAGAGCTGTAGAAATTCGAGGATGTCCCTAAATAAAATGTCAAATATTAGTGTTAAGTAGCCATTTAGTGTTTTTTTTTAGAGAGAAATCTTAAAAATTCTCATGAAACGACTGCAAAAATGTAGTGATTTGCGCATGCGTTGCTCTCAAAAACACCAGGTGGCGCTGTAAAGCAGCCATTGTCAAATATCGGGGTGATATAATTAAAAAAGTTAAGTTTAAGATTAAGTTTACGATAAATATAATTTATTAGCTCTCTTAATTTATTAGATTCTATAGAAATCTTTACAATATAAAAATTTATATTTTTTATATTTCTATATTTTTTTTCTGAAAAATATTCACGATCATGAAAGACAGAGAAAGAGGATATATAATTGATAATATTGGTCATTTAAAAATAAAAATATATTTAAAAATAGACTTAACAAAATACACACTCAAAGTGTCATTTAATAATTAAAATAAAAAATAAAGGTCAGAAACAGCGTTTAAACATTTTAAAACCTTTTAAGATGAGATTTCGAAATTTCCCTTATGAGAATAATTTTTAAAATACTGTATACAGATTTAATGTTAAACCTGTAAGCTATTGTCAAATATCTAACAGAGAGACGCACCCTATGTTGTAATATTTGTTATTAAAGAGTACTGTTTCAAAGCAAAAATCTTTCAGGCACTGTTACATACTATATCTTTAATAATCTTTATAAATAAATACAACAATTATTCCCGGTTAATAATTCAGGCACATATAGCTTCATTAATTAAATCTATTCTATAATATCAAGAAGATATATTTCTATAAATGGAAATTTCACGGAAAGAGAGATGATGATCTATAAAAATAAAAGCCACCTCTCCCGTCAAAATAGATATCAAAACTAGACGCCATATATTTAATTTGATCTCTTGTTGTTCTCATGGAATAAAGCCCGACCTGGAATGAAGAAGGCCATTAGCCACAAACAATGATCTCCAAGTGGACGCTTCTCAGTTTGCCAAACCGAGACTGCTAGTTTGCTAGACAGTCAATAGATGGCGTCTAGTTTTGACGTTCAATTTGACGGGAGAGACGACCTTAACTTTTATATTTTTCTACACGAAATATAATAAACAAATTTCCATATAGTGTTATTAAACACCATCACCAAGACTCCAAGTATTATATAAACAGAAAGATCAATATAAATGTTGTAGCTCAGATCTGGTGGATTATATTGGAGATATCACTGGAAAACTTCACCATTTTTAATCGAAGTCACTTCCACAATAATTGTTAACCATCATTAATTGAAGAAATTCTTTATTTTGAAATATCTTTTGTGTTAAATAGTTTCATTTTCAACAAAAGTTGCTTCCATGAATCACATTGTAGCTGCTACCCTGAGACATGTCATCGACTGTCAACACGACTTCAATATCCCCACTGGGAAGATTGGACAACATCGTGTTTGATCAACTAAGCTTCTTTTTACTGCTGTGATTTATGTCGCGGACAAAGAAATACATATCAGCTTCCTATTAATTAAGATACAACAAAAGTTATTATTAGAAGTACATCTAGAACACCATGTCTGAACTATTTAGAGATTAAGAAAAAAAAAGGCATTGCCTGATTGTGCAACTAAAAGTTCCTGATGGCTTGTGCCGTCTGTCGGAATAAATATCATAAATAAAAAAATCAACGATAAGTTGATATTTATTCCGACAGATGGCGCAAGCCATCAGAAATATTTAGCATCACGATGAGGAAATGCCTTTTTCCTTAATTTATCCACTGATCCTAGTACAATTTCACTTTTTTTTACTATTTTAACAATTTATATGGTATGTTATAGGACACAATACGCGACGCTAACTATTATAGAATTAAGACATAAAAATTTCAATTAGTTTATTTTCTTTTAAAATGAAAAAGGTGAGCTCCCAGAGATAATATCTATAATATTCATCTTTGCAAGAAATTTAAAGATTTGAATTATCATTTAGGTGGTATTTCTTGTAATGGCATTGATCAAGAACCATTCTCCGAAAGCTCACCGTTTCCTTTATAAAATAACAAACCGAATATGATTCAATAGAAACTTTAAGTTTCTAAATATCGTTGTTAATTCAGAATGCCTATTGTTATTTCAGCTAGAATCTCTACAGAGAGAGTCATTTAAGCAACTCCCCAATATAGTGGCACCAGAGATATTCGCCCAGGTATATTACACCAGCAAGGTCCAATATAAGAAAGTCGCCAGTAAATGGCTTCCATTCTACCAGATCTAATTGGGCTGGGAGCAATTGAGTGAGTGAGGAATTCTTCCATCCAACCATTACCTCTTTCTTTAACCCACCATCTTTTCATGATTCACCATCCGATCCATCACCAACAGGATTATCATTAATTCATCTTTCCATCTTCCATCACATTCACTTTTGATTTGCATCAAATAACCTACCATATTCACATATCTCCCTAAGACATATCTCTCTAAGACATCACTTGATATAATGGGATTTCTTTTGAACACAATTTCTATATTTGTTAAGAGATCCACAAAATGAGATATTTTCAATATTTTTATTTTTCTCATTTGGATAATAGAATATTTATTATATTCCCACTCAATTTAATTGAATATTTTGTAATATGACCGTCGAGGGGGTAAACATTAATATCTTTGAAATATGCAACATTTGCTGATTGAATCTTGTATAATACCAATAATTCAACCCCAAACTTTCTATTTTATCCCATTTCACATTTTTCTAATAATGATATTTTCATTATTGTTTCTCAAATACGACTTTCATATATGTTTTAATTAATTTAAAAGAAGGAATATGTTTATAAATATTGGATTAAAAATGTCAAAAGAATGTTTGCATAGCTATAATAAACAAGTAGCTCACAACCTATTATGCATATGAAAGGGGTTTCTTTAATAAAACAGTGCTATTTTTCGAAATTTTATCTTCATAAACATACTACAAGAACGCGTTTTATTTTAAAAGGAAAAAATTGGTAAAATAAATCAATTTACTTGATCATCAATGATCAGAGCGTGCATATTCAAATGTTAAATAATACCCAACACCAGTTTTAGATAATTCGGCCTATATGTAAGCAGCCTATATGTAAATAAAATATTTTAGACTACATTATAGGAATGTTTAATTTGACGACCTATGGACTTGATATAAAAATTATCATCAATTTTAATGGCCATTTTGTAACATCTACTTTATATATATTCCAATATTATAACCTTCTGGATAAACATTAATAATATTTCAATACTTAGCGTATATCAAGAAATTAATAGTTCTCTTATAAAAAATTTTGTAAATATGTAAACATATTAGGTAAATATATAACAGCTGCTAACGATTCACTACCATTTGCGTTGCTCCTGTAGAAGGGCCACCATACCCGAAAGCTTGAGCATTATTAAATTTTAAAGAAAGAAACGCAACCTCGGAGGCTTTATTATTTTGTCCTAAACATAAACTTTATATATATGTTACGATATTTGTGAAAATAATTTAATTTAAGAAACATTTCTTATTAAGTGCAGTCGTTTGTTAAATATCAAAATTATTTATTAACAAATAGTTAATATTTAACTCGAATAAAATACACAATAAAATATGTCACACAGTTAAAATAGAATTTGTTATGTTAATTCTATATTAATGTGAATCATTAAATAAAGAACGATTATTCATAGTATTTTTTTTTTAAAAGAGATAACCAAAAAAGAAAATTAAAGAAGACAATTGCGTCTTATAAAAAGAATGGTCAAAATGTTTATAATATATAATTAATAATAAATAAAGGAGAATATATATTTAAATTATATATAATGTTATGCGCACAATATATATATATATAAATGAATTCTAATTGATATTTTAAAAATAAATTTAAATTGATTTTTTAATATAACATCAATTCAGCAAGCTAAATAATCAAATGATCATTTTCATAATTATCAGTATAAATTAAGTGGTAAGTTAGTTAATATAAAATATAAAATGTTTTGAAATGGGAAGAAAAAAGGGGAAAATTAATATATTTAAAGTATAAATATGAGAAATTTATGAATAATTTAAATTTTTCAAAACAATTCCTAAATTGCAAAGGTTTCGGCAGTTACGCGTCAATATGCGGAACATAAAGAAAAAGAAGGAAGAGGTGAAGAGAGAGTAGAAAAAGAGTTAAATATAGATCTATGTTCAAAACTATAAGTCTAAGGGATAAGTGTCTTTTAGGAAAAAATTTTTTCCTAAAAAATTTTTTCCTAAAAGACACTTATCCCTTAGACTTATAGTTTTGAACATTCTATTAAGGGATTAGCCTATTAAATATAGATCTATGTTGAAGGGTCAAGGACACAAAAGATCAAATTATATTTACATTAGCAGCTCACGCCGACCTGCCCTATTCCCCTAACCGCTAGCCAACCAACAATCCAACAAGGCCGCGTTATATAGACAGATATGTCAATTTGCATAGACAATACTAAACCTCTATGCAAATATCTGCAATTGTCAATTTCAACAGAAACTCGTCGTTTTTACCTTTGGTCTCTTCGTAAAAATGATAATCTATTTATTCAAACAATTAAAGAGTAAAGAATTTTAAAAGAATTTTTAAAATATATTTTTTAATTTTAAATAAGTTTTATATTATAATAAAATTTCTTAGTGCAAATTGGAGATAACATAACCGCAATATTTTTGTATATTTTAAAATGGAAACCATAATGGTTCAACCGGTGTGGAAGGAAATTGGTACCAGGCTGGGTATTGTCAAAAGTAAACTGGCGCTGTTTATATATATATACTAGACGAATGACCCGGGCAACGCCCGAGTTTACCCGATTAAATGTTTTATTCAAACACTATTCTTTACAATTATAAATTGGCGCCGTGGATGTCACTCTTGTGAAACGTCCCGCTTCAAACGTTACATGTACATTAGGTCAGCTGATATTACCTCCCATCTTCACCGCTAGAGGCGCTGCTCGCGAGCAAAAGGGCAAACTCGACGAATATTCGGGATAGAGACCTTAAAATATCACTATAAGTTTTTCCAGATTCTATTCTATATACTGTTAAAATTCCAGCCAGATTAGTTACGATATAAATCTTCAAATCGAGCGAGCGTCTATAAAAATTTCGATTTAGATCAAGTATTCAAATCATTAAGCGAACTATTATTAATAAAATTTTGAGAATATTTCGATTTTAAACGCATTTATAACCTTGATAGAGGGCGCTGTTCGTGAGCTAAACAGAATAATTTGAATATATAGTTTTAATATTTAATTTATATATAATTTAAAATAGCCTATCGCTTTCCTCGTATTTTTCTTACCTATGTATGGAAATTTTGGTACTGTAAAATAAAATTTTGCTTCAATAATATTAAAAAAAAAACACCCAGGCTAAGTTTCGAACCAAGGTCGTGGAAATACGAAGCCGCACACCTAACCATTAAGCTACGCTTGGCATCATAAATATTCGCATGTAAAGCTATTTCAGGCCTTAAATATTTCTAACGACCTTTTTGAAATAGGTTTTTGAAACATGGAAATTATAATACTTCAAATAAATAGAAATAGAGTGAACACAAATAAAACATACCAAATATTTCGAATTAGAGCAGTTATTTTAAACGGCGAATTAGATCAGTTATATCTATAAATGAAAATATATAAATAAATAAAACATACCAAATATTTCAAGAGTATATTATATTATATTATATGTGTTATTAAGCGAACTATTATTAATAAAATATTGAGAAGATTTAGATTTTAAACGTATTTGTAACCTTTTAGTACTTGATAGAGGGCGCTGTTCGTGAGCTAAGTAGAATAATTTGAATATATAGTTTTAATAATTGATATATATTTTTAAAATAGCCTATCGTCATCCCCGTTATTTTTTACCTATGTATGGAAATTTTGGTTTGAATTAGTGAACTACTGCGAATTTGTATACCGGACATACAAACCAACAAACATACAAACATTCATTTTTATATATATAGATATAGAATATATATAGATTTTATGAAATAGCATATATAAACATACAAATTTATTCAATTTCGATGTGTGTTCCTAAGAAATATGATTATGATAGAATTTTTAAAATACGTAAAAAATTGTCCAATTACTTTGTTGGAATGAAATAGACATATTTAGGAAAATAAAATATTTTTATTTATAATATAAACATACCTCGAGTTAAATAAATTGTTTGGAATTTATAAACACACAAACTTTCTGGTTTTTCCCTTTAAATTTGCCTAAAGAAAGATGACAAACCAAAAATAAACCTATTTTAAATATTCCCTTTGGCAACCCTGGCAAGTTTCACTGAAAGAAAATTTAGAAATTTGTGAATTTTTGACCAGAGGTGAAAATACCTTTTGTTACAAACTATATTCTTTATGTGTAGGCTTAAATATTAAATTTTATTTTTGAAATAAATTTTACTTTACATCTCTTGAAATATATTTGCATATTTTATATGCAAGCTAGTTTATTTTCATGAGCAACCAAAGTATTTGAATGTTCTCCCACATATAACGTGAATAATTTAAAAGAAATATCCTTAGTGACTTATGGTTAATTTCTTATATATACTTGGCCATTAGAAAAATAAATATGAAATAGTAATATATATTGATACGTAAATAATAAATATTTAATAAATATACATAATTCACATATATTATATTTAAAATATACAGATAATTAAAAAATAATGGTGAAAAATGCGTATATTTATTTATTTAAAAATAATAATATTTTTTATTTATATTTATAATATAAAATAAAAGGATTTAAAAGCGCGAATGTTTCTTTTATAAATAAAACAAACTATTTATAATAAATTTAAAATAAATTTATAATGGGTGCTATTAATTTTATATTTTATTTTGTTGGTTAGATTTTAGAAGGGAAAATATCCTTGAAAGGTTTTATGAAATATTATCTTTTGATTTATTTTAACAACACCAATTACAATAAAAGCTTATATTGATACAACTCGTTTTGTATGGACCTATCCCGGAGAGTCCAAAGAGGAAAAAGAAACCATTATGTAGATAGACAGTAAAAATAAATAAATCACAAAATAAATAAATAATCACCTATACACATTCTTGGAGAAAAGAGCAATAATCACTATGTCATAGAGCCATCATCTTTCAATTTTTTAATCAATATTCTGAACTTTTCTGTTGGACTGTAAACCTGTTAATTCAAATAGATAAATTATTAAAACACGAATTGATTTATATTGATTAGGTTGAAGAGATTGAACTCGAAAGCTCGTGGTATTTTCGTAATAAAGAAACATAAGGTTTCAGAATATTTTTATAAAAATAAATCCCAAATTTTCTTTTATGTGAAATTAGATAAAGTCCCAATCAACCAATGAATCAAAGAAAAACTTATGAATATTGTTTAGTATCCAGCCAATCTCATCATCGCATCAATTGCTAAGCACAAATTGGCACCAGTGTAATAAAACTGCTCCATTATTTCTCTATTTAAATATACCACCTTTGAATATCAATTGTCATATCTTTACCCTCAAACACAAAAATATAATATCAATATGATTTATATCATGATGCATTAGCGCGTCATCTGTTATGAAAATTCGAAACTATTATAGACGCGTATGATTCTTTTTATTTTATTTTTATTTTTCCCTATTAATTTTTCTATTGCAATAAGGGCAGTAGAATTTGTTTATTTAAAAATAATAATCATATGCGTCTATAATAGTTTCGAAATGATTTATATAAATGGACCCTGGGGGATAATTTGTTTCAAAAAGTAGAAAGTTCAATCCGACTTTAAGGAGAGGACAAAGACATAGGAAACAACGTCAGGAATATATAAAGGATAACCTGCTATAACAGAAATAATACATTTTACATAAATTTTACTTTAAATATCTTTAAATATATTTGCATATTTTATATGCAAGTTAGTTTATTTTCATGAGCACAACCAAAAAAAAAAAAAAAACAAGATCTCAAGAATGTATTGGTTCATATCATTCCATAGTTAGTACCCTTTGTATCATTTCCTACAAAATTTACATTTGCACATAGAATATTTGAATTCTGTAAATACATACTGTACATACACTCATGAACAAAACTTAAGAAAGTTGTGAGTCTTTGATATAGTGGTTGTCTTTTTTTTTTGAGGAGACAGACAATTTCTGTTCACACTTGGTTAACTCGTGTGTCTTCAATAAAGGTGTCACTGTAATATCTTTCAGAGTTATTATCTTAATCCCGATATACATGCTGGAAGATACAACTTCCTTAAGTTTTGTCCATGAGTGTATATTCCGATAGATGGCAGTAAGCTCTCATCAAAATTCAGTTTGTCGATCAGAGGATGTGCCCTTTAATTATATCAACCAAAGTTTGTTACTTTTAAACATTTTAACGCTTGTTATCTTGGTTTCTGATATTACAGTTATTTTCTTTAACTCTAATGTCTATTGATCTGCTTGTCTCTCCTATGTAAGATATAAGACAAGAAATTAATTTGAACGTTTATTCTCATTATTTTTCTTCTGTTTGAATAAGAAATGTAGAACGGTAAATGGAGATCACAGGTCGATACCCTCCTCCAATTTACCACCCAGGAACATCAGTTAGGGATGTTTAGGGAATCAAACCAACGACGGAGAACATTTCTTTGCAGATTTCGTATCCAATTTCCGGGAAATTCACAAGATATCTTTTTTGTGTTTTTCACCATATAAAAAATGGAATCACCTTCTAAAATTGACTGGAATTTTGATAGAGAAAGATATTCCTTCACTATTTTAAATTGGAAAACATTTTAAGATGGCGGATAGGCTTCGAATATATTTCCGCTCTTTTATATTTCTCGGAGATATTGGAGAAATTGTTTCTCAATCTAACGTCGATTTTTGTGTCTGTCTTCAAAGCTGATTGGTTCCCTTCCTTCCTCTCTCTATTAGATAAATAAATATCATGAACACGTAGGTTATATAGGAAATGAAAGAATTAAAGAACGAATGTTTCTCTTATACATAAAACAAACTTACACTGTCCTTACTGCGATGAAAAATATTGGAAGGGCTTGGCTCATCATTGGTGAACCCTCCCAGCGGTTTCGCCAATTTAATCTACCAGACCGCTTTCTTTGAAGCGATAATACTCTATTGGACAATTTTGCTTATATGTGCCACATTGAAAGATAGAAATTTAGAAAAGGTAAATATTCAAGAAAACTATGGATATAAGCTTTTAGGACGGTAGAATTACATATATATATATGTTATAATATAAAAATGAGATTTTCTGCTTGAATTTAGACCATGTTGAGGATTATGGTAGGGTAATGCAGTCGTGGTTAAAAATCTTGAAATAAAAATAATAATGGTTTTGATCAGAGGTTGCTTTAATTGAGGTAAGGAATGTATAGAAGACATAATTTGGTAAAAGTACTGCCTGGCTTAAGGCGTAAGAATAAAAAAATGAAAAGCTTATTTACATAATGTAAAAATGTTTTGAGCCGGCCAACGGGTTAGAACAACAACGAGTTTTTATAGGGGAATTGTGATCTCTGGCGGTCGATTAAGCAGAATATTTGAATCTATGAAAATATTATTTAAAATAAAATAATATTTTAATATAACATATATATATATCATAAACAATATATTTCAAATATGACACAATAGCAATTTGCGGAAGAGCAATGTTCGAAGCATATTATAAATTTATAATTGTATGTATTTACACCATATTTAAAGCTTATTTCGATAGTTCATTCAAAATAGCTTTTCCAAGAGGTCAGCTTCAGTATCGGTATAAAATAAAAACAGCCCAATGCAATATAACAGCGGTATGGTAGATTAAAGTGGTGAAACCGTTGAGAGGGTTCACCACTGATGATCCAGGTCCTCCCAACATTTTATAATATCAGTAATGGCAGTAAATTTTTTTTTCGAAAAGAAACATACGCCTCGTTAAAGAAATGTCTTGCTCTCAGAATATTTCGGTGGTTACAGTGAGTAGATCTTGCTGTTACTGTAGAACCGACGAATCTAGAACATGTCAAACTGTCATGACAATGATCTTCATATGAAACGGTCTTCGTCTAAATTTGTCCCACATCGAATATACAGAAAGAAAATATCACAGGAAACGTGGAGAAAACATGGTCGAAATGTTTTATTCTGATTCCCACTGACAAGATATTTTATCACCTATGATGAAACATGGATTTACCATAAATTTGTGCCTGAGGATCAGGCCATCAAACCACTTTATTACTTGGATATAGAGTGACGTTTGAGGGAGGATGTACTTTAGAAACGACCCGTAAAATGACATCGGCTCTTGCATAATGACAACGCCCGGTTATATACGTTATATTTTTGGTTAAACATGGAATCCCAGCCACCTTATTCACCTGACTTTGCTCCCCATGACTTTTCAATTTCAATCTAAAATTGAAAAAGTTTTAAAAGTACCTCCATTTGACTCAATAACTGCAATAAAGATGAACATAAAGAATATGTTGAGAAGCCTAAACGAAGAAGATTTTCAGAGGAGTTTCAATATTTGTGAAAAAAAAAACGATGGAACAAGTGTCTAAATAGTAAAAAATGTTATTTTAAACCAAATTGTGTTTAACTTCTCTATTTTTCGAATATTTGGCATTCCTGGTATTTGTTTATCTACCTTTAAATAGAAATATCAGGTAGAACATAGGTCTTCGATTAGATCACAGATGGGGGTATTCCATTTTACTGATATGGGAGGTAGGGAGATATCTTGCCATGTTTATAACTCCCAAACTTTCAAACATATAAAACGCTTCTTTCCAATTGGCTAGCGAGCGTTAAAAAATGATTGGAATCCTAAATATCTTATTTATCCACAATATAATGTTTTATATTTACTATTTAATATAAATAAGCTAAAAAATTCAATATATATAACCAACCATATAAATTGAAATAAATAAAAAAGGGAAGTCTCTGTGGGTCTGAAAAAAAAAAACCAACGACGAGAAATTTTAAAGTTGAAAAATAGATAAAGAAGTTGAGCCACTTCAAAATATTTCGAAATTTCTTCTACTTGATTTTTTAAAATCCATTTACGTTTTTTTTTATATATAAAAGAGGGCCTATTTCTGCAACTAAATTATTAAAATAGCCGTTCAAATGGAATATTATAACTATATTTTAGGGCATATGCATTTGCATATTGGAAACAATTGTATTTTGTAATCTTATTATTATGTTCAGTCATCAGTCAAATTCAAATAAATCACAGAATATTCATTTAATCAAATTTTCTCGTTTTACCAGAATAATATTGCATTCATTTATATAATTATATCAAAAATGTTCACGTGAACTCTATTAAATAATATGAACATCTATTAGATATATTCAATTACTAATTCTAACGAAAGATATGGCTGAATGAATATTTTAAATTATATGAATTTATAAAATTAATATATTCCGGTTTATACAAAAAAAAAGGGAGGGAGGGAGGGAGATATTTTTCTAAATGATTAATTTGAATTAAAATATACATATATTTTATATTTATAATATGTATATATAATATTGATAGAAACATATTTAGTATTTTATGAGAATTATTAATTTTTATATTTTTTTACTTTGTAAACTTCCCTCATTACCTTTCTGGTATTTTTTAAATGTTTCTTTTTTCGTACTTGCCTTGAATACATTATTGTGTCATTCTGATGTTTGTTCTTTTCTTATTTTCTACGTTACAATATATATATATTATATTTAAAAAAAATAAAAGATAAGATTAGATTTCTGTTGTTTTGGATCATATTGATGAT
The DNA here is from genome assembly GCA_030710605.1 of Cordylochernes scorpioides. Classification (NCBI taxonomy): domain Eukaryota; kingdom Metazoa; phylum Arthropoda; class Arachnida; order Pseudoscorpiones; family Chernetidae; genus Cordylochernes; species Cordylochernes scorpioides. The sequence continues at coordinate 218,967,633 of CP092863.1, read as the reverse complement.
TATGCTATGGTGGTGCAGTCGTGGCTAAATTCTTGATTGAATAATAATAAAAATATTGGTTTTGATCAGTAATTGTTTTTATTGTGCTAAATGAATATATAAAAACATAATTTGGTAAAAAGTACTGCCTGGCTTAAGGCGTAAGAATAAATAAAATTGAATATTATTTACATAATTACAAAGTTTTGGGTCGGCCAACGGGGAAGAACAACAATGTGATTTTATATAGTAGAAGCGTGACCTCTGGCGGTCGATTAAAACAGAGTATTTATATCTATGAAATTATAACTTTTTTTAAAATAAAATAACATTTTAACATATAACATTTTTAAATAAAATATTTCAATATAACATATATATGAAAAAAATTGAAAAATTTCTCAATTTCTCAAGAAGATTCTGGGATCAAAAACCTTTTTGGTCGCAGTGATTACATCCTACTCCACGCTGACGAGCGCCAACAGCGCGAAACGCTTTCGTGGATGGCTTTTCTTGATTTATCAAGAATATATCCTCTCGGGAAAATATCAATCTTCTATTTAAGAATGTTCGTTTAGTTTATTGATCGACAATTTCCTTTATATATCGTATTTTCAAATTTATCACATATCTTTTATATATTTATAAAACTTTTTTTTTCCTAGCGAACTCGTCTCACTTGAATTTCTATTAAGGAATTGATACTTTTTATATGGAATATTAAATCTCTATAAATAAACTCTATAAATTTATATTTAATGTGAAACCGTGCTAACACTTAGGATCCTCTTATGAACCAAAGAGGCACTTCTTTTACTTTAAACTGTTGTTTCTACCGCTTTTATTGAGCTTGTAAAATTGTCGAGATGACAATAAATATGTTTTAATTGTCAAATTGTCAAAGAGGCACCTCTCCCTTGCATTAGAACGATACACTTGTTCATCACACTACTAAATAACTTAGTGATGATAAAGATTGAGCCACAACACCATTTGGCAAATTCAGACAAATTCCAACAACCTGTATACCATGGTTTTGGGCTATGGCCCTCATCAGTACAGGGACGGCTTTGATTTCATAACATCCTACGGGAGAAGTTATGGAATCGGTCGTATTCACCAATACGGTGGTTAAACTGGTGAAATGGCAAGGACCGATTTTCAGGCAAGAATATGCTAGCGTGGTGAAAAGTGAATCGTTCTGATGCAAAATTAAAGGGAGAGGTATTTCTTTTGGTATATGAATATCATCTTCCCGAAACTTTATGCAAATATATATATATATACATACACTATTATTTAATTAATTAAAAAGGCATATAATGGATCAAAATATCATTTATTTTATCAAAATTTCAGTTGGCCGAACGCCAACCTTTATCAAGGTAATATATCATTATAATCATATTAAAGATTTATTTATGGATTGCTCTATTTTCAAAACTATTATTAATATCTAAATATATTTTTTTAGGTTTACCAAAGCGTTTAAAATATTCAAATTCTATTTTTTCAAAGTATAAAAGATATTTCTAGAGTGTCTTATAATATATAAAAATGTATTGATATTTAATACTTGTTTTAAAAATGGAAAATATTTTACATTTATTACTTAAAAGAGAATAAATAAAATGTATTTTAAATAATTTAGTAAAATAATCGGTGGGTATCTTTCGCTTCCTATTTAACAACAGCCGAATACAAAAGGAAAAAGATGAATTAGAAAAAAAGTCAAACAGTTATTCATATTTTGAATACAACGAACACAGCCAAAAATAATAAGAAACACATTGAATTAATATCTCATGAATAAGTCAAAAGTAAAAAAAAACTCACTGAGTTATATTTTTTTCATTCAGTAGATTAGAAAAGCCCGCCTTTTTCTACCGATCTTTTGTTATTATTTTTCATTAAGGAAGAGCCTCCCTGCTAGGCCTAAATTACATATTCTGAGAGATAGGGTTAAGCCACCTCGAGTAATTAATTTCCTAAGATAAATTAAGACATTTTTTTCTTATTAATATTGATGGAGAATTTTGTACCTTCACCGGAGCCTTTAATCAAGTTCAGTCGTACCTTTTTACAAAAGAGAGTTGCTTTATCAATGAATATTTATAAATAATGATTAAATTTCGCAAATTATTTAATCATTGCTTGTTTTGATGGTTTAATTTTCTGAAAATATCTCTTTTTTTTTATTCATACGCCGTAATAATGCCGTGATATATAAAATCAAAAATATATATACCGGATTTTGAAAAAAACTATTTATTATATTAATGTTTTGAAAATATATTGAAACCTGTCTATAGCGCTCCCTGTAAATAGCACCTTCCTCTCTATAGCGCCCGATTTTAAATATTAAAATGTAAACATTTTACATTAAAAGTGACCTGTCTATAGAACCCCCTCTTTATAGCACCCTATTTTGGTGAGTCCTAAGCAGGTTTAACTGTATTTTAATAATACAGATATAACATGTATTTTATGGCATTCAAAAATCAAAAGCACATATAAAATAATAAATATAAAAAAGCAATATATTAAATACAAATAATAATTTATTTACAAATATTTCAGTTGGCTGAACGCCAACCTTTTTCAAAGTACGCTGACAAGGGTTAACAGCCCGAAACGTGTTCGTGGTTGTTTTTTTCTTGATTTATAAAGAAAATGGGTTGGCCAAATATCAGGAAATAAGCTAAATCAACTTTTAATTGATTTCTGTTTCACTAGATGGCGCTCTGCGTCATGTTAAAACGCTCATATTAGTGGTGAGGGGATATGCCTACTATATATAACCTATAAAACTAATATATATATATAACCCTTGATACATATATATACTGCGTGAATTTGGAAGAGGTTAGGCAGAATATAATAAATTATTTTAAAAATAGATCAATCCATAAATAAATCTTTAATTATAAAGGCATATATTGGATCAAAATATCATTTATTTTACCAATATTTCAGTTGGCTGAACGCCAACCTTTATCAAGGTGTTATAACATGAATGTGGCGCTGAGTTTGTTGTTGACACACTTTAAAAATGTTATAACACCTTGATAAAGTTTGGCGTTCAGCCAACTGAAATGTTGGTAAAATAAAGGATATTTTGATCCAATATATGCCTTTTTAATTAAATAATAAATAGTTCAAACACACACACATTGAGTCAGAACAGCAAGCTAATTCTTTATTAAATACCTAGCGGACGTACCCGGCTTCGCCCGGGTTTTACCCGAGTAAAGGTTTGTCTAACGAATCTCTCGATAAAGTGAACATTTTTCCCGGTCCCTTGAAAAATACTCGATAAGTTGAATAAAATCGATATTAATTGGTTCCCTCGGTAATTGGAAGTAAAAGGAATAGTATCTTGCCTTGGAATTGTATCATTATTCTTGTCTCAAATAAATTGCCGTGTCATCCTGAATTTTGTCTTTCCTAATTTTCTACATTACAAAATCATCATTTTATCTATTCTCCCAATATATATGTTGTAGATAAATGATAAAACTAACTTTGACTTGTGCGCAATTAATAGGTAGAAAATCTTACTTTTGATAAATAGTCTTTAAGATAATAAACTTAGTGATAATAAAACCTATAGATAAAAAAACTTGTTATCATCGTCGCAATGGGGGGCGCTGCTTTCGAGTTAAATCTACAAATATGCAAATAACTCTAAGGATATTCAAGATATTCAAGAAATTATTTTTCAAAAACCTTCCCGGGGATATACCTAATAATATCCCAAAATTTCACGGCGATTGGATGTATGGGTTTTGAATCTATAGAGTACAGACAGACATTCAATTATATATATATATATATATATATAGATAACATTAAGAAAATTCAAATATTTTACATATTTATTAGTTGATTTATGCATAAGAGATTTGCATAGCTTCGGCCGTTACGCGTCATAAGCTGGGTAGAAAAAGGAATAATCGAAGAGATAGGCTTAGATTAGGATTAGAATTTCATTAGTTCACATGTGCTATAATTTATTTTAATACCATCTTCACTTCTTTTACAGAATACGTCAGATTGTTTCCACAAAAATATTTTCGCACTTTTGGAATCACCGTAAAAAGTAGTTATTTTAACAAAGACAACAGCGCTTAACTATTTTAAACTAATTCAATTTGTTTTCACGTCGCGTCTATTTCAATTAATTCTCTCTAATTTACTCTGACACAAATTTAATAATATTTTCCAAAGAGTGAAGATTTAGTTATGAAAGCGCACGTTAATTTTTCTGGTTATATCTTTCAAGAAAGAGAGCGCTCAAGACAACAAAATTACAACTCTTTATTTTGAACAGCTGTCTAACATCCTGGTTAACAAGACAAACTGACACCAAAGGGGATAATAATTTGGTCTTAAGAAAATTCCATCAGTGAATATAGAAATATTAATTGTTGACTTTTGACTTTTCTAATGACAACATTAGAGCTGACGTCTTCTTGTTTATGCCTCAAGGAGTAATTGATTAGGTCCTTGTGACGTAAATTTTCTACAAAGTTTACATTTCTAAAGTGGAAGAGCTTTTCTTTTGTTCTCAAAAATGGAAAATAATTTATCAACTTGTCTTTTTTTTTTCTTCAAAAAATTCAATTTATTATTTGATGAATAAGCTAGATTGTGTAACAAAACGAAATGCTTTAGAGAATTAATTTATTTATTCATTGAGTTGATTTTATAAAATAGAAATGATTTGGCAACTTTGATTTCTACGAATTGAAAGAAAAAGAGATAAGAAATAGGATAAATATTTTAATAAATAGCAAAATATATTTTCAAATCTCTCTATATAAGTGGAAGTCATTATGTTTTTTGACTTCTACACACTCGAGATTTACACAGCCAATTTAGATGCGGTTTTTTACCATTCCATATAATACCTTTCAGAGAAGTTTAATAAAAATGATAACCAAAACTTTATGAATTTAAAACTATATGAGATACTTACAGTTAAACCTGTCTATAGCGCCCCCTCTTGGCACTCACAAAAATAAGGTGCTATAGAGAGGGAATACTATAGGCAGGTCACTTTTAATGTAAATCGCATCCTACTACGAATTTAAAATCGGACGATATAGAGAGGGAGGCGCTATAGACAGGTTTAACTGTATTACTGGACCACAGAGAAACGTGTTTTCGATTGGATTGTCCCAGGCTCCTGGCTTATTCTCTATAGACAAAATATTCCTTAATTTAAACAACCAACCTTTATAAACCTAACCTAGCGGATTGATTCGTACACTCCACCGCACTTTGCCACCTCGGCCAAAGTAGTTCACCAGAAGAGATATAAAATTATGTTTAAATTATAAAAATATGTTAATGATATACTATTAACTCTATTGAGACTAATACTATGAATATTATTATTATCATTATTATTATTATTATCGTACACTTAACGGCACTTTGCCGCCCCGGCCAAAGTAACTCAACAGAAGAGATATAAAATTATGTTTAAATTATAAAAATATGTTAATGATATCCTATTATCTCTATTGATACTAACACACTAAATATTATAATTAATATTATACCATGGTAATCATTATTATTATCGTACACATGACGAAAATTTGCCACCCCGGCCAAAGTTGCTCACCAGAGGGGATATAGAATTAGGATAATTATGATAAATTAATGATTTCTCCTATCATTTATTTTTCTGCTGCACTACTAATACCACATATAATATTAACTATACATATATAATTAACATAATTTACATAACATAGAGCGGGAACTATGTATATAGAGATTGGAAACTCTAAATGCTATTGATCCTTTCTAAATAATGGACTGATTTCTACCTTTATATTGATCGGAATATATGGCAAAGGAATATATATATATATATATATATATATATATATATATATATATATTGTGTAAAAATATTTATATTAATATAAAATTCATAGGTTTTGAGTGTTTTATCTCCTACAATATAATGATTGTCATTTGATTTTTTAAAAATATTAAAGGGACAACTGAATGCCGTTATCCACAATATATTGATAGTTGATTATATTTCACCTATAAATTCAGCGACGAATGAATACATTTATATATAAACATACAACCACATATATATACATATAGAAATATTGGAAATATAAAATAATTATAAATACAATATATGCATATTTTTTAATACATATATATATATATATATTTGGAAAATAGAGCAATCCATAAATAAATCTTTAAATAAAAAGGCATATATTGGATCAAAATATAATTTATTTTACCATGATATTTTGATCCAATATATGACTTTTTAATTGAATATATATACATAAAAATAAACTTAGAGAAGAATCATTTTAAAAAAGAGAGAAAAAAAAATAGAAAAGTATAAATGGAGAAGACCATTCCTTGCTCTTTCTACCTCCTCTCTTCAATTAATTACATCTTCACAATAATTCCCCACTTCTTTTAACACAGCACCTTTAAAAATATAAAGTAATTACATATGTATATCTAATCTTCTTATATATATATATATATATATATATATATATATATATATATATATATATATATATATATATATATATATATATATATATATTGTAACGTAGAAATCAAGCCTTGAAATATCCTAAGATGTAAAAGTATTTATTGATGACGTCACAGCGACGAGTCGACAATTATTAACAACTCAGCTCAACTATCTACCGCTAGAGAATCTTAAGCAAGCAAGCAAAGAAATATTTTAAAGATTATTTCACAAATACAGATTAATATATATTTTTATAATCTGTTGAATATATTTTCATTGAATAATATTAAATTAAATAATAAAATATTTCTTCGCCACAATATATATATATATATATATCATAAAAGAAACGCATTGCCAGTAAATTTATTTGTGTAAAATTTAAACGATAGATGGCAATTAAATTTAATTTACTAATATATATATATATAGCGAAAATATCCAAGAACAATAGGAAAATGTTTCTTTTTTATATAGAGATAAAACACGAGCTTTCACAAACCATACTAGTCTACTTCAGGTGAATCTTTAAAAATGAATTGAGTTCCACAATTATAGGAAGCGTGTGGTTTAAAAGCTCATGTCTTTTTCGATATAGTGAAATACACTTTTCTCCCTTTGTTCTTGAATTTTGACAAAGGTTTTTATTAAGTAAAAAGGTAGAAAGTAATTTTAAGTAAGAATATGGGGATTCTAGGGAGAAGTTTCTTTTCAAAATCTTTAATCCTCCGAACGCCCATCTACAGGAGAAAACATTAATACACTGATACTTCACCCTAAGTATCGCTTTCAAAAATATCAGCAAACAAATCTAAGGCAATAGCTTACTATATATTTTTAGATCATCATTATAAAGGACCAGTCAACAAGTGAATGACTTTGAGACGAAGAGAGAGTAATTTATGAAATAATATATATATATATATATTAATCTTTATATACATATATAGATGAAATATGCAATTAACTTTATATATAATATGATGCATTAGCGCGCCATCTGTTATGAATATATTAAAACTATTTTAGACGCGTATGATTCTTTTTAAATTTAAAATTTTATCTTACTGCAACGGAAAATTAATAGGAGGGCCTAGCTCATCAGTGGTGAACCCTCCCAGCGGTTTCGCCAGTTTAATCTACCATACCGCGTACCATAGCGATAATAGTAATAATAGTTTCAAATTGTCATAACTTACTATGTAATAATAAATTTACATATATCAAACTTTTCAATAGAGATAGAACCTGACATAAACACACTAATTAGAGTTTTAATTAATGTTATTACATTGTTCAATATTCAATAGAAATATCGACACAGCTGTATATAATTGACTCTCTATTTTTTATGAGATTTATGCTTGAGATGTTTTTAATTATACAGCGTTACTTTATATTTTATCTGATACTATATCGAATTTGTTATTACCTTTTTGTTATCTTTTAATCTAAAATATTTTCATGTTGTAATCAGACAAAAAAGAAGATATCATGTTTCAGATTTCAATTAAAAATATTTAATTTAGTCCCATCCTATTATATTTGACAATAAGAAAGACGTATATATATATTAAATTTCCTTGTGTGTATTGAATTTCTCTATAAATTTTTCATTTTACAATATATTTTTGTTATTAAATTCAAAGCTAGATATATTTTTTTTATCAAAATCTATTTTTATTTGAGAAAAGAGAGAGTAATTTCCAGAAAAATTCTATATTTTGTCCTAATAAACTAAATGTTATATTCATTTTTTTTAAAGAAAGAAATAAGTTTTAAAAAAATCAATATCTTGTAAATTACATTGATACGTCAAGCTAGACTGGAAAATAAAAATCAAAAGAGAAATGTAGAAATGAAAAATGTCGCTTGATACACATTTCCTTGATTTTTTTTTCTTTTTGAATAAGCATTTTAAAACTTCCTTTTGTATATTTCACTTTGAAATAAGGATTCGAATATATATTTATAGAATATTAAAATAATATTATATAAAATTCAATTACTCTCTTTATATATAAAATTTAAGTAAATTTTTAACGCTATTTTTAAAAAATAATAAAAATAAATAAGGGAGGGCATGACTCATCAATGGTGAACCCATCCAGTGTTTTCCAAGGTATTGTTTATTCATATATATTTATTTTTGCATTTACCACAATATCCAGTCATGAAAAAAACCTTAAGGAAGGTATACTTTCTTTTTATTAAAGAAGACAGAGGTTGTTCACATTTGGTTATCTGGTGTGTCTTCAAAAAAGGTCACTGTAATATCTTCCAGAGTTATTATCTGTATCCCGATATCCATACTAAAAGGTATAACTTCTTCAAGTTTTGTCCATGAGTGTGTGTTTATAACCCAGGAATATAAATTATATAAACACAGAAAGAGAGCAGTCAGGATATATGTATATCCTTATTCCTAAGAAGTGTGTTTTAAATACATTTTTTTCATTCCAATAAGATATGCAGTAATTGATATTCATTATAAAAAGAACAGTTGGAGGTCGAAATAATTTCGCCATTTTGTTTAAAATTTGAATCCAAATACAGACAAAATTCTTTTGCTAGGATACAATTTCAACAACAAAATTCCATTATTCGGGTTAATTACAATTTTAACACATTCTACCGCAACTTTTTACATCTTTACTTCAACCAAGCCATACCTATTAGACGAGGAATTTGCCCACCTGTCTCGAAATTGTTTCAAACAGCCGTAATGATGCCATTTTTGCCGGGTGTTCTTCTAGAGATTATTTCGCTCGTACCTCATACTGTCTAATAGTATTGCAATATATAAATTCACTGGCTGAATGTTTCTTTGTTCTTTTTATAACTGAAAAGCTTTCGAGTCTTGTTTTCTTCAACAGAGCAATTAATATAAACACGCCATCTATATACATACAAGAAATGAAAGCATTAAAGCATGAATGTTTCTTTTACACATAAAAACAAACCTCTACCGTCCTCACTGCGATGAAAAAATATTGGGAGGGCTTGGCTCATCAGTGGCGAACCCTCGAGCGGTTTCGCCAATTTAATCTACCAGACCGCTGAGTAATAATCTAGAAGATTCTTATAAACAACTTATAATATACATTCATGGACAAAACTTAAGTGAGTGAAAGGTTTTGATGTCGCCGGTCGTCTTTTTTTTTTTTTTGAGACAGAGATTTAGTTCACGCTTGAACTTTCGGTCTCTCCCCGTGGAGCCTCCAAAGCCGTCAACAATGTCTAATACCAGACTACTTTACTATTGTATTAAGCTACTCTGTTTTTATACTTCAATAGGGAACCTCTAGAAAGCTACTTAGTGATGGCATTTAAAGGGAGGTGGATAGATATACTATTTGGAAACCCACTCAAAAGAAGTATAGGAAAACTTGATAACAGCTCAGAGGTCAAGTGAGAGACGTATAGATGGAATAAGTACATTTGAACGTAGACGACATTTTGAGATAGATAAATACTCACGTATCAGATATGTAACATCTTCAAAGTGTGGTAGTTAGAAGATATGGGTTGGATACAAAACCAGAATGGGAGATAACCTTTGGACTATGAGAGACATTGACTGGGTACATGTGGTGAGGGGATGTGAGATGGGAAGATCTCACCACGAAACCAAGAATTGTTGCTGAATGACGAAAGCCAAAGTGAAGACATTGCGACCTGCAGAGAACCCACTCAATAGTCCATAGACATAATATATCTAATATAAGGCAATAATACGTTATCTATATATAAGAAATACAAAAATTAAGGTACGGATGTTTCTTTTGAATATTTGTTCATCGCAGTGGGAACAGTAGAAGTTTGTTTTATGTTTAAAAGAAACACCCGTGCCTTAATGATTGTATTTCTAACATGATATATTGTAAATTCTATAAAATATTGTCGTATTAAGACTATAGTAATCTTATTGGTTAATGGATGAGGATTTAAAAGACGGGAAAAGTATTTTCCATTTATGAACGGTTGGAAAAGCTTTGGGCCAATTCGCCCTTCAACGGGAACAATACCTATTGCATTCTAACCGTAGAAGTGCGTCTTGCCCAAAGCTTATGCAACTCATTATCTATAAATGAAAAAAAAAAACTCTTTTCTCCCTCTTGTCATATTTTTTTTTATCTACACTATATTGTATCAAAGCTTTATCCAATTTTACCAACTATTACGGAAATGTATACAGTACCTACATTTGAATAGATATATTCAGCATTAATTGAGATTTCCATCAACCTCGATAAAATCTTTATTCCCACTTTAACACCTAATTTATCTTTAAATTGGCAATACAACCCTATCTCCCTGACACATGGCAATATATAAAAATAACATTATATAAGGGTAGGAAAATTGAGAGATAAAAAAAGAAATTAACTTTATTGGGCAATTCATTCCCAATATCAATTTCCATCCACAGGATCTAAATGAGCATTCCTTGATGAAGGCATTATCCAAATTGAAAAATACACATTAGCGCCGCTTTAATTACAATTACAATAATGAAACAAATAATCATTGCGTTTTTTACGTGCCCAGCTAACGGAACAATTATCGCTATATTTCTGTGCCTTTCTTTGATGTTTAATGAAGGTAATAAACGTTTTTAGCAATTTTTGGCGAGGCTCAAAGTAAGAAATATTGTTTCGACAAACCTATTTTCTATATATTAACTATTAGTATTTATTATTATTATTAGTGGGACATGATCTAGTTAATAGGAGGTTTTAATAGTTAGTTTAGTTTATATTATTTTTAAGAATAAAAATATATTTTAGTATTTTTTATTCTTTTTTGGATAAATATATATTTAAAAGGATGATAACGCAGTCTTTCAAAAATTATATTAATAGAAATTAATAGCTGAATATAAGGGTCCTTCGCCAGGGTCCTTGCCGAGTGAATATTTGACCAACAAATAGTGTTTTAACAAATGTTAATTAGTACTTGAAATATAGATGCAATAAATGCAATGTTAATTACTATGATTAAATTATTATTATGCTTATTAGTAGTAATGATGATGATTGGAATCTATTAATTTATCATGATTATATGTAAATTAGTTCGTTATATATATATATGGATAATTTGCATAACATTCGATTAGCCCATTGTTGCTTATATATATAACTGTGCTCATTTCTGTGTGGTATATAATGAAATAATGTTTATTTAATATGTAAATATGCAAAATAGAGATATGTAAGTAGATATGTAAGAGAGAGAGTTTTATCCTTGTCAAATATATTGAATAGTAATACATAACAAATATTCATTCTTTAATATTTTCTATTGTTGTAATTTTATATAAAAAAGCAGCCACTATTTGAAGTTGTTTGGAGAGATTCCTATCTTAAATTGACACCAATACCTAGTTATTGACTAGAGCTACTTTTTCATATGAAAATGTGTGATGATGATTTATTCAGCAGTGTTAGTGGAGAACCCAACATGTCAAATTATATTATTAATAACTGATTCAATGAGAAACATACCAATCCCTAAAGTGACTAATGAAACATAAAATTCGTATATGTAAATAAGGATCACTGTAATATTCACTTTATTTGGCTTATATGTAAATAGATTTCTACCCCTGCTGATTGGTACTCTCTGAATTACATGACATTGATCATCCTCAGTATGTATCTTATTTAGCTCAGTGTTCAGTAAAAGTCATACCGCTCACATAAGCATTTTAGATAGCAGAGCGCCATCTAGTTGAACAAATATCAACTAAACGTTGATTTAATTTGCTCCGTGATATTTGATCAACCCGTTTTTATGATAAATCTAAAAAGCTCATGTGAGGAGTCAGGATAGTCCTTTTTTGTTTTTAATATAAACACCTGATCTTTTTTTCTATTTTTTTTACTTATTTTTCACAAATAAAATGCATATATTGAATCAAAATATCATTTATTTTACCAATATTTCAGTTGGCTGAACGCCAATCTTTATCAAGGTATTATAACATTTTTATGTGTGTCATCATTACATTATAATGTAAATATGTTATAATACCAATATGGTTTGATACAATATATGCCTTTTTAATTAAAGATTTATTTATGGATTGCTCTATATTCAAATATGTATATATTTATATTATTTTATAATCAGAAAAGTAAAATATTATACTTGGAGAAGTTCTGCAGCCCGTGTTCCACTGTGGAGTCTAGTTGATTCACGTGACTAAACACAGGGATAGATGCCGTGTTAAATGCTCCCATTACCTATTTGCATACGCTGGCGGCTGTCTGAGAGATACAGAGGATATGCAAATTTGAAATGACGACTGCCTAATTGAATCCCCTCCCCACAGCAATACTTCTCCAACCATTTCCCCATTAAGATATGGTTTAACATATTTCATGTAGGATTTAATTCTATCTTCGTTAGCTGAGAGGCGCTTGTGTATAAAACCTCCATTATATACTTCCTGAATAAAGGTATCACAGAGTTGTCGAAATGTTGGGAGAAACAATAAAACAAATATTAAAATTTAGGTTGAGATGGGATGTTTATCTTATTTACATAAAAATTTATAAAGTATAATATTTCAATTGGATAATTTACCATTGATATTTTTACCATTGCAGTATAAGAAAATGTGTGTAGATATAATTTTATTAAAAAAATAAGTTTCGATAACGGAGCCCTATATTTCACCTATGCGAAAATAATTCCATATTTACATATAATATTTTTCTATATTTACATATAATTTCATATTTATTTATATTTGCATATAAATATAATATCATTAAAGCTTATGTCCATTATTTACTTGAAGGCCATAACCAAGATTCCACCCTACAATGATGGATATATTTAAGCAGGATTGGTTAATACAATAGTAGAACTATAAGAAGCAGTATTGTAGATTAAACTGGCGAACCCGCTGGCAGGGTTCACCACTGATGAGCAGAGCCATGTCAATATTTTTGTTCATCACAGTAAGGGTATTAAGAAGTGTTTGTTTTATCTGAAAAATAATAATTTCATAACTTAAATATTTCATAATTTATAGATCCATGATAAGTCTTCTTCATTATATCTACTACACTCATGGACAAAACTTAAGGAAGTTGTACCTTTTAGCATGTATATCTGGATCGAGACAATAACTCTGAAATATATTTGATACACATTGATCTTTATTGGAAACATACTATATAACCAAGTGTGAACAAAATTGCCTGTCTCTTAAAAAAAAAAAAACAGATGACTGCAGACATCAAAGACTTTCCACTTTCTCAAGTTTTTTTCGATGAGTATATTTACTTATTTTAATAAAGAGATATATATTTTTTCATTGATTACATTTCGACTTTAACTTTATGAGATATAAGAGTCTATATAAAATTAAAAAAATTGATGAGACTTTATAACTATTAAGTTGGTTGATTGTCATTTCCACCATCGGTGACACTGTGATCGACAAGCTATCATAGAACTACACAGCTATTCTGCAGTCACTGTAATGTGAGATTCACGTGTGAGCAAACAAACTACTGTAAACAACACAACTGTAAACATCTCCACAGAGTCCAATGGAACTTTATCGCGACATTCTACTTCAGGCGACAGTTTCCATTTTGTTTGTCGTGCGACATTTTTACATACACTCAGCTACGACGGGAAATATTCATTCCTCGATAGAAGTAAAAAATAAATCAAAGTTTTTTTTCTCTTTTTCCCCATGTATTGGAGATATATTTCTCTTTCTTTTTTTATTCTTTTCTTTCGTAACATTCTTATAAATGTGCATAACATTGTATTATTCATTTATTAGGTAATTTTGTTTATAAGGTGACCTCGGAATATAGCAAGAAAACCATTTTTAATTGATTAATTTATTATAAATATTTTGATATTCTCTTAGAGATTACATACACACTGAGTTTCGGGAGGATGATATTCATGTGTCAAAAGTGGCACCTCTCCCTTTAGAAACATATTAAAACATATTTTGATTTATCACCCCAGTACAAAACGTAAAGCTGATGCTATATAATGAGTCATAACATCAGTTTTGATAAATTCAGACCCCCTGTATACCAAATACAAGTGTTCTCTCCTGTTTTCTGTCAAATCATATCCTTCAATCAGATTATAAAAAAAAATATATATATATATAATAAAAAATAAAATATAAAAATATATAATTAAAAAATAATAAAAAATCATTCACTTAGTGACATCTATCGGTGAAATTTAGAAATAGTTTCAACATCACTATTTGCTAACCAAGAGTGGGGTGTGGGGCAGGGCACGTGTGCTCCGCCGTCAAGATCACACGGCTGTCTCTACCCCAGGCCGTGGAGAACGGGACCAGAGACAGCGTGGTACTGGACTGCGAGTACTCCCTGACGGAGGACGACAAGGATGGACTCACCATCAAGTGGTTCCTCAACGAGGACCCCGAGCCGCTCTATCAGTGGATCCCCGGACTGGACCGTCGCCGTGCCTCGCCTCGGCTCCGTGGCCGTCTCAACATGGACTACCGGGCTTCTCCCTCCAACAAATGGACCATGTTCAGAGCACTGAACATCCTCAGGCCCACCACGGACCTCAGCGGGATCTACACCTGCCACGTCGTCTCCATGTCTGGACAGGATTCCCTTGCCAAGATGATGGTCGTCTACGGTAGGTAGCTCTAATACACGTGTATTTACACTACAGTTCACACGTGTATCGACACAAACCTCTCCCACGTGTATCTACACCTAAAATAACACGTGTATTTATACCACAATTCATTTGTTTAACTACACCATAAATCACACATGTAACTACGCCACAGCGCACACGTGTAACTACACAAAACTCACACGTGTAACAACTTACACATGTATCTACACGAATCCTTTGGCACCTAGCCGTCCAAGTAAATAACTAATTAAAAAAAGACACCAACATCCTAACTCTATGCCACCACTCTACCAAACCAATCTACATCCATAATAAATCATCTAATTGCAGTTTGATAAATCAATCTTCCAAACAAACTAACTTAACACGGCTGATGGTATTTTTAGAGTCCTTGTTTACTCCGACGTTAAAGACGCTTGGCTTTCTAACTTAACTCACTACCCTATATCTCCTAAATAATATATATGTGGTAACCGGTGGTCAAACCTGTAGTAACCGAGAGGGACAGTCAGGGCGTGGTGAGTTTTCCCGTACCTCTCTGCACTTTGGAAGACCTTTAACAGTTTTCACAGAGTACAGGCAGTCGTGGTCGAGGCAGAGTGGAAAGCTTGGGAATGTTCACACACACAAAACGAAGAGACACAGCTGTAGTGGGAAAGTTCCATGAACAGATAGGAGTTGAGCTAAGCAAGATGGAGATTTAGAGTATTTCTTACTGTTTTACATGGTGATGAGGTGGTCCTGGCTATAAGCGACAAGGGCTCACGCTGACGATGAAAGGGGTGACTGCTGACTAGCTATGGACTAACTGCGGACTAACTGCGCTCGGCTAAAACCGAGGTTTATATACCATTCCCGAGGAGGGGGGGGGGGGGGGGGGAGTTGGACTTTAAACGTCTGCGGCATTCCGCACCCTTTGGACCAGATGGCAACGGGCTGCCGAATTCCTTTTCAGGGTTGTTGGATTTCTCTCTCGATTTTAGACGTTTTTGAACTTATCAATCTTGCTTTAACTTAGCTCTTAACCTATTACATAGTTTTATTTATTTGTCTTTAGTTTGTACAAAGTACATTACATATGGTGATGCAATGACACAGATTAATCATGCATATACTTATTTATAGATGTGTTTCTATATTCAACATGACAATCTTGTTATAAGTAATTATACAATATAGGGTTGTTGGTTTAAATTACCATATATATATATTATATATATATTTGATATGTATAATGTGATATTGTAAAACGACACTTGAAGTTACACCGCATGAGTTTCTTTTAAACGAAAAATCGAAATTTATTTCAAGGTGAAATATTGACTATTTTTAACCTTTTTGGATGAGGTATGAAAGGGTGAATTATGAAGAGTAATGATGAACGGAAAAATAAAAGTGTCCAGGGATGGGAATTTATATTTGATATGTATAAGGTAATATCCCCCCTGACCACTCAAATGAGTATTTTAGATCGCAAAGCGTCATTTAGTAGAACAAAAAACAGACCTTCCGGTAATATTTGGTTAACCTATTTTATTTGAGAAATAGAGAAAAGCCAACTACGTACGCCTTTCGGGCGGAAAGGCCTTTTTCTGGAGAAAAAAGAGCAATTAAGCTTGACGCCTATATATATATATATATGCCTTAGTATTCTTCGTATAATTATTCATATTTCTGTGAATATTATAATTCAAATACTTCTACATTATAAGATTGTGGAAGGATGATATTCATGTACCAAAGGAAGTACCTCTCCCTTTAATTGTGAATATGAAAAATTCACAGTTGTCTGAAATTAACAAAACTGGCTTTGTGTTACTCATTCCTTATCATCGGCACCAGTAAAGGTTCTTACTAGGATGATTAACATATTTTAATACATAATTATGATGCCTCCTTTGGTACATTAAATACACTCTTTCAAAAACTTAAAGAAGTGGAAGTCTTTGAAGTCGACGGGGCGTCTATATATATATATATATATATTAAAAACAAAGTAGACATACCTGACCAGGAGCACATGTGCTTTTCAGAAGGCAGAGCGCCATCTGGTGGAACAGAAATCAACCATTTCCACCAGATGGCGCTCTGCCTTCTGAAAAGCACATTTAATCCTGGTCAGGATATGCCTACTTTGTTTTTAATATCAACACCTGACCCACTTATTTTTTATCATTTTCTATTGTTTTTTTTTCTATTTTTTTTTTGACTATTTTTAAAAATTTGTCCACACTTGATATTCTTGTGTGTCTTCAATAAAGGTCACTGTAATATCTTTCAGAGTTATTGTCTTAATTCCGATATACATGTTAAAAGGTATAACTTCTTTGAGTTTTGTCTATGAGTGTAGTTCTCCTGTAGAAGACGCCTACTTTATGAACCCAGCAGGTATCAAGTAAGATTAAATATAATCTTAAAGAAGAAACTCGTTCCTCTTGATAGATTACATTTATTCAATTAAATATAATAAAATAATTTGTTATAAACCTCTTCTATCAAGGAATATCGAATAATTAGTTACCATCATATTTTTCCTTAATTTTGACAATTCTTTTGTTCACCGTTGGATTAGTGTATTTGGACTTTGTATAGACGCCATTCAATCCGCAGATGTACTAACAATAATTGATATATCTTGGTGATAAAGGTTGCCAGGCAAGGCATTCATTGTTCTTAAAAGAAGAGACTTCGGCTGGAAAATAAAATCTTTTCTAACTAACCAAACCAGCCAGTAACTAACTAACCAGAAAACCAACCAAACCAGCCAGTAACCAACTAACCAATAATCCAAAATTCCACTCAGTAACCAATTAACCAAGAAACCGATCAAACCAGCCAGTAACCAATAATCCAAACAGTAAGCCAGTAACATACTAACCATTAATCAGAACAGACAAGCCGGTAACCAACTAACCAAAACACCAGCCAAACCAGCCAGTAACTAACTAACCAGAAAACCAACTAAACAAGCCAGTAGCCAACTAACCAGAAAACCAACCAAACCAGCCAGTAGCCAACTAACCAGAAAACCAACCAAACCAGCCAGTAATCAACTAACCAATAATCCAAAAGGCCACCCAGTAACCAATTAACCAAGAAACTGATCAAACCAGCCAGTAACCAATTAACCAATAATTCAAACAGTAACATACTAACAATTAATCAGAACAGAGAAGCCGGTAACCAACTAACCAAAACACCAGCCAAACCAGTAACTAACCACCAAAGAAACCAGCCAAACTAACCAGTAACCAACTAACTAAGAAACCGACCAAACCAGCCAGTAACCAACTAACCAGAAAACCAACCAAAGTAACCAGTAACCAACAAAGAAATCACTTAGTTGGGAGAACTCGCAGGCAAATCTATTCCGCCACAAAAACGGAGCAAGCTGTTAACAAGACGGATCAATGGAACAGTAGCTCGAGGGTAAGGGACGGACCTATCAGATGAGTAATGTTCCCTCAGTATTTATAGCCTCCCCCAGGTCAAAATCTATTAGGGCAGAGGCAGATAATGCCGGTATAATATTTATATAGCTCGATCAATACGCCCGCGGCCATGATAACAGTAATGTGTAGTCTATAACACTTAATCCTGGTCTGCTTATATACCGCCATTACTAATCCTATTGATGGTTACTTCCAAATGTGATACTTTATTGTGCGCAATATATCTCTCCAAACACCATATATATATATATATATACATCTCGACGTGCACACCACAGAAAATAAAATATTAAATAAACATCTACTGATTAATAACTAAATGGCAAAGCGCCAACAATCAGTGAAAATATCAACTATTCTTTGATTTTGCATCGCGACTTGCAAATTTTCTGTTTGAAATAAATACCGAGACATATAATAAAAACATGTAGAGTATCTAGGTTATTTTATTGCATTGCTCTTTCCATAAAACGTAAGCTTTAGGGCATGGCCTCATCATGTTTTATAACCACAAATATCTATCTGAAATGGCCTCTTTCTATATAAATCTGTATTAATTTGTATGTTTATTACTTGTATAATATGCAAATTAGCACAGATATATATAAAGAAGTCAATTTAGAATAGAGGTTGTGGTAAGAAAGTCTGATGAAGAGCCTGTGTGAGAAAGCTTACGTTTTAGGTGAAGTAAAGCATAAGAAGAATGTTTTTGTAGAATATACCAATATATATATCATAAATATATATTCTATTTTTCATTCATTAATAATTACACATTTTCTTACCATAATTTTATAAGCCGTCATATAATTTCGTTATAAATATATATGTGTAATTAAAATTTAACCTATTTTTTATAATTTATTAAATATAGTATTAATTTCATAAATCTCATATCACTCCGAAAATTTAATTATAATTTTTACTCAAGTAATTAAAAATAAACTTATTAATAAATAATTATTTTAATTTTTGGTTTTATCAAACGACTGCACTACCTTATTACAAAAAATCATAATGAATATATATAATCTTTGATTTTTTTTCTTATCCCTAGCGCAAGTGGTACAAGCCATGATAATGATGGTGGGTAGAAGTAGGCAACTGCTTTTACTGTAAGTGCACCACATGTCTACATATATGAAAAGCAGTTTCAAATCAGAAAAAAAGTGCCCAATGCGGGAATTGAACCCGGGTTGTAGCGGTCGAAAACCAACGGTTTAGACCATCCTGCGACCGACCTCCCTGATGTTATTTTAGGTTCCACAATAGAGCTCAGAAATAATTCCTTAGGAAGCCAATAGGAACAGCTAACTTTGTCGCCGAAGTAAAGTCCAATACACGAATTCAAGAATCGTCCAATACAGAGATATAAAAGTTATTTATTAAACTGACAAAACCGCTAGCAGGGTTCACCACTGATGAGCCAGGCATTTCTAATATTTATTTTTATCACAATAAATACAATAAAAATAGAATAATTTAATTTTTGACAGAAAAAAAAAATCAAACTTGAAATGTTTTATTTTTTGTATATTATAGGAGATCTATAATTATTTGAGTTAATTAAAAAAAATTAACGTTATAATCCAAAACGTATATTTCTATCTCTTCTTAAAAAAAAACTTCTACATAAGCAAAATGGTGTTCCTCATTTAAATTCTTTTTTTTTTTTCTTCTTTCTCCCGAGGAGCAAGTTTCTGGGCAAGTTTTCTTTAATGAAGTTAAATAGCTGAGAAAAGGGACCGCTTAATTCCACCTAGCGAAACTTGGCCAACTTATTTCAAATTAAAATTTTTATGTCCCATCTAAAGGCAAATTTTATTTAAAAGATGATAAAGCCATTTAAATTTAGGAATCTGGGTTAAAAAGTTTCGTTCAAAAGAATCTTTTTTGGGAGGTTCTTTCTTAATATAGATAAAAAAAAATCCCATTCTACTAAGAATTTTGTATTGAAATTTAAAATGAAAGAAGAGATGAAATATATATTTCAGAGTTATAAAGGATAATTTTAATTGAATTAATAATTAGTATAGGAGATTTAATTTAGAAATTTATTGCCATGTCGCATTTATATCCCAATTAATAGGTTTCTAAAACTCAGAAAGACTTTGATAAACTATAAATATTTGAGTTACAATTCCCGTTTAATGCAATGGATAATATATTATGATATTTTGTGACTATATGTATATATGTAAATAGGTAACCACAGTTATATACTGTCTTATATAATGTCAACTTCGTGGATGGTTTTTTTTATTTATCAAGAAATTGGGTTGGCCAAATATCAGGGAACAGGTTAAATAAATGTTTAATTGATTTCTGTTCTACCAGATAGCACTCTGCCTTCTGTAAAGCACATGTGCTCCTGGTCAGGATATTGTTTCTTTATTTATAATGTCAACTTTTACATTTTTTAAAATCTTTATCTCAGATTTTCTGCTGAACTGTACACCTGGTAGTAGAAATAGACAAAGCTCTACTTCGCCAGTAAATTAGAGATAAGCCTCCATTTTTCAATATTGCGGGATATTAATGTTAATGAAAATATGTAAATAATTTACCGCCGAGCTTGGAATACACATGCATATGTAAATATACTGTCATAAAAGCTTATGCTAATAATTTGCCCAAATACTACAACCCTCCTACATTGTCGCATATATAAGCAGAATCGTCCAATGCAGCATTAGAACTCTAAAAAAAGGTAATCTGGTAAATTAAATTGGTGGAACTGAACATTCACTTATGATGAGCCAAGCCCTTTTAATATTTTTTTCGCAGTAAGAACAGTAGAAATATTTGTTGAGTTAAAGACGATCCAGTGAATATATTTATATGAAAAAGGGCGTACCTGGATCTGTGAAAGCAAAAAATAAAATGTTTTTCTCAAATATTTTTGAGGAATTGCTCTCTCTTATAAATTTATTGAACAATAAACATAAAGGTGATCATATATAAGTTTATTGTATAATTTATAGATAAAGAAGGAGTAATCTCTACATATTTTGAGAAAAAAAAAAGATTTCTTTCACAGATCAAGATAGGCCCTTTTTTATATAAGTAAATATTTTGTGATATTTGAAAAGAGAAATATTATACTAAATGAATTATATATAGATGGCTCGTTATTGTATCTATTAATTAGAATATACTTAAATGCAAAAGACATGAATATTTGTAGTTATGAAGGATATCAAGATGAACTAAGGTATGTTGCAAGCTGAGAAACCCCAGAATTCTAATAAAGGAGATCCAGGTGAAGGGAAGATTATCTACGACATATCTGTAGATCTCGACAAGTAGATACCGCCGCATAACTAGAGATAATTCTATCTGGCACCACTGGATAGAATAATCACTTTAGGCACAACTATCTTCATAGATACTGTCGTCTGGGTTTATCATATTTGGAGTTCCGTTTATGCAATTTAATGTCACCCTGGTATAAAGATTTCCAGAGAAAATATTCCTATATTCTACAACTTATATCTCTTGTGTATTCTAAGAATAAAAGAATGGTTTTTATATTTCAGAATTACGTAGGTTAAACGGGTTAAATCATTTTTCAATATTGCGGGATATTAATGTTAATGAAAATATGTAAATAATTTACCGCAGAGCTTGGAATACACATATATGTAAATACTGATATGATTTATTAGCTCGCCATCTATTTTTAAAAATCTAAACTATTTTTGACGCGTATGTTTCCTTTTTTCAATATACGCCTCAAAAATAATGTAAATTTCACACATATATATATATATATATATATATATATATATATATATATATATATATATATATATATATATATATATATAATATTGTTTTGAAAATAGAGCAATCCATACTTAATTCATTAGATAATAAAAGGCATATATTGGATTTAATAAAATATTTATTTTGCCAATATTTCGGCTGGCCGAACGCCAACCTTTATCGAGGCATTACATTTTTGTATACACAAACTCAACGCCGCATAGTGTTATAATGAATTATTTTTATGTACTTATTACAATTTTTTTAAATATAAGATAGAACTTTTTTTCTTTTTATATTTTAAGATATTTTACATTTTTGGTTGCATTTTTTTATAATAATTTTTTCATGCACAATTTTCTCCCACCTACTCTGTATTTTAATTGATTTCAAATGTGATATTATAACACTATGCGGCGCTGAGATTGTGTATACAAAAATGTAATGCCTCGATAAAGGTTGGCGTTCAGCCAGCCGAAATATTGGCAAAATAAATATTTTTTCAAATCCAATATATGCCTTTTATTATCTAATATTATATTGCATAAATAATATAAATATATAGTTTTCATTTTAATATCTTCAATTCCTTCTTTTTTTTCTTATGTTCAGCTTATATGACGCGTAACTGCCTTTGCTTCAGCGCGAACTTGTTATAGCCCTAATATTGTTACAAATTATATAAAACCCTTTTGATTCCTCATATTATAATCCTCATCTACTTTAACTTCCTTTAATTCTTCCTCACACACTATTTTTCTTTCATATATATATTAAAAACAAAGCAGGCATATCCTGACCAGGAGCACATGTGCTTTTCAGAAGGCAGAGCGCCATCTGGTGGAACAGAAGTCAACTATTTATTGATTTAACCTGTTCCACCAGATGGCGCTCTGCCTTCTGAAAAGCACATGTGCTCCTGGTCAGGATATGCCTACTTTGTTTTTAATATCAACACCTGTCCCACTTATTTTTTATTTTTTTCTATTGTTTTTTCATATATATATATATATATATATATATATATATGTTTAGAGTCTCTAATTTGACGTGAGAGGCCATCTTTATATATATGAATATATATTATTATCTTTTATTATCTTATATATATTATTATCCCTTTCTCAACCTAGAGTTACAATGAATGGAAGATGACGCTAATTTCAATTCGTTGTAACTACAGGCGAAAAAAAAAGACAATACTCAATAATTTTAAATATCATTTTTATATACCTATAAAACCTTTACAAGGTGAATGAGGAATATTCATATAATAATTTATCAGCACACACATACCAATAGGAACAAATGAATAAAAACCTTTAAAGATGGCAACTTATATAAATTTGAAACAAAATAACAAACAGATTAATATACTGAGGGATATGCAATTTTATTTCGATATGGAAGCGATTACTAATCACATATTTGAATTTTGAATAAAAGGGTATTACCTGGATTTGTAAGATAAAAGGAAATATATATAATTTGAGGCACCGCTTTACCATTAAACAGTTAAATTTATATGACTAAAATATAAGTGGTGGGACCGATCGCCATTAAATTGGAATGTTACCATATATAAATGAGTGTAAAATAATCAGTTATTATGTTTATTTATTTATTTTAATCAAAGATAATTAGGAGATTCAAGAGATTTTACTCCACCGACGTACTACACAAATCTCATCTAGTTGCATATATACAATTTAAAGTCGAAGTTAATATTATAAACATATATAGTAAAACATAATATAACTTTTAAACAATTATATTTCTATTTTCTCTATTTAATACACTACATTACACATACACTATGTACATCAAGAAATTAGGTTGGCCAAATATCGGGGAACAGGCTTAATCAACCTTTCGTTGATTTCTGTTCCACTAGATGGTGTTCTGCCATCTAAAAGTTCATGTGAACGTGGTCAGGATATGCCTTTTTTATTTTAATAAATATATATACAATTAATATAATAATATTATCATTTATCATAAGGTTTTAGAGTTTTGTATTATAATAAATCTCTGTAGTCCAATGTGAATAGCCGGTTTATTTATTATGGTGTCGCAATCTTTCACTTATTTATTTAATATAAATGATGAGAGCGTCTCCCACCGCGTTCATTTTTAGTCATATAAATCTATAATTGACTATATAATGATGTTTATAAAAACATGTTTGAATAAAATGACACTGAGGCATTTATAGAAATATATATATATATATTAAACGAGGTTTCTACTTTTCCATAGATATCCAGGTACACGCATATATGGTCTTCTATTATGAATCTTAGATTAAGTGGATCTCTTCACTCAAACTGTGCTTATCACAGATAGGGACCATTATGCAAATTGAGACAACTCTTCCACAATCAGGCGATGATCATATAACTCGAAGTGAAACTTATCGCAGTAATGAGGACAACGTTTGGGTGGAATAAATAAATAATTTATTTGATAAGAGCTTAAATAGACAAATATGGTTTGATAAATAAGATTTGTTAAATAAGTTATAGTAGATAAGAGAGAGATAGTTGTGTCAAATATTGGTAGCGAAATAGGTTTAGAAAAACAATGAGTATATATATGTTATAAATAAAGATGAGATTTTCTGCTTGATTTTGGAATATCTTGAGGATCATACTATGGTACTTTTTAGTAGAGCAGAAGAGCTTTACAGGTGTAGCCGCTGGTTTTGTCTTCCTTATTTTCTTTCTTGCTTGATCACCCGAGGAAGTATTGGAGCCTGCCGAGTAGCAGAGGAAGTAGGAGAGCCTGCCGAGTAGCAGAGGAAGTATGAGCCTGCCGAGTAGCAGAGGAAGTATTAGCCTGCCGAGTAGCAGAGGAAGTATTGGAGCCTGCCGAGTAGCAGAGGAAGTAGGAGAGCCTGCCGAGTAGCAGAGGAAGTATGAGCCTGCCGAGTAGCAGAGGAAGTATTAGCCTGCCGAGTAGCAGAGGAAGTATTAGCCTGCCGAGTAGCAGAAGAAGTATTAGCCTGCCGAGTAGCAGAGGAAGTATTAGCCTGCTGAGTAGCAGAGGAAGTATTAGCCTGCCGAGTAGCAGAGGAAGTATTGGAGCCTGCCGAGTAGCAGAGGAAGTATTAGAGCCTGCCGAGTAGCAGAGGAAGTATTGGAGCCTGCCGAGTAGCAGAGGAAGTAGGAGAGCCTGCCGAGTAGCAGAGGAAGTATTAGCCTGCCGAGTAGCAGAGGAAGTATTAGCCTGCCGAGTAGCAGAGGAAGTATTGGAGCCTGCCGAGTAGCAGAGGAAGTATTAGAGCCTGCCGAGTAGCAGAGGAAGTATTGGAGCAGTTTATATGACTAAATATATAAGTGGTGGGACTGATCACCATTAAATTCGAATGTTACCATATATAAATGAGTGTAAAATAATCAGTTAGTATGTTTATTTATTTATATCAATTAAGCGCAATTAGAAGATAAAGAAAATTTTGTTCCACCGATGCATTCGTGGTTAAATCTTGAAAGTATGATAATAAAAATAATTTTAATTAGTAATTCAATTGAACTAAAGGAATATATAAAATAACATAATTTGATAAAAGTAATGCCTGGCTTAAGGCGAGTAGAATAAGGTAAACAAAATATTATTTACATAATGTACAAAGGTTTTGAGCCGGCCATTGGGATAAAACAACAACGAGTTTTTATAGGGGAAGAGTGACCTCTGACGGTCGATTTAACAGAGTATTTTATCTATGAAATATATTTGAAAAACATATTTTTATATAACATATATATATAACGAAATATATTCTAATAGCAAGATGATGGCTTATTCAAGATGGCTACAGATGTTTACCGCATCTCAAGCTTCGACACGCGCGCCATCTCTCGGGGCTTAGGTAAACTAATTGGTGCGCTCTCTACAGAAGTATTATTTACATAAAGGCTATGTTACGGTATATAGCTAATGATCATATAAACTAAAAACTCATGTCGTTATTTTTCCTAAAAAATTGGTAAAAATATTTTCCTGATAAAAAAAATCAAACAACACGAGTTTGGTATTGTTGGTCTTTATAAGCGTTTTAAAGATTCTAACACGTATCAGGTCAA
The DNA here is from genome assembly GCA_030710605.1 of Cordylochernes scorpioides. Taxonomy (NCBI): domain Eukaryota; kingdom Metazoa; phylum Arthropoda; class Arachnida; order Pseudoscorpiones; family Chernetidae; genus Cordylochernes; species Cordylochernes scorpioides. The sequence continues at coordinate 218,941,138 of CP092863.1, read as the reverse complement.
GCTATATATTATCATAAATTCATAATGATATCAAATTCCTTATAAAGTTCAGAACATATATATAACCTGTCGTACTGTGAAATTCCGTAAAGAGTGAATCAGAAAAATATCTTAAAAACAAAATATGATTCAACTCTCAATATAAAATGTGGTTCTATATGCAAATATGCGTATTTATGCAAATTATTTTAATGCCTTATATGATTACAAATGCGGGTATATATTACAAAACAAACATATAACCTAGAATAACACGCTTATTTTGAAAATAATAAAGCTTTTACTCTAATATGAAAAATATGCATTGAAAAAAAGTGAAAATATTTCCGTATCTGGTGGAAAAATATTTAAAAAAATATTTACTGATAATTACTGATGGCTTGCTGTATCTATAGGAATAAACTGAACGATTCGTTTTTATTCCAATACTATATATTGGTCAAAAACCTATTTATTTTTCTTTTATAAATCAAGAATACCCAACCAAACATGTATGTGTTGGTATTGTTGGTTCTCGTCAATTTAGTGCAGGCTGTAGTCGACAAATATTTTTAAATACCAATATATCGACGTTTAATTGCATTTTATTCCAATAGATGGTGCAAGCCATCAGAAACGTTCAGTTGAACAACCAGTAGATATGTTTTTCTTAATTCAACCTTAATACTTAGATGAAAATAGGTATCTCTTTGATAATGATTATAATGACTCCGATACAACACTACCCTTCAAAGAAAGAAATATGATGTAACTGTTATGCAGATGTTTTACAGATATAAATAGCCTAGGAATAGATGAAAGCTGACAAGTTTCATTAAAATGGTATAGACATAGCGAGCTTTCGGACAATAGCGTTCTTCAGCAGTCGTGAGTTTCTTGTATCAATCACAATATACATGCTAAAAGGTACAACCTTCCTAAGTATTGTCCCTATGAGTGTATATATAAGTTCTTGTTGTTTTGTCTATTTTATATTTTACTGGCTTTTACAATTGACATAATCTTTTTACGACGATTCTAAAAACTAATTTGTGGTAGGATTTGTAGTGAAAAAACATTTCACAATTTGTCACTAAGAACCTATGTATTTTACTGTTTTTTATTTCTCGTATCAAGCCAGCTATTTATAATCCTATTAAAGAAACCCGTCACCCTCAGCTTTAATTAATCGATTCTTAAAAAGGAAATCTATATAGCGAAATAACTCCTATTGTAATTAAAGATGATCCTTGTAAATCCATTGCCATCTAAAAAGACATAATAGCAATATTTGGCGAAATGAAATTTCTTCCATTTTGATTAACTTCAGTTCTATCCCCAGTCGTTGAGTAATATCGGTAAATCTAAACTACAACCTTAGCTATAATCACCAATACTATTAGGTACTACAAAGGTTAACACAATCAATTCCCTGATTGTATGATGCCATAATAGATATTTAGAGGAAATGGGTCAAAATAACAAACTCACCTAAGTGTTTGCATCACGAACCTGTCATAATTGCCTAGGGTGATCACAACTTGACTACTTGATCGAACTGAAAACATTTTCCATCATTTACAGTTTCTGTACGTACTTCCTTTTTACCTGGAATATAGATTTTTTACTTTATTTTTCCAATATATGATTCTTATGATATTTATTATCAAATATATTCTCTACAGACCTTACTGCAATGATAAGAATTTTTAGATGAGAGGACTTGGTTCAAATTCACATTAATAGGTACCGCTCAGCAAGAGCAACCTAGTTCATGATAATTGAAACAGTGAATAATATGTGAAGGTTATTTACATATTTAACAAATTTTAACGCTGGATTCAATCCCGGTTCATGACGGGAATCGAGCGTGTTACCCTCTCATCCACCGACTTATTGTCGGGAATCGAGCGTGTTACCCTCTCAATCACCGACTTTTTTGAGAGGACTTGGCTCATCAAAAGTGAATACTTTCAGCGGTTTCGCCAAATTAATCTCCAGACTGCTATCTCTACTATTGTTAATAAATTAATAATCTCCCTATTTAATATATAAGAATAAAACCAAGATGGAGAGATGAGCTTTCTTTAATAGAAGCTTTTATCCCCGACTTGTGTTTCTACTATACCATTGTATTAAACACTGTTTTTCGTATACACCCATACCTCGCTTTGCGGCTGGGTTACGTTCCAAAAAAACACGACGCAAATTGAAACGACGCAAAGTGAAAATATGTGGAGGCGCAATCGGAAACAAAGGTGTTGCCATATTTTAGGGGGAAAATTTAAAAAAAAATTAAAGACTCGAATCCAAAACAACGCAACTTCGAAAATCTAACGACGCACAGTGAAAATCAGTAAAAATAAGCAACTTCGAAAAAAACGCGAAACGAAACGACGCAAAGCGAGATATTGGTGTATACCGTTCGTTTATTATGGAAGACAGCTTATAGGGGTGTTCAGAGAACCTATGGATATGAGCTTATAGGTCTGTTCATACATATAATATTACGAGGATACGCGCAATGTTATTCCGCAAATATGATTTCATATTAAAGATATTATAAGCTTATTAAAGGAATAATAATTTCTATATAAAATATACACCACATATATACGCGTATAGTTTAACCATTGCACTCACAAGAAGCTAGAAATCTATTTGCTTATCTGCACTGGCTTGTGAGGTGTAATTTATGTGACAAATGGTGGCCATCGAAAACATTTTTATTCAGTAAAAACATGTCCTTTTTTTTAGTTCCGAGGCGTGGTTGTAAAATTGAAATATCTTGAGCAATATGAAGAAGTTTAAACCGGTGAAAAATATAAATCATATCTACAGTGATGGTTAATGTACAAATATTCGTCACCATTTACATATTTACAATTTACAAACTTAAATCAACATTTAGTTGATTTTTGTTCCACTAGATGGCGCTCTGCCATATAAAATGCTCATGTGAGCGATCAGGATATGATTTTTTTATTTTTAATATCAACACCTGGCATTTTGAAATATTTCATAATTTTTCCACATATATGAGTTTTATTGATCTGTTATAAGTCACTGCCTGCCTCTACCCTAGAATGTCAATTTCGTGCTAATTTGCATATTCTGAGTTCGCAACCTAATTAGGATAATAAACTATTAATGAATCCAATATCTAAATTACTATACCACTGCATTTATAACGGATAATAGTAATAATTACTTCAATTATCAAAATGGTTACAAGTTTTCCCTATAAAAAGTTAAACACGAATGGTCTATTTACATATTCTTCTTTTCGACATCGAAATAATAACAGTATATATAAAAGAAAACAAAGATATTGACCATTGTAATCTTGACTCCTGGTCAGTGCTGTGGCCCTCGCAGATATGGTTCCCTGATGTCCTGTAGCAGTATTTCTATGACTGGTGACTCCTCGATCTCGTGGACTTGATCCATTCTTGTCTGCCAGATCTCCTGTCATCTGCTCTAGGTCGTTCTCCTGGATCTCTTCTATGGTCGTCGTAGCCCTATGTTACCTGATTATCTCCGGTGTTCTTCCCCTTCACACGCCAGCTTCCTACATCGTTCCTAGAATCGATCCATGGTTTTCATTTCTTTATTTTTCTGAAACATAACGCGAGATTCATTCTTCTTTTCTGTTGAAATTTTTTCCATCGTTTTTTCTTTTCCACCAAGTATTGAATATAGGCAAACTCTATTTTTCTCATATCAATTTCATTTCTATATTGTCTATTGTATCGTGTTATAATTCCATCCCATGTCAACGCTATCGGGACTACTTTTGCAGACATTTTTTCTCTTTGAACCACTTTTTTCTCCAATATTTGGAAGTTTCCTTTCTTTGTTATATCCGTAGATTGGAGATTGTCACTGGATGCGATACCTATCTATACGATAGTTTTTTTTTGTCAAATATATGAGGTTTGTTAGCTCTGATATTGATATCCCTTATCATTGGTAGGTACGTTACTATCTTGGTGTATGAGTTTTCTATTTTAGCCGTGATTTTGTGGATCTCTATCTTGTTGTTTTCTGTAGAGTTGAATTATCTTGACATATATATATGGACGTGGATGTATCTCCATCACCTATAATATATGAAATAATAATAATGTGATTTAAACAATATATTGGTTAGGCACGATTTTTTTCTTAAACAGAACCCTGACGAAACCAGGCCATTTCTATAGTATATATAGAGCAAAAAAAGGGAAATATTTTTAACATTTCCATTTCACAAATTTGAAAAGATTCTTCCCAGTGGGTTTCGAATTATTAAATAAAAGCATTAGATAAGATGAAGACAAATTTGGGGTAGGAAATCGTTAAGGAGAAGTTGTGGAAAACTTTAGAATTTTTTACATTTTTCATCCTGCTATTGGATGGTAAAAGAATCTCCGCTAGCTAATACTTTCTTCCATTTAGATTATAGAGGTTTCTATCATGATTATCATTTATAACCATCATCATCATCTGTTGATTCTTCCGTGATTACATTTATTTCTTCCTTTCTTTTTATATCATATTGAACAAAATCGAAATTATTTTTTCTTTCATCCCCATATGGTCAAAGTTGGGTTATAAAAAGTTGGTGTAAAGTTTTCCCTCCGAGTGAAATAAATTTGAGCCGGTGTGTGTAATAGATAGGGAAGATTGTTTTCCCACTCTAATCTGGATTTTCCCTTTTTTTCTCCGATTTTGCCTCGCGGGTCGAATTCCATCTTCTATAGGTCTCCTATATTGCCAGAGATAAAAAAAACCTTTATTTGTCCTTTTTCCCTCTCTTCCTTTTCCTACTGTTTACCCCTTTTTCCCATCTACTTAATATAAAGTTAAATAAGATTCATATTTTATAAAATGCTTTTTCTCCTTCAAATAGGTTTTCTATTGTTTGTATTGAAGATGGAAACGACAAAGGTTTCGAAAACTATAATCCAGGATGTCCCGACCCGCATTGGGCACTTTTTAAATAAGAAATATAATGATACGAAAACAAACTAATTGCTAGGAGTTTCCTTTATATATATATATATATATATATATATATATATACGTATATTATATAATTTTAAAATATTTTATTTTATTCATAATTAATTATAAACATTTTGACAATTATTTTCAAGACGACATTGTCTTCTTTTAATTTAATTATTTGTTTGGCTAGTTCTTTAAAAACAATCTATACAATCTAAATAATTGTTATTTATTCTATCATTTACAAAAATAGATTATTAACTTTAAAAATTCTATATTAACTGTGAAATATTTTGTATTTAATATTCAGGAGTTAAAAATAAATTAATTAATAATAAATATTTTCAATTTTTGAACAAACGACTGCACTTAGTAAATAAACTTCCAAAATTCAATTATTTTTTAATAAAAAATATCGAAAAAAATATATTGTTCTGAAAATAGAGCAATTTTGACCTTGTTCACATGAACCTTTAGATGGCAGAGCGCAATTTATTCGAACAGAAATCAACTAAACGTTGATTTAGTTAACCAGTTTTCTTGATAGACCAAGAAAATCCAACCACGAACGCGTTTCGTATCTCTACAACCAAATATTTGGTTATAGATACTTCCTTAGAAATCAAGAAATGGGTAGTTAAGGTCAAATTTGGGTAAATACGTAAAAATTGTAAAAATGTAAGAAAAATAGGAAAAGGTTAGGTGTTGATATTAATAATATTAAATAGGGCATTTCCTGACCGTTCACATCAGCATTTTAAATGGCAGAGCGCCATCTAATGAATCAAAAATACACTAAACGTGGATCCCTGTTGTTCCATAATATTTGGGTAACTTATTTTGTCAATAAATCGAGAAAGGCCAACCATGTATGCGTAGTGCAAGTAGCATTCGAAATGTTAGTACCAGTATTTTACACTTGTATATATTTGTATATGTAAGTATGTAACTATGTAAGTATTTTAGTTGAAGTTTTATCTACAATTTGCCATTAATCCTTGTACATAAGTTGCCTGCCCCTTTCCGCTATTGATCGTTTGCCTTTATTTTCCCCAAAGGAATTAAACCCAGTCGGCAAGTCTTGAATTAACCTAATTTTTCGTAGCCAAAAGTTGGTCCAAACCTGTCTAATTGAATCTTCATAAGTTTATCTACTCTTGAGCTGGTTCTGGTCTCCAGTGGGGCAAAGTTTCTCTATCTGGAACTCTTTCATTGCTTCTACCCAATCTAATCTGGTCGTATATGGCGTTATATTTATGTGACGACCACACTTTGCCTCGGCGAGCGCGAACTGGGTGATCCTAAGCAAGGAGGGGGAGTAGTGAAGCTTTGTCCCAGTTCGCGCTCGCCGAGGCAAAGTGTGGTCGCCACATATATATTTACATATTTTCAAGATATGCAAAATAGTGGTATCTATGTAGAAAACATTTTAATATAACGCATTTTATACATTTATTATATGTATATGAGCCAATCCCTCCCAATATTTCAATAACAGTAAGGAGAACCTGTGATATATTCGAAACAATATAATGCATGTATACAATACCATAAAGTTATGGTTGATCAATTTGAAGAAACTACTGGAAGGGTTCACCACTGATGAGCCAGGCCTTCCCAAAATTTTTCCATCGCATTAAGGAAAGTAGAAGTTCGTTTTATGTTTAAAATAAACATTTGTGTTTTAATGATTCCATTTATTATATATAGATGGCACGTTATCGCCTTGTTATTTATTATATACTAGCCGAATGACCCGGGCAACGCCCGTGTTTTACCCGACTGTAGATGTTACAACGGTGATCTTTAGGTCGCTGGTTCAAATCCGGCTCGAGGGAGTTTTTTTAAAATTTTTATTGGCTGTCGGCGAGCACGTGACCTCCCTGTGCGCGCGCATCCGTGACAGAGGCCGATGAGGAAAGACGGTCGTGACTATATACAGTCTACTCTCGTTATAACGCCACCATCCGGAATTTGCAAAAAAGCGGCGTAAGGCGAGGGTGGCGTTGTATCGAACACGTTTAAAATGTGAAATTTAAAGATACATTAAATTATTTATAACAATTTATACTTTAAGTCAATATATAGAATTGCAAAACCGGCATTAATTAATTAATATGATAAATAGAAAGAATTAATTTATAATTTATTCATAAAAAAGTAATTAAATTTTCTTGAAGAAGTCTGTGATTGCAACTTGTGTTTTCTTTCCCTCACTTATGGCATAGACACGGCGTAACAAATCCGCAGATAGATTGACGTCGTCAGATGTTGCTCTCTTGGAGTGCTCAAGAAACAACAAAACTGTCTCAGCAGCTGTTCTGGCTTCCCTTAACGATGGTAGGCGCTGGGTCACTGTTGCATCATCATCATCGCCAAGTTCTTCTTTCGCTGCAACAGTGGACACCAGCAAATTGTCATCTGTTAGCTTCATTTCCGCCTCCTGGGAATCATCAACCAGTTGAAACTCCCTTTCAGTCATCAAATTCTCTGGTGTAACAGCGAAGATGTCGCGAATGCGATCGAGCAGATTTCCATAATTAAGAGGCTCAACTGCAGCAGTAGAAGTGAAGCGAATGCCTGTGTGATTCCAGCAGTTGCTGATGGAATCAGGGCTCACAGAATCCCAAGCCATTTTACAATAGCGCACAGCGTAATCCAGACGTCATTCTGTGGGTAGATGGGCATCCGCCAATTCCACCATTTTCTGGAGTTGAAGCTTGCGATATTGACTCTTGAAACTTTTGATGATGCCACTATCCAGTGGTTGCAGACTGGCAGTCATATTTGGTGGAAGGAAGTGTATCTTTGTGTTGCTGAGACCATCATTAGGGAAGCAGTGAGACGTAGCATTATCTAACAACAGTAGGATACGGCGTCCTTCAGAGACAAGCTGCTTGTTGAACTGCAGTAGCCATTCTCGAAAGATGCTAGAGGTCATCCATGCTATGCTGTTAGATGTGTGAGTGCAGTAGAAGTGTGGACTAAAGTTTCTGAAGCATCGAGGCTTTGCCGATTTTCCAATAATCAGCAATCGCCGCTTGTCTGTTCCAGTAGAGTTGCAGCACAGTAGAACAGTGATTCGTTGCTTCATCCTTTTGACACAACGGCAGTTTTCATCTTTGTGAGCAAGTGTTCGGTCAGAAATGAGCTGAAAAAATAATCCTGTTTCGTCTGCATTGTATATGTTGGCTGGGTCATATCCGGAGTTCGCCAGCATACTGTTCAAATTTGTAAGGTGTTCATCAATGATAGCTGGAGAAATCGATGCGCCTTCCCCACAGAGCCGTCGTTGCGAAATATGGAATTTACTTTAAATCGCTGCAGCCACCCACTGCTGTACGCGAAATTTTCTGATACGTCAAACTGCTCGCCAAGTTTTTTTGCCATTTCTCTTAGGAGGTCATCAGTAATAATAATATTATTGGAACTCTTTTGGTTAAACCAGTTGAAGAGAGCGTCTTCCAAGTCACTAAATTTCCGACTCTTTTTCTCTTTGAAGAACCAACAGTATAATTTTCCCACTTCTCAGCCTGAGTGAGAATATCACGGACAGTTGTTCGTGGAAGTAAGAAACGCTCTCCAATCTCATTCCTCGACATCGTAGGGTTATTTCTTGCCAACTGACATATCTCCTTTTTTTTTTCAATGGTGATCGACTCACGTTTACGCTTTTGGGAACTCATGATACGACAATAAGGTTGTTGTGTTGACGTTAGCAAAGGATGAAGCGCCTATGTATGTCCCAGCCCCAAACAGGAAAAGGGTCTGCTGGCTTTTCACACAATCTGTTGTGTCAACATCAGGCAAAGTCCGGTGCCGCTGGCGGAAAAAATGCAGACAGAAAAAGGGGAGCGGACGTTGTGAGCGGCGCTATAACGAGTGGTTTTTGCTACTTGGGATACGAAAAATCAGCGGCGGAAGGCGAACAGCGAGGGAGTGGCGTTATATCGAGAAAAATACATTGATGTCGATTGGGACAAAACGAAAAAGCGGCGTAAGGCGAGGGTGGCGTTATATCGAGTGGCGTTATAACGAGAGTAGACTGTATAGGGATGAAAAAACGAAAGAAAAAAAAAAAGATAAAAAGATCAGGTGTTGAAATCAATATTAAAAATGGCATATTCTGACCAGGAGCACATGTGCTTTACAGAAGGCAGAGCGCCATCTTTTTCTTGAATCGCCAAGAAATTGGGTTGGCCAAATATCAGGGAACAGGCTAAATCAATGATTAGTTGATTTCTGTTCCACCAGATGGCGCTCTGCCTTCTGTAAAGCACATGTGCTCCTGGTCAGGATATGCCATTTTTAATATTAATTTATTATATGTATAAAAAAATAATAAATTTTAAAATAAATAATTTTTTACACAGAATAAAATCGGTAAATAGGTCACAATAACAGGTTTGTAAAATTTGAACAAAAGTTAACAAACGGTAAACCATGATTTGGCCTTCATCAGTACAGAGATGGACATAATTTCAATAACTTACTACGGTAGGAGGTATGATTTCAACTGAGTTTACTGAAGAAAAGGGGGTTTTATCTATTGACGTGAAACGGCCTTTCTCAGGCCAAGTTAAAAGTGTAGAAGTACGAAATGAGAGAATTGATGTGCACGAAGACATCCCATTCATTTCAATTTATTACATATAGTTCTTATTCTAAGTACATTCATCAAATATCTCTTAGTGTTGAAAGATAGTATTAGACCGCATTTTAGATCTCTAATACTGTATTAAATTGGCGAAACCGCTGGGAGGGTTCACCACTGATGAGCCAAACCCTCCCAATATTTTTTTCATCACAGTAAGGACAGTAGAAGTTTGATGTGTGTAAAAGTAACATTCGTTTTTAAATTATTTTATTTACTATATTTAGATGACGCTTTGTTTTGATTTATATTAAAGGTATTATATACATATACTTAATAAACAAATGAAAAGATTTGCGAAGATTTTTTTTCACTCAAAAAGTTAAGGTTTCACGTGGTAGCCTCAAATTTTGCCCTTTTGAATAAAAAACATATTTGCATATCCTTTCATTTGCTTATTAAGTAAATCCCTAATTTGATCTTTTCTATTCACATCGCTTATGCTCAAGTCAAGGAATAAATCATAACACCAGCATTCATTATGGTCACAGAATCCTTGAAATGTTTAGTTTGGTAGTTTATGTTCGTAGAAATCCAATGTTAATATATCTCAGCGACCAAAAAGCTGTCTCAAGAGGATTTCTGTAAATAAAGGAACCGATGTCTAAAGCCAAATATAAGCGGTAAGACAAAACTATATGATCAAATAGTACAAAAGTGAAAATGTACTGGAATCAAGTGTTTAAATTAAGAAAAAAAGACCTCTCCTTAGTATACAAATAAAACTTGCTGATGGTTTACCTCATCTATCAGAATAAAAACCAACAAAATGTTCAATTTCTGTCATTTTTCATTAAAAAAGTGAAAATAAATATGGAGTCCTATAATCGTCTGGAGCAAATAATAAAAAGCACGAAATTGTTAGGCGAAAGGTTTTTTTTAATATATAAAACGCCGTTATATAATATTACTGATATTATATAAAATGTTAACAACAAAATAAGACAATAGTTTGTAAAACTCCAATCAAAGATTATCGACGCTAGCACCTATATTCCATGTCGCTATATTAAAGCCAATTCCAAAATTCCCGTCCAATTTAAATCGCCCCCTCTCACCCAAGTAACAAAATTAGAAGATTGTAAAAAGGTTCCACTTAAATGACTCATAAAAGGACCATTGGGGCGTTATTAAATGTGGACTAAATGGCAAGACTTCTTAGAATCGATAAGAAGATAAAAGGTGTTTCAATTCAATGATAAAATGATTTGTTAGCATCGCCAATTTAAATTGTTACATATAACACACTTCATTATATTATGATTCTTTAAATGTAGAATTGTAGTTTTGGCGAAGTTATTGATTTGTGTAAGAAAATGGCATCGGTGACTTTAAAAATGCATCAAAACAATTCTCTTCTCTTATTATTTCTTCGTGAATCTCTCTCAAAGTTCAGGGTCCATAGATAACCTCCTATTATAAATTGATCGCTACGAATATGTGCAATACGAGAATAGAATAATAACAAATTTCGATATTTTGAATCTATTTTTACAAAGATTTAAATAACTGTGTGTGTGTGCTCAATTATAAAATAGTACAGAAGTAATGGTATCATGTTGATAAATTAAAAATAAAAAGGCATCTCCTTATCGTGTAACTAAAAGTTGATGATGGCTTGCGCCATCTGTCGGTATAAATATCAACTAATCGTTGATTTTTAATTTTTTAAGAATTGCCCAAATACCCATTCTTGATTAATAAAAAAAAAAAGTAACCACGTACGCGTTTCAGCTTGTTTGGCCCTAAAAGACCAGCTTTTTTGGTCGTTGTATTACAGTTTGCAACTATGCTGATAAAGGCCAACAGCCTGAAACGCTTAGGTGGTTCTTTTCTTGATTAATCAAGAATGGGTATTCTGCCAATTCTCTCTTTCTTTAATAAATATAAATTAAACATTAGTTTATATTTATATTTAGATAGATGGCACAAGCCATCAGCAACTTTCAGTTCCATGATCAGGAGAGATGCCTTTATCTTAATAACTGTTCAAGGTAAATATTCTGGCTGAAAGTCCTGGTACCTGAAAATTGACAAAGTATGTCCCACTAGAGATTACGCTAACCAAATTATATTGTAGTAAAATATTTCGTATTTTATAACAGATTGTTAATTTTTAAAATGCATCACATAGCAAACTTCCCTCATTGCCTCTCTGGTATTTTATAAGTTTTATTTGTATTTCAGCCTCATGAATTGATATGTCATTTTAAAGTTTATCATCCCTAATTTTCTACGGGAATATTTATTAATATATTTTCACTAAACCTTTTATTCATTTAATCATTTTATTTCCAAAGCGCTATATCCCGCAAGGGATACTTGCGCCAAACAAGGAGAAAAGTTCATTTACATAAATTATTCACATTATTGAGCACATGAAAAACACTAGAGATCCAGATTTTGTAGAAAGTTTAGAATGTATTTACAAAATGAATTGAACTTTAAACTAATTGTATGATTTAATAATTTATAGTTTATTCAGGTTTTAAAATTATTGTTTGAATTATAACCTGATAAATATATATGTGAAAGTCATAGGTTTGTCCCAGGGTGCCTACTCGGTGAATCAGTCACGTGGCATTCTATTTGTAAATATTTTGTTTAAGATATCTCTCGGTTGATTTTTTGAGATCTAGAGAAATTTGTAAATATTTCCCTTGTTAAAATAAATTTGTTTTACGATTAATCGGTCTGGTCTCACCTATAATTATTAAATGGACCAATCGAATATTGAGATGAATCCAACCTCTCAAGACGGGGTGCAACAATATAGACCTTATATTTTTTTAAAATGTTCCTATTAGATTACTGTACTCAAACCATAGTTGGATTAAATACCATAACCAACGTTTCGATTGTGGATATAAAAGCATAAACATTCAATATGTAAATAGTAGAGCTCGAAAAAGCGATATCGTAGAAAAACTGAAGAAACCACTAACAGGGTCCACCACTGATGAACCAGACTCTCCTAATATATTTTTAAAATCGCAATAAAAGACAGTAGGAAGTGTGTTTTATTTGCAAATAAAAACGAATTCGTGCTAAAAGAGTTTTTTATTAGAATGTAGACATCCTCCAGTTACCATCAGCCCGACAGGTGTGTGGGCAGAGACGGCGTGGGCTGAAATTGTCTTAAAACGCTGGTAATTGTTCTTTTGATGGCGCTTGAAATGGTTGGAAAGATAAGATTTAAAAGTATTTAGCGCCGTATTGATCTGAGGGTCTATTTTATAAACTTCTCTTTCCATTTTACATATTGGTTAATTTTATTTTTGTTTTACTACTGAATGGTCGAATGTCAATACTCATTATGTTTTTGATAATGTTAATTCCATTTTATTGTTACTGGTAGGTTCATTATGGACAATAGTTCCTTCATTCTTCTCTGGAATTCTGCTAACATCAGGTCCATTGTCGACAGTAGTTCCTCTATTCTTCTCTTCTTTGGTGTTCTGCTAACATCAGGTCCATTGTCGACAGTAGTTCCTCCATTCTTCTCTTCTTTGGTGTTCTGCTAACATCAGGTCCATTGTCGACAGTAGTTCCTCCATTCTTCTCTTCTTTGGTGTTCCGCTAACATCAGGTCCATTGTCGACAGTAGTTCCTCCATTCTTCTCTTCTTTGGTGTTCCGCTAACATCAGGTCCATTGTCGACAGTAGTTCCTCTATTCTTCTCTTCTTTGGTGTTCTGATAACAACAGGTGTATTGTCGACAGTAGTTCCTCTATTCTTCTCTTCTTTGGTGTTCTGATAACAACAGGTGTATTGTCGACAGTAGTTCCTCTATTCTTCTCTTCTTTGGTGTTCTGATAACAACAGGTCCATTGTCGACAGTAGTTCCTCTATTCTTCTCTTCTTTGGTGTTCTGATAACATCAGGTCCATTGTCGACAGTAGTTCCTCTATTCTTCTCTTCTTTGGTGTTCTGATAACAACAGGTGTATTGTCGACAGTAGTTCCTCTATTCTTCTCTTCTTTGGTGTTCTGATAACAACAGGTGTATTGTCGACAGTAGTTCCTCTATTCTTCTCTTCTTTGGTGTTCTGATAACAACAGGTGTATTGTCGACAGTAGTTCCTCTATTCTTCTCTTCTTTGGTGTTCTGATAACAACATGTCCATTGTCGACAGTAGTTCCTCTATTCTTCTCTTCTTTGGTGTTCTGATAACATCAGGTCCATTGTCGACAGTAGTTCCTCTATTCTTCTCTTCTTTGGTGTTCTGATAACAACAGGTGTATTGTCGACAGTAGTTCCTCTATTCTTCTCTTCTTTGGTGTTCTGATAACAACAGGTGTATTGTCGACAGTAGTTCCTCTATTCTTCTCTTCTTTGGTGTTCTGATAACAACAGGTCCATTGTCGACAGTAGTTCCTCTATTCTTCTCTTCTTTGGTGTTCTGATAACATCAGGTCCATTGTCGACAGTAGTTCCTCTATTCTTCTCTTCTTTGGTGTTCTGATAACAACAGGTGTATTGTCGACAGTAGTTCCTCTATTCTTCTCTTCTTTGGTGTTCTGATAACAACAAGTCCATTGTCGACAGTAGTTCCTCTATTCTTCTCTTCTTTGGTGTTCTGCTAACATCAGGTCCATTGTCGACAGTAGTTCCTCTATTCTTCTCTTCTTTGGTGTTCTGATAACAACAGGTGTATTGTCGACAGTAGTTCCTCCATTCTTCTCTTCTTTGGTGTTCTGCTAACATCAGGTCCATTGTCGACAGTAGTTCCTCTATTCTTCTCTTCTTTGGTGTTCTGATAACAACAGGTGTATTGTCGACAGTAGTTCCTCTATTCTTCTCTTCTTTGGTGTTCTGATAACAACAGGTTCATTGTCGACAGTAGTTCCTCTATTCTTCTCTTCTTTGGTGTTCTGATAACAACAGGTGTATTGTCGACAGTAGTTCCTCTATTCTTCTCTTCTTTGGTGTTCTGATAACAACAGGTCCATTGTCGACAGTAGTTCCTCCATTCTTCTCTTCTTTGGTGTTCTGATAACATCAGGTCCATTGTCGACAGTAGTTCCTCTATTCTTCTCTTCTTTGGTGTTCTGATAACAACAGGTGTATTGTCGACAGTAGTTCCTCTATTCTTCTCTTCTTTGGTGTTCTGATAACAACAGGTGTATTGGAAACAGTAGTTCAATTATTAATTCGTTTACTAACGATGTTCTTAATACGTGTGGGGAATACAGCCGCCTCGTAGAACGAACGAACCACTTTACGTCCAAAAATTATTACAGAAGGAACGCTTATTTATTAAAGAAAGTAGAAATAAAAAAAAACGCAAAACATTATTTTCACCCTCGCTTCAAATATAAAATTATTCTATTTATTCAACTCACGAGCGTCTCGTAATCATCTTCTTTTAAAAATCCCTATTTACATACACTATTTGCATAACCATCATTTCCATATTTCCAATTAAAAACACAATGCGACACTGTACAAAAAAAAACCTAAATAATATACATTTTTATACATTCAGACTATATAATTATAAATATATATTAAACATTTTATTTTTCATTTTATACTCATATATGTATTTTACAGCTAAAGTGTTTCCGAAAAAAAATTCAATACTTCTCAAAGCACGCATATACAAAACTAGAATTCTATATTTAAAAATATCGGAGAAAGTTTCAATATTTTGTTTGATAAACCAACAAATAAAAAATTATGCCACACACAGAGAGTAATAATTTAGCCCATCTAGAAAATTATACTGGTGGTTTTTTTCACCGCGTCTCAGAATGATGGATTGGAACGGGATGGAGTGATTTGACTTACAATGGATATCCAGTGGGACCAGGCGAAAAAACGGATTTAATGTTTTTCTCGAATAATAATAAAAAAGCTTTCTCATATTTGTTATTTTCTAACCTGTGTAGAGAAAGTTGTTTTTTTTAATTTATTTTAAAGAAAGATTTAAATATTCTTCGGAATAAATATTAATTATTCTGTGAATATATTTAAAAAAAAAGATTTGACCATTTATTTTTTTGAAAAAGAAATCTGGAATAGTAAATGATACCAAGCCGAATGTCAGAATTAATTCTTTTTATAATAAACTTCATCGATCAAACTTCCAAGAGATTTAAGTTACGAATAATTATTTTTTTGAATATCATATTTTTAACTAACCTAAATAATTTCCATTTTTAATCACACAAGTCATTTAATATTTATTTCAGAGAATATTCTTTTATAGACTACATATATAACATGACCACTCCTGTGGTCTCTATTGGAGGTGGTCTCTTATTAGAGGTTGGATTGCATTAAGATGTTTAAAACTTTACGAACTGGACGATCCTTCGTCTCACATGCGACGAACCAATGCTCTAATATGTAAAAATGTTCTGATATATTTACTAGAAGAATTCTCTAAGTATATATATAAAAAAAAACGTCGGTGGACGAGTAGGTAACACCCTCGATTTCTGACAGCCATGAACCGGGATTGAATCCCGCGTTAACATTTTGTTTAATATGTGAATACCCTTCACATATTATTCATTGTTGCAAATATCATAAACTAGGTTGTTCTTTTTGAGCGGTACCTAATAAAGTGATTTTGGAATTCGATAAGTCAAGAGTCGATGGCCTGCGGTACAAACCATTGGTTTCCAACAGCTATGAACCGGGATCGAATCCCGCATTTTACACTTTTTTCTGTTAGAACCTGTTCATATTTTTCATTGTAAATAACATAAGATAGATTTCTCTTTTTGAGCGGTACCTAATAAATTTATTTTGGAATCTGAATTCTATATGTCCATGGTTTGTCAGGAGCAGTATCACACACACATTAGAACAAGGATCTCAGAATAGAAAATATAAACGACTTCATAATAAGACAATATTTCAATTAAGATCTGTATAAGATAGCTGCCAAATTTAACTGAGTGTTGTGAATATCACGTGAACATGTTTACCAAACAACAGCTCTATTATAACCTAGAACAAAACAACCTACCAAACAACACACAACCTAGCTAACCAATACACCGCTCTGCAGTGCCTCCCACCAGCTTCGAGTTCAGCGCCTCCCGCACCGGTAGCGGGACCCGGTTGACCTGCGAGGCCGACGGCGTCTACCCTCTGCCGCAGCTGTCTCTCTTCCGTCTCTCGGCCGCGGACAGCGACGTGAGGCTGGTGAGTGCCACCCACACGTGTGCCCGACGGGACCCTCGCGCCGGCACCTTCCGCGCCCAGCTAGCCCACGACGTCCCGCCTCGGTCCGCAGCCTTCGAGTGTCTTCTCGCCATCCCAGGCACCGACTACGAGCTACAGAAGCGGCTCATGTTGGACGGAGGTAAGTGCTAACCTCACTCCCTACCACTTGTCACATCTTTGCATATACGAGGTGCCAGAACCCTCTTTGGCTACTTACACATTCTGGCGAAGTTATAATTCTTACCCAAAAATAAGACCCTCAATAAATATGTTTAAAATGTACACCCTTAAAACAACCCATTATTAGAATTATTCAGGTGACTATCGTAAAATCTGATATAAAAAGTATCCCCAAAATGAAAAAATCACTAAATTTAGAGAACAACCCAAAACCAAACAGAAAGTTTAATAAAATCTGCGACAAAAGAAACAAACAATCAGGACTATCTGTTCTGTATTGAGAGACACATATATAACAAAATGGTGTTAAACAACATGTTACTGAACCAAATGGTAGTTAATCAGGTAGTATAGGTCTAATTGGGAATATGCAAAGTTTATATTTACATATGGTGCTGCGGCACATTCTTTCATCATTGAATTTGCCTTCTGCACTGGGGTGTTTTTTAAAGAGAAAGATGTCCATATATGTACATGAATATCATCCTCCTGCATTATTTCTATCAATATATTCACATAAGTGTAAAAGAGCCAAACATTAATTTACCATTCTCTATTTATTTAACATAGTGAGGCGATAAGTTTTCATTCCAGCTAACATAATTACATATCTTCCTAATGTACACTCATGAACAAAACTAAAGGGAGTTGTACCTTTTAGTATGTATATCGTCATTCAGACAATATCTCTGAAATATATTATAGTGACCTTTATTGAAGACACACGAGATAACAAACTGGGAACAAAATGACTGTCTCCTTCAAAAAACAAAAACAAACGACCGGCGACATCAAAGATTTTCCACTTCTTTAAGTTTTGTTCATGGATGTATATAATAAAGAGGTGGATTATCTATAGCTGGTTGAGTGACTCCTTGCTCGTTTTCCTTTTAAGTCCTCAATTCCATCAGGGGCAGTCGTCCACGATATCTGAGGGTATTATCCCATAAGTAATTCCATCGAGTATGATCAAGATGGAAAAATCTTCATATATACTTATTAAATTGGAGAAACCGCTGGGAAGGTTCATCATTGATAAGCCAAGATCTTCTATTTTTTAAATATTTTGTTTGTATTCGTATAAATTCGCCTTGTAAATGAAGGAAAAGTTGAAACTAATCGTATATCCTTAATATTACTATACTATATAACAAAAAATTTTCGTAAGAGAATAGTAAATATTTAATTTCTCACAAACCTTCTGTTATATATCTAAGGTGATTAAGTTATATATGTATAATTGGAAAATTATTATAATATATAGCTTAGCCGGTTTATATGTAAATATATATTGTTGCATATTATGTTTGATGTTCCCTAGTTTCATTATAAATAACACCAGAATAAGGTAGTGATGAAATAATATTTACATATATCTTCACACACCTCATTAATAATAACAGCTCTGAAATTGACCTTGAAATATTGGCTGAGGGTGCTGAGTATGGATAAAAATAGATTGCCTCGAATATGTTTAAATAGAATGAGGCAATTATCCTGTGCTACAGGTGCGCTCATCGGGTTTATAAAACAATTAAGCAATTTACTTAATAATAACGGATCCTCGTGGCTTACTTATTGTAATGATCCTGATTCACTAAGGAATGCTATCCCAGGAATATTAAGAACTGCGATAGAGCAAACAATACAAAACGACTTAACAAGAATAACCCAATCAAAGTTATATTCCCACTATAGAGATATAAATACAACGTTTACCACCGAAGAATATTTCTTAAGTGAACTCCCTTTTCCTGTCATCAGATTAATCGCACAATTTAGAACCCTTTCAATTTTTTTCAGAGAACATCATCTGATTTTATTGAGGCGTGAAGACCTGAAATGCACTTTCTGTGGATCAGGAATAACAACGGAGATGTTGCACTACTTATTTGACTGTGCTGCTCTGTCTGAGGAAAGACGAAAACTAAATGATAAAACGGGGCAAATTTGTCCTTCATTTCAGGCACTAATTAATGAAATATCAAAGAATAGGTATATAGCGATGGCGATATTTGGATTCCACAAGACTATATCCCGGAAAAAGGCCACACAGTGTTCTCCCCATCCCTTGTGAACTGGCGAATCCTGTATAGGGCGAGAGGCCCTAAATAAAGGCTTTGTTGTTGTTGTATATCTTCACACACAGGGAAATTAATCTCCTTACTTATAACTTGAATAGAGAGAAATATCTACGATTGAGACCAATGATGTCACTGTGTGTCACTGATTCATGGATTAGGTTACCTGAGATTATTCTGACACAATATGGTTATTTTATAATACAATATAATGCGGCTTGTAAAAAGACAATTTACAAGTTTTACCGCACTCTGGGTTCGATTCCCATCCCTGGACACTTTTATCTTTCCGTTCATCATTACTCTTCACAATTCATCCTTTCATACTTCATCCCTAAGGATAGAAATAGTCGTTTATTTCTCCTTAAAATAAATTAAGATTTTTCGTTCAAAAGAAACATTTAAGGTAAAACTTGTTAATATGGTTATTATCTCGCTGATTGGTTATCTACCCCCATATACAGCCCAATCAGCGTTCTCAGCACAATAGCTATATTGTGCACAATAGCTCTCTTTTTTCTCAGCACAATAGCTATATACATCGATGTACTAAATTAAATATAGTATTGTGAGTTGGAATAACGAATATTCTTTTTTTTTATAATAGAATATATTTTTTATATTGAAATATATTTTAGAAGATAATATTGATCTATAAAGAGACAAGTTATCTCTCTCATCAAAATAGGCGCTTTAAAAAAGTCATCTATTGACTGTCTCTACAAATTAACGGACTCGGGTCGGTGCGAAGGCCAATAAACACCAGCTTTGGCAAACTCGGAAGGTCGACTTGGAGCTATAAACACTTCTTTGTCAGATTCAAAAGATTTCATTGATATATTGTGGATCTCATGACACCAAAGCCCGCCCTGGACTGACAAGGGTCATTTGCTCGAAACTATGTTTTCCAGGTGGACGTTCTGAATTTGACAAAGCTGATGTTGAGGCTTTTTCACTGACCTGTGTCTGCTAGTTCGCGGAGATGGTCAACAGATCGAATTTGGATTTAGAGTTTATTTTGACTAGAGAGGTATTCTTTCCTTTTGGTAAAATGTTTTAAATTATACGTAATTTTGCTTAATTTTAGTTGTATATAAATTACATATATTTCAGGGTTTTATATTTATGAATAATTTATTGAGAAAATAAGAGGTACCTGAATTCTTAATTTCCATAATCTATAATGGCAAATTCTAACGATGTAACAATTCAGCGATGTGATTGAATTGACAATAATGTGTATAATTTAATGTTCAATTATTTATTCACAAAATCATTGAAAAAAAAAACATTTTTAGGTTAATTTGCGTAGGGCATGTTAAAAACAATTGGGCTATTGTTTTAGTTGACAATATAAAACTCTGGCATTGATATAAACATTCATCCGTATTTTTAACAAAAAACTTGAACAATTTAATAAATTAATCCCATTTATTATAAATTAAGTTCAAAACACAAGTTTCCGTGGATTCGTATTTTCATTTATAAACTTATCTCCTACCTGATGTATCACCACAAAACTGTCACATGTAGTGAACACCAATGTGTCCAAGTGTGATTCCATTATAAAACGCGAATGTCATTGAAACAATTTTTGTCCCCGCGAGAAATTCGAGGACGTGACCGAAACTCAAAATTATCCCCTGTCGGCGGAAAATTCCATTACAATTTGTCATTTCTCTTCAAAACTTTTCTCAATAAATTCCAAATAGTTTTTTTTTTCTATAAAATGATACTTGTTTTCATTATAGAAACTCAGGAATGTAAGAAAAATATTGCCTCTTATATATATGTGAATAAATAACGGAGAAACAAAATTTTATTTGATCTTCTCCATGCAGATTCCATAGACAGAATCTAATCCATATAGGGGGAAACATAATTTTTTTACAAAATTATGGAATACCTTAAGAAAAAGGACATCTCCTTATCGTGAAACTGAAAGTTGCTGATGGCTTGCGCCATCTATCGGAATAAATATCAACTAATGGTTGAGTTCTAATTATTACAGAATTGGTCCCATTCTTGATTAATCAAGAAAAGCTAACCACGTACAAGTTTCCAGGTATCCACCTCTTATCCCTGTACAATTTCACATTCTTCGTAAAGATAGAGGCTGCCTTAAGACCAATATCACATTTGTACTTTTTTTACAAACATATAGAAGATCTGTTAAGTATAAATTCTAATTATACGGTGAGATGTAATTCTATTGATCCAAGGAAGTGAAGTGTATTAAACAGAAAAGACAATTTTAATTAAATGGGTTACCGAAGAATCAAACTGTTTGTTCGATATAAACTTTGGTGTTTTGTCAGGAAACTCCATTAGTAAAGGTTCTCTGGTTGTAAATAAGATTTATTCCTTTTATGTGTGTAATGAACAAACCGACATAGCATTCTAAACCATATGTAAATATAATCTTGCTGTATAAATAATCAATGTAAAATATAAAAGATATAAATAACTTATACGATAATAACAAGGCGAAGGAAGACGAGTATCTTATGCACCAATAAAGATACTCGTCTTCCTTCGCCTTGTTATTATCGTATAAGTTCATTCCAGGAAGAATTACTCTACTATTATATAAATAACTAATGCGATATTATCTATAATGGTAATAAGACCAACTCCAAATAAATAAATAGTGTGTGACGTTTCAGCATTGTTACCATCTTCAAACAAAAGTATTGAATGAGAAATTTTACCACAGCATATTTGGATTTGGTCTTGTGTTTATAATCTATAATCCAAATTGTGCCTTATCATAATGCGCTTATCTGTAATGTAAATTTGCTGTAAATAAACTTGATTCCGTTTGAAATAAGAACAAGTTAGTATACCATTACAAAACATTTGTAGAAATGTGAAAACACTTTATTTCTTGTAAATTCACGGTTTGGTAAAAAAATATAGTTATCTACTCTCCGAAAAAAAAAAACTGCTAAAATGCAAGCGCTTGACTTGTATAAGTCGCTTTCATCGCAGTAAGGACAGTAGAAGTTTGGTTTATGTGTGAAAGAAACATTCGTGGTTTTGAATCCGTTCATTTTATATGTATAGATGGTGCGTTCCGTGCTTTAATGTTTTTATTTCTTATATATAGATGACGCGTTATTTGCCTTCTCTTCTTATATATATTTTATAAAAAGTAGCTAGAAAATATGTTCATAATTTTCAGATATATAATAAATTGGCAAAGCTCAATATAATATAATAGGCGAAAAAAAACCCCAAAAATTAACTGTTTGTAAAAGAAAACAATAATAAACGAGACAAAATGTCTATTTCTTTTTACATATACTTCGCATATACATTTTTGAAATAATAAACTCTAAAAAAAAATGTAAAAGGCATCTCTTTATCGTGCAACTGAAAGTTGCTGATGGCTTGCGCCATCTATCGGAATAAATATCAACTATTCTCGTCGATTTCTAATTATTCCAGAATTGGCCAAATACCTATTCTTGACTAATCAAGAAAAGCTTACCACGTACGCGTTTTGGGCTGTTGGCCCTCATAAGCGTGGTTTTTTCACATTCTAAAAAATAAGTTTAAAAAAATATATAAAAAATGCTAAGAGAAGTTTGATGTTACCCTTTAGCTATAAATATATATATTCAAAAGTATAACACTAAACTATATTATGAAACAAATGATAATTAATATATTACAATTAAATACGATATACACATACGTTTCTAAAACACCAAAAATATATATAATTAAAACTGTAAAAAAATAAAATGTTCATATAAAACAAAATTCTATTTTGAAAAAATAGTTTTACACCAGATTAACCTGCTTAATGGTAGAACAACCTATTAAACATTACATTTCACAATTTAAAAAAATGTATAGTTTTAAATATTAAATCAGGAAACTCTAGTCTGAAATAAATACAAAAACAAAAGCGTACATTCCTTATAAAACAAAAAAACCTTTATTTTATCGGAGGAAAGTTTGAAATAAGATTTGCATCCATTCTGGGATCTAGGGCTAAAGTAGAGGTGGTGTTAAGGAAAGGCGATTATCTCGGGTGTACATTTCCGATCGGATTTTGGGGGACACACCTCGAGGGAGCAATAAATCATCCAGCTGCCGCCATCTAGCGGGCAAAAAACAATTTAAAATATACTTTTTTAAAATATATATATACATTTTTGTGTGTTAAAAGATTAATTGTATATCGATTGAATTTCTATTCTTCTAAGGAATTTACCTTTTCATAGAAGTACTTGGGTTTTAAAAAAAACTGTTTATAATGTTTGTCGTTATATATGAAAATCTTTTGTTTGAACATTTATTCAACAGTTTGTTGAATAGATATAGTAAAATATAACTCTATACCGATATATCTCTCTTTTATATTTGTCAATTGTTAATTATAATATATAATTCTTTAATATAAGAAGTATTTAAATAACTTACTACTGAAACTTTAAAAAAATATTGAAAGCATTCTGGTTTTGTGCCTTTTTTTACAACCTGTAATTATAATCCATTTTATCTTCCATTCATTATAACTTGAAAAAGAGCAAGATTCGAAAGCTCCGGATAAAAAGTATATATATTTAAAACGTTGTTATGTTTCACAAATATTAAAAATAAATGTTGAGCGGCCTGCACTTATATTTCGTATATTGAAAGGATGATTTCTTTGCACGGCGTTTCGAGAATAAGCGTGTGCCCTAATTCTGATGTGAAAAGTAATTAAAGATACAGCAGACATAAATGTATGTTCATTTCATTCTCTCTAGGTATCCAGTGAACGGCATATCCATTCAATACTCCATTCGAGAATAAGCGTGTGCCCTAATTCAGATGTGAAAAGTAATTAAAGATACAGCAGACATAAAGGTATGTTCATTTCATTCTCTCTAGGTATCCAGTGAACGGCATATCCATTCAATACTCCATTCGAGAATAAGCGTGTGCCCTAATTCAGATGTGAAAAGTAATTAAAGATACAGTAGACATAAAGGTATGTTCATTCTCATTCTCTCTAGGTATCCAGTGAACGGCATATCCATTCAATACTCCATTCGAGAATAAGCGTGTGCCCTAATTCAGATGTGAAAAGTAATTAAAGATACAGCAGACATAAATGTATGTTCATTTCATTCTCTCTAGGTATCCAGTGAACGGCATATCCATTCAATACTCCATTCGAGAATAAGCGTGTGCCCTAATTCTGATGTGAAAAGTAATTAAAGATACAGCAGACATAAATGTATGTTCATTTCATTCTCTCTAGGTATCCAGTGAACGGCATATCCATTCAATACTCCATTCGAGAATAAGCGTGTGCCCTAATTCAGATGTGAAAAGTAATTAAAGATACAGCAGACATAAATGTATGTTCATTTCATTCTCTCTAGGTATCCAGTGAACGGCATATCCATTCAATACTCCATTCGAGAATAAGCGTGTGCCCTAATTCAGATGTGAAAAGTAATTAAAGATACAGCAGACATAAAGGTATGTTCATTCTCATTCTCTCTAGGTATCCAGTGAACGGCATATCCATTCAATACTCCATTCGAGAATAAGCGTGTGCCCTAATTCAGATGTGAAAAGTAATTAAAGATACAGCAGACATAAATGTATGTTCATTTCATTCTCTCTAGGTATCCAGTGAACGGCATATCCATTCAATACTCCATTCGAGAATAAGCGTGTGCCCTAATTCAGATGTGAAAAGTAATTAAAGATACAGCAGACATAAATGTATGTTCATTTCATTCTCTCTAGGTATCCAGTGAACGGCATATCCATTCAATACTCCATTCGAGAATAAGCGTGTGCCCTAATTCAGATGTGAAAAGTAATTAAAGATACAGCAGACATAAAGGTATGTTCATTTCATTCTCTCTAGGTATCCAGTGAACGGCATATCCATTCAATACTCCATTCGAGAATAAGCGTGTGCCCTAATTCAGATGTGAAAAGTAATTAAAGATACAGCAGACATAAATGTATGTTCATTTCATTCTCTCTAGGTATCCAGTGAACGGCATATCCATTCAATACTCCATTCGAGAATAAGCGTGTGCCCTAATTCAGATGTGAAAAGTAATTAAAGATACAGCAGACATAAATGTATGTTCATTTCATTCTCTCTAGGTATCCAGTGAACGGCATATCCATTCAATACTCCATTCGAGAATAAGCGTGTGCCCTAATTCAGATGTGAAAAGTAATTAAAGATACAGCAGACATAAAGGTATGTTCATTTCATTCTCTCTAGGTATCCAGTGAACGGCATATCCATTCAATACTCCATTCGAGAATAAGCGTGTGCCCTAATTCAGATGTGAAAAGTAATTAAAGATACAGCAGACATAAATGTATGTTCATTTCATTCTCTCTAGGTATCCAGTGAACGGCATATCCATTCAATACTCCATTCGAGAATAAGCGTGTGCCCTAATTCAGATGTGAAAAGTAATTAAAGATACAGCAGACATAAATGTATGTTCATTCTCATTCTCTCTAGGTATCCAGTGAACGGCATATCCATTCAATACTCCATTCGAGAATAAGCGTGTGCCCTAATTCAGATGTGAAAAGTAATTAAAGATACAGCAGACATAAAGGTATGTTCATTCTCATTCTCTCTAGGTATCCAGTGAACGGCATATCCATTCAATACTCCATTCGAGAATAAGCGTGTGCCCTAATTCAGATGTGAAAAGTAATTAAAGATACAGTAGACATAAAGGTATGTTCATTTCATTCTCTCTAGGTATCCAGTGAACGGCATATCCATTCAATACTCCATTCGAGAATAAGCGTGTGCCCTAATTCAGATGTGAAAAGTAATTAAAGATACAGCAGACATAAATGTATGTTCATTTCATTCTCTCTAGGTATCCAGTGAACGGCATATCCATTCAATACTCCATTCGAGAATAAGCGTGTGCCCTAATTCTGATGTGAAAAGTAATTAAAGATACAGCAGACATAAATGTATGTTCATTTCATTCTCTCTAGGTATCCAGTGAACGGCATATCCATTCAATACTCCATTCGAGAATAAGCGTGTGCCCTAATTCAGATGTGAAAAGTAATTAAAGATACAGCAGACATAAATGTATGTTCATTTCATTCTCTCTAGGTATCCAGTGAACGGCATATCCATTCAATACTCCATTCGAGAATAAGCGTGTGCCCTAATTCAGATGTGAAAAGTAATTAAAGATACAGCAGACATAAAGGTATGTTCATTCTCATTCTCTCTAGGTATCCAGTGAACGGCATATCCATTCAATACTCCATTCGAGAATAAGCGTGTGCCCTAATTCAGATGTGAAAAGTAATTAAAGATACAGCAGACATAAATGTATGTTCATTTCATTCTCTCTAGGTATCCAGTGAACGGCATATCCATTCAATACTCCATTCGAGAATAAGCGTGTGCCCTAATTCAGATGTGAAAAGTAATTAAAGATACAGCAGACATAAATGTATGTTCATTTCATTCTCTCTAGGTATCCAGTGAACGGCATATCCATTCAATACTCCATTCGAGAATAAGCGTGTGCCCTAATTCAGATGTGAAAAGTAATTAAAGATACAGCAGACATAAAGGTATGTTCATTTCATTCTCTCTAGGTATCCAGTGAACGGCATATCCATTCAATACTCCATTCGAGAATAAGCGTGTGCCCTAATTCAGATGTGAAAAGTAATTAAAGATACAGCAGACATAAATGTATGTTCATTTCATTCTCTCTAGGTATCCAGTGAACGGCATATCCATTCAATACTCCATTCGAGAATAAGCGTGTGCCCTAATTCAGATGTGAAAAGTAATTAAAGATACAGCAGACATAAATGTATGTTCATTTCATTCTCTCTAGGTATCCAGTGAACGTCATATCCATTCAATACTCCATTCGAGAATAAGCGTGTGCCCTAATTCAGATGTGAAAAGTAATTAAAGATACAGCAGACATAAAGGTATGTTCATTTCATTCTCTCTAGGTATCCAGTGAACGGCATATCCATTCAATACTCCATTCGAGAATAAGCGTGTGCCCTAATTCAGATGTGAAAAGTAATTAAAGATACAGCAGACATAAATGTATGTTCATTTCATTCTCTCTAGGTATCCAGTGAACGGCATATCCATTCAATACTCCATTCGAGAATAAGCGTGTGCCCTAATTCAGATGTGAAAAGTAATTAAAGATACAGCAGACATAAATGTATGTTCATTCTCATTCTCTCTAGGTATCCAGTGAACGGCATATCCATTCAATACTCCATTCGAGAATAAGCGTGTGCCCTAATTCAGATGTGAAAAGTAATTAAAGATACAGCAGACATAAAGGTATGTTCATTCTCATTCTCTCTAGGTATCCAGTGAACGGCATATCCATTCAATACTCCATTCGAGAATAAGCGTGTGCCCTAATTCAGATGTGAAAAGTAATTAAAGATACAGTAGACATAAAGGTATGTTCATTCTCATTCTCTCTAGGTATCCAGTGAACGGCATATCCATTCAATACTCCATTCGAGAATAAGCGTGTGCCCTAATTCAGATGTGAAAAGTAATTAAAGATACAGCAGACATAAATGTATGTTCATTTCATTCTCTCTAGGTATCCAGTGAACGGCATATCCATTCAATACTCCATTCGAGAATAAGCGTGTGCCCTAATTCAGATGTGAAAAGTAATTAAAGATACAGCAGACATAAAGGTATGTTCATTCTCATTCTCTCTAGGTATCCAGTGAACGGCATATCCATTCAATACTCCATTCGAGAATGAGCGTGTGCCCTAATTCAGATGTGAAAAGTAATTAAAGATACAGCAGACATAAAGGTATGTTCATTTCATTCTCTCTAAGTATCCAGTGAACGGCATATCCATTCAATACTCCATTCGAGAATAAGCGTGTGCCCTAATTCAGATGTGAAAAATAATCAAAGATACAGAAGACATAAAGGTATGTTCATTTCATTCTCTCTAAGTATCCAGTGAACGGCATATCCATTCAATACTAAAGATTTATTCAGATAATTCTCGTAGAAAGAAAGGTGTGAGGTTGAGATGGAAGAATATAAGAATATCGAAAATCCCGCATTGGACACTTTTTTTTAAGAGCTTCAATGCCCCCTGATTCTTGCAAAAGTCCAACCTCACCAGTAGGTACAAGTAACTAAAAATGGGGCTCTGACACACTTTTAAGTACAAAAGTCGAACGGCTTTCTACATGTGGTGCATTTACAGTAAAGCAGTCGCTAAGTACTCACCATGATTATCAAGGCCATAGATACTAGGTAATAAAAATGGTCACTTCTTATGTCAAAACTCAACGTCATCTAAAGAGGCGACTTTTTCATCAATATCTTTCTTTAAAATTTCCATTGTTGATACACCGAACATGCCAATTTTACATATATGGCATATTAGGATGAAAACACCAGACATCCTCCGAAGATGGGTTTCTTTTAAAAATATTCAACTACACAGCTCTAGATTTTGGGCCCAAAAGCTAGGAGGTAAAATGTTTTCAAAACACTTCATCCTCTCACTTGGAAATTTTGATTGGATTTTGACGGGAGAAAAGACCTTCATTTTTATAGATCAATATCCTCCCGGCAAGATTTATGTTAAGGTATCTTTTCCTTAACAGAAAGAAGGCCGTTATCTAGAGGACTGTATAGGTTTTGTGCTATCCAATTGACACCATTAGTCTCTGGTCCACCGATGGGATTAATTCCTTTTCATCTTTAGCATAGCCAGCCATGTCACTCCTCTGCCAGACTCTAATCAACTCCTCTGGCAAACTGGACTCCACGAGTGGATACAAAAAGGAAGAGTTCTGCTGCACATTCACACCCAGGGAATCCAAAGACCTTATGTGTGACTCAACCTGGTCATATAAACTTTCCAAGGATATATTCTGCTTTCTTACGTTATTGATGACCAGCCTCAACAATTGTCGCACATAAACCTCGGTCAAGATCACCTTGTCGCCGAAGCGATCCTTGAGCGCCTCTATTACCTTGGGGTAGTTAGCCTCCGTCAAAAGGTAGCTCTTGACCAGTCTTTCTGCTCTTGTTCCAACTTTCATAGCCTGTATCAAATAATGGGATTTATCCACTTCAGACAGGCTTGGATTCTCATGAATGGCCTCAAACTGCGACCACCATCCCAGCCACTCGAGACTGGTGCCATCGAAAACTTTTAACGCGATCTTTGGCAGTTTGCATGAGATACTCTTCTCTGGGCTACTCCTAATTGAAGCCACATCCCCTTGGCCTTGTTGATCATTTCCCTTAGGATCGAGATATTCGGCCACTTTCTTCTCTATTAGCAGAAAGTTCCTTTCATACTGCTCGACCAAATCCTGCTCTTTCTCCAATTCCTGCATAGTAGTGTTCTCATCGTCGAGCATTAACTCCTCAATTTGGGAATTCGTGCTCCTCAGCCGGCCCACATTAGTCTCCAGCAATTTGAACACGATCAAGATAGAGTCCCGAGAAGGATATTCTTTTTCAAATTCAGTCTCAATTTCTTTTATATTCTTTGTCACCGATGATCGCAGCCGCGTTCTTAATTTCTTATTTTTATCCATCTTGAATTTCTCAATTAACAAATTTAAATAAAGGCTAGTTTACATATCTTCTCTAAATTTCGACAATCTACTTTGTTTATAATCTTAATATTCTTAAACTTTACCTTCTTAAACTTTAAATTATTTGGCTTTGCCTTCTTTGATCTTATCTTCTTTAGCCTTTTCTTCTTTGGCCTTTTCTTTATATTTAACCTTTTTTGGCCTTTTCTTAAGTGATTTGCCGATTCTCTTTTAGAATCCGGCTCTTAGGGACCAAATGTTAAGGTATCTTTTCCTTAACAGAAAGAAGGCCGTTATCTAGAGGACTGTATAGGTTTTGTGCTATCCAATTGACACCCCAATGGTGTTTCCAACGCCTCTGCCAAAGAGAGAATAAAGGCACGACCAGTACTATTCACACACACCTTTTATTTTCAACCACACTATATATACACTAGAATACACACACGTGACCAGTCACTCCTGGTCAAATACAAACATTTACAGAGTAATATTAAAATAATAAAATAAACTCTAACAATTTTTATTAATCGACTACACAGTGTAGTCGATTAATAAAAATTATTTTCTCCTAACGCTTTATTCTATAGTATTTATAAACTCTAACAATTTACATCTATATTTTGGCCATAGATATGGCATGGCACTTTGCTAGATATAAATACCTCTTTGGTAGATTGTGAAGATTTCATTTAATTCCTTGTAGATCTCATGGAATAAAGTCTGCCCTGGACTGACGATGGGCCATAGTCTGAACCCGCTAGCTGGTGTTTTGGCAAATATTCCAAATCATTATTATTATACACTTATCACTGATAGTGTTAAGTCTTTGCGTCTTCAGGGAATTTCCCTCTCTACTTCAATTTTACAGTATCATATATCCCATTTGAAAAGTGGATCTGGAGGAAAATGGAAACAATAAAATGGCAGTATTAAGAATAGGTCTTGAGAAGATTGAGAATAAATCGAAGCCTGTTGGAAATCATCAGATAATGTCATTCAAGAAAAATTTGTATATTAAAGACAGATTGTGTGACGAAAATAATTTCTAGAGAAAAAAAGGCTCTAAAAAGAATTGTAGGAAAAAAGATAATTGAACTTATGAACTCTATGGGAAGCTATGAGGAAATAAAGAACTCATGATAGAGAAGTATGACGATATATTAGAAATTCGGACCAGTTAAAGAACAGAGAAAATGAAGAATAATTGTACTGATGGCCTGGATGATAATCCGTGAATAAATAAAAATCTCAAAGTAGAGAAGTATGACGTCACTAGAAACCTGGACTTGTTCACTATCAGAGAGATTTATGTATAAATATACAAGAGTTCTATTTACAGAGTCGATTATATTCGTCGAATAAATGTTTCGATGTAGTTATCACACACAACAAGCTATGATATCATCATTTTGCTAATCATTATCATATCTAACGCTGCCATCGATGAGTGGATGCCTAGATATAATCTGTTCTATGTAAATCAACATATTGAGTATTCTATGTTGAAAGATAGAAGAATCCATATAGAATACATTACTGTCGCTTAGCTTGGATCAATAGATATTTCTGTTGTGAAATTCTACCATTTTCGGCCGCCCATTATCTTCGAGTTGTATGCTTCAAGAACATTCTATACCAGCCTTTTTTTCATATAAGCAGCTTAAAAATCATATTAACTATTTTTCCCAAATTAGTATTTATTCTAATTGATCTAAAACATATTTTATAGAAGAATAGAAAACACATTTGTATAATTTATATGTGGGTCATAAGAGTACGATTGTGGTGTATTTTGGAAATACACTCATGGACAACACTCAAAGAAGGGAAAAGTTCGCCGGTCATCTGTTTTTTTTTTTGGAGACAGAAGCTATTTTGTTCATACTTGGATATCTCCTGTGTCTTCAATAAAGGTCACCGCAATATCTTTCTGAGTTATTGTCAGAATCCCGATATACATGCTAAAAGGTACAACTTCCTTAAGTTTTGTCCATGAGTGTACAGATGGCGCGTTATTGCCTAATGTTTAATCAACCTTATAATACGTACGAGGGTGATGTTCCTTTTTATTTGAAAACTAGCGGATGTACCCGGCTTCGCCCGAGGTTTTACCCGAGTAAAGGTTTGTCGAACGAACATTTGTTAAAACAATTCTCTATAAACTCATTTAAAAAATATATATATATATATTTTGATAATTTGGAACTCGTAAATTTGAATCTCTCGATAAAGTGAATATTTTTTCCCGGTCCCTGTGTGCCGTGTCATCCTGAATTTTGTCTTTCCTGATTTTCAACATTCCAAAATCATCGTTTTATCTAGTGAACATTTTTTCCCGGTCCCATGAACATTTGTTAAAACAATTCTCTATAAACTTATTAAAAAAAAAGATATATTTTGATATTTTGAAACTGGTAAATTTGAATCTCTCGATAAAGTGCTCATTTTTTCCCGTTCCCTTGAACATTTGTTAAAACAATTCTCTATAAACTTATTAAAAAAAAGATATATTTTGATATTTTGAAACTTGTAAATTTGAATCTCTCGATAAAGTGCTCATTTTTTCCCGGTCCCTGTGTGCCGTGTCATCCTGAATTTTGTCTTTCCTAATTTTCTACATTACAAAATCATCGTTTTAGCTAGTGAACATTTTTTCCCGGTCCCTTGAAAAATACTCAAATTATGTTAAACGATTATCGCATTTATATTTATTCGAATTTTATATTTAAACGATACTCATTATTTCTTTTGATTTTTATATATCATATATAGCGTTTTGCACAATTATTTAAACTTTTTTAATTTAATTCATTGAATAGAAATTTAATTTTTAGTATCGTATTTATATTTATTCGAATTTTATATTTAAACGATACTCATTATTTCTTTTGATTTTTATATATTATATATATCGTCTTGCACAATTATTTAAACTTTTTAAAATAAAGTACAATACTTAAAATAAAATGTTTCTTATACAATCTAAAATTAGAAAATAAACTTTTAAATCGGTATATATATATACCGTATATATATATATACGGTATATAATATAGTATTTAAATATATATAATTAAATATATATATATACCGTATATATATATATACGGTATATAATATAGTATTTAAATATATATAATTAAATATATATATATACCGTATATATATATATATATACGGTATATAATATAGTATTTAAATATATATAATTAAATATATATATATAATTATTTAAACTTTTAAATCGGTAACCACAAGGAGATAGCACTAAAGCACTAATATTTGAATTAGTTTTACTTAATATATTAGCCCTGAAAGACCCAAGGTCATCAGGTGTGGACCAAAACCTAAGCCTATCTCGGTCTCAATGGTGGCGCTGCTTGCGAGTTAAAGGTACAAATCTGTAAATAACTCTAAGGATATTAAAGATATTCAAGAAATTATTTTTCGTAAACCTTTCCGGGGATATACCTAATAATATCCCAAAATTTCACGGCGATTGGATGTACGGTTTTTGAATCCATAGAGTACACACAGACAAACAGACAGACAGACATTCATTTATATATATATATATATAGATTATCAAAATATATTGATTTTCACGCGGTTTTTTCGATTTCCACAATTCTTTTATACCAATCTTATATTGATCCAAGATAGGTGTATCAAAATTAACGTATTTTTATACATATCATTTATTATTCTACATATATGCTCTTATTTGCATATATTATATTTGAGGGAGATATGTAAAATAGGCATATATTTGCAAATACATCTTAGTTGCTTCGCTCAGATTCCTACTCTGTAATTAAAGCTAAAGCCGACTGTTTCGTTACTGTATTTTATTTCAGCGTTATCACCTTTTATCGACCAAATCTAAACTGATCATCGAAGTGCTTGAGAAAGGTGACTTGCCGATATTATTAACGAAAGCTTTCATTAGTTTTAAAAAACGCATAATAGAATCAATGATATTATAATGCGGCTAAGACCTTTTCTTTAATAAACAATATTGAAACAATGATGCGAACTTGACTCTGCTTCTACTGGTATAAGACACAGAGAATTTGTAAAATAACTTATTTTGCAAACTTGTACCTATGTTGTCCCATTAAAGCAACTCTTTCAACAAGAGGTATTAGTGCGCTATCTCTGTACAAGAAACGATGCCATTTTTACCCGTTTTTTGTCCTTTTATAAAGGAAACATATCTTCCTACTGTCCTTATTGCGATGAAAAATATCATTACGACGGTGCCCGAAAGAAGGCTTCAGCATCGCCGTGGTATCAAGCAGGGTCAGTTCGACCACGTGTGGTCATCCTAAGAATAGCTGGGGGGGGGGGAAGTCTGACCGATTAGGAAGGAAGAATCCCAGCTGACAGTCAGGAGTAAAGTCGTGCTTACTGTTGTTGACGGCGGCTGTTGTATGTTATTTACTCAATTCTCCACCAAGGTAAATAAAGAGAAGTCGAACAGAGATTAATCATCCCACGTGTATATTTGGCCATCTTTGATACAGTATCGGCGCAATATAATTAGGAGGGCTTGGCTCATCAGTAGTGAACATTCCCAGCTGTTGAATCACCAATTGAATCATCGTTGTGATATTTCATTGATCCTATTTACCAAAAATCAGTAAGTTTGAGTACTGTGCTATGTAGTTAGAGATAAGGTTTGAAACAATTTAACGAGAACGATCATTACTTAAGAGTTAAATTAATCGAACAGGATTAAGCCTAAATGTGTATAAATGACTTTGGAGGAATTCATTAGGAACTCGGGAGTGCCGTTACATTCCACGTTTGGTGCATTGGATTGATGGTTGTTGGGAGTCTCCATGGGGCGTCTGTCCATAGACAGGGATTCCCTATAGACACCTCGTATATATAGACACCTTGTTGTAGACGGTTCAGTGTGCTCCGAGTAGATACGGTACTACAAGTATATATAACAAAATAATTTTAAAATAGCATAAAAGCGAGAGTTTCATGGGATTTAATTAATTAAGAAAGTTCATTGGTTAATATTCTCGAATATATATTTAAAAAAAATAAAGATCAGTTGATAATTATTCCGATAGGTGGCGCAAGCCATCAGAAACTTTGAGTTACACGATCAGGAGATTTTTTTTTCTCTCAAAGAGAAAACGTCCTTACAACCTCTGAATCATAACGCCTTGCCAAATGCTTTATCTTTAATTTTCCTGACGCGGTAAAAAAAAATGAATTTTGTTGAAACGTTGAAAAAATAAAACCTTTTTCTGTCCGAAGTTAAGTCTATTATTTAAAGAACTATGAATGCCAGCCAGACAACCTTTATCTTCAAGATAATGTTAAATGAATTAACTCTATGTGTTTTATATCCTTCAATAAAACTCAAACACAACATTTATAAAACATTTCTATGTACTTTATTATACAGAATTTCTATCCTATGTCGCTTATACAGATCCTAAATCTACCTAAGTATCACTCAATATGTCAAAATGGTTATCTTTTTAAGGCCATGAGTTTGAGATAATCAAAGTTATATCTAATTAATTTTTTATAAACACCTGATTTGAATACATTTTAATAAACAAATAGATAATAAAAATTAATCGCTTGTGATGTGTGTATTTTATTATAGAAGTTTTAAATTTTTCTCGCGGTCAGATAGAAACATCATATTTTAAAAATTTTAAAAACCCATAAAATATCTTAAAATTTTTTATTTTCTTAATATATAAATAGAAAAAAATTTATCCAAAAAATCGTAAAAATTTGTGAGCGAGATATATATACTGAAATATAAAATCGAATTGATTTTTTTTACTAACTTGACTTAGCAGAGTTATAATTCTAGGTGTATGTTTTACCGCGTTAATACATCGAATGACATGATTATCATATCAGTGTTGCAGATCTATATGCAGTTATTGCATACATCCCTAATGTATACCTCTCACTATAGAAGGATTCAAAACCTAGATTTTGTTGAAATGATAATTTAACTATTTGACCCAATAATTTCTGTACTTCAAAACTCTAGAGAAAGGCTATTTGGAGTGATTCACATATTACATGAAGATGTGTAGTTCACATAGACCTGGCTATGGATAATATGTAAATATGGAGCAACTATGCAGATAATTAGGTTTCGTACTCATCAATGGAATCAGATTTTGTGGCCTGTTGCTGAAACCTCCCCTGTAGGATGTGGGACGAGATGCCCAAAGCGCCCCCCTGAACAAACCTCACGAAGTTGTCGCCGACTAAGGGTCCCATGGCGTAGATACCGGGGTAGGCTTTAGTTTCGTAGGTCACCGCGTCAATCTCCACAGGATTGGTATGACAGTCTACCGCTTTGTCTCTACAGATCCCTACCTTGTCATCCGGCAGGAAGGATAGATCTGGATGCATTCCGATTAGGATAAGGACGTAGTTGACGTGGAGTTTGGTTTTCTGGTGTGTATGGAGGGATTCGATGAGGACGTCTCCATTGCTGGCGATGTGCTGGAGTGTGTGGGCCGAGTAGGATGTGTAGGTCCATCTAGCCGGCTGGAACACTCCGTCGCCACACATCAGGCGGTACACCTGGTGGTACTCCGGGTACGCGTTGGACGGAAGCTTCTTGAATATGAGCTGAGGATCTGTGGTTTCCCTGCGGAAGACGTGGATGACCGAGAGTCCGCGGGACCTTGCAGCCAGTATAGCATCTGCAGCGCTCAGACCGGCGCCAACGATCAGAATTGAGCATCCTTCTTCCCATAGTGTTCGTATCTTCAAAACTTCCTCCAGTTGTACTAGCGTGTGCATCACGAAGGTATTCGTCTCTCCCTGCACTCCCAGTCGGTTGGGGACGTCGGAGTTTCCAGTTGCTAGAACGACGTGTGGCGTGCGGAAACGGAGCGTTTCGTTGTTTGCTGCGGAGTGCGCGTGCACGTGCCAGAGCGTTCCGTGCAGACGCACCGAGTCGACGGTGAAGTGGGAGCAGAAACGTTCGCTCAGGTTGTGGAGACGGACGTATTCAGCGTAGTACTCCCCAATGGTACTTACGTCCGCCCGATGCTGCGTGGACCGGACCTCGCGTTGAGTGCTGCACCAGTCCCGGAGCTTCAAGTTGGGCAGTTCCATCCAGGATCCCAAGCTGAGTGTCAGGACACGTGGTCCCATGCTCTGCCAAGCTCCTCCAGGATTCCCACGTCCCAGAACAACATGGTCCACAGCGTTACAAGGATTTCCTTCCCAGCGGAGCACCGAGGCTAAGTCTTCGCCCACGTCAGCTCCAGGGTGCTGTAAGGTGTCCATCAGTAGCGACACCGGATTGTGACTTCTTCCTTCAAGACCTTCGCTCAAGTAAGAAAGGTCCTGCTGAATTATAGGATGGGAGATGTTCTCACAGAGCTTATAGTGCAGAAACTCGGGGACATAGCGGCTCAAAAGTCCAGAGTAAAACGGCCAGTTGCCACTGAGGACATAGGAAAGACTTATGCCTGATGGTCCATTCCCGATTATAACCACTTCCTTGTACACGGAATGTTCCATTGAAGAATTTTGGAGCTCACCTGGACCACATCTCCCGCTATCACTCAATACAATTTACAGAAATCTAGCAATTTTTTTTAACAGAGAGACCTTGTCAATCGGGTAGATAAAAAAGTCTAATAAAAATATGGCAGAAAAAGATAACCCTAAATTTTTATTTTATTTTCAAAAGCATGAGCAGGTTGTGTGTGGGGGGCAAGAGAGTACGTGCTGGCGTTCCTTTTGCTCCGTTCACCAACGTAATGAAAAAAACAGGAAGGATAAAACTCTCACTCTCTGATAATCAAATATTAATACACCATGTAGAAAATTCTGTCGAATAAATTATAATTTTAAAAACCTTGTAATCCTTTTTAGACTCTTTATGAATAAGTAAAACCTATTTTTTATTAAGGTGAAAATATCAGAGGCTTCCGAAGAGAAGTTTCTTTTCAAACATTTTAATTCACAAATCTCTTAGCTTTCCGGCATGAAGTCCTTCTAGAGGAGAAAATACGTTACAATAAGACACGAATTAAGACTATATACTCAAATACAAAGGGTACTTATAGTTATTTGAAAGCTAGAGATTCGTAAATTAAAATATTTTAAAGAAACTTCATCCTGGAATGTGGAAAAATAGTACAAATGTAATATTGTACTGGGATAAGGTGCATAAATTAACAAAAAGGCATCTCCTTATCGTGCAACTGAAAGTTACTGATGGTTTGCGCCATCTATCGGAATAAATATCAACAATATGTTGATTTCTACTTATTCCAGAATTGCCCGAATAGACATTCTTGATTAATCAACGAATAGTTGATATTTATTCCGATAGATGGCGCAAACCATCAACAACTTTCAGTTGCACGATAAGGAGATGCCTTTTTCTTAATTTATCCTGGAAGCCTAACCCTTTCACCTTAAAATTGATACAATGTATTAATATTTATTGAACATTTTGTTTTTTTTTCTGGGATTCAAACCCTGTAAACAAGTCATCCACGTGATGAACAAGTGAAGAGGCAAGTTAATATAATTTAGCGGTAAACATTGTATTACGGCACGTTTGACAAGTTTTACCGCAAATGTTTCTTTTGAACGAAAAAATGGTAATTTATTTTAAGAAGAAATAGCGACTATTTATATCCTTAGGGATGAAGTTATGAAAGGATGAATTGTGAAGAGTAATGATAAACGGAAAAATAAAAGTGTCCAGGGATGGGAATACAACCCACAGTGTTCCGCTAACCGGGCAGATGTCATGTCTACTAGGCTACCCTGGACATATTTTTCCGTTTGTAAATATTATATAAAGTTAATTTATAATACAATATAATGCGGCTTGTGGTTGTAGAACGAAACGTTTGATAAGTTTTACCGCAAATGTATCTGTTATCTACCTGATCCCAATAAAACTTTTGTGATATTTCTTCACATTGTTTGGCGTTCTTACTCCCTTAAAGACCTGTTTCATGATTTTTCAGGATGCCTCAAAGAGCAGCTTTTTTTGTCGTTGTGGTACAGCTTGGACCACGCTGATAAGGAATAACTGCCTGAAAGACCTAAATGGTTATCCTTTCATTGATAAATTAAGAAAGTGTATTTGGCCAATTCAGCAATAATTAAAAATCAGGGGTTAGTTTATATTTATACCGGCAGATGGCGCAAGCCATCACAATAATAGTTGCACGATCAGGAAATGCCTTTTTCTTAATTTATCCACCTGATCCTAATACAATTCCATTTTTGTATTATTTTTCCCACATTGTTTTCTTCAGCGATATTTTTTATTAAAATAATACTAATATATACTGTATATTCTATATTTAACTATTTCCGTTTTATTGATTTTGCTATTTCTATTTTCCTATTTATGCCATTTTTGTTTTCTATATATTCCTAGCTTTCTTGAAATAATATGTAAATATGACACCATTAATTCTATATATCCAACCATCACACAGTACAGTGTATCTTGATTGTTGTATATATGCGAATTTACTCACGTAAGAATAAAAAGATAAAAGAAAAAGGAAAAAGGCATCTCCTTATCGGGAAACTGAAAGTTGCTGATGGCTTGAGCCATCTATCGGAATAAATATCAACTATTCGTTGATTAATCAAGAATTGATATTTGGCCAATTCTGGAATAAGTAGAAATCAACATATTGTTGATATTTATTCCGATAGATGGCGTAAGCCATCAGCAACTTTAGTTTCACGATAAAGAGATGCATTTTTCTTTTTTTTTTTTTTTAATATGAATCTTATTCCAGTACAATATTACATATATGTACTATTTTTTTTCACAAAGATAAAAAGAAATTGAACTTCCTAAACTTGGAATTTATTTTATTGAACCAAAAACAGCATCAATCTGTATGGGAAAAGTCCAATTACATTTGTTTCCAAGATTTACAGTCTCGATGTGGGTCTTTTATCTTGTTAAGAGATCCTTGGTAAATGTAAATAGGCACCGTGTGGAAAGATGGATAGCTTGGTGGAGTCAATGGACATGTACCTTATCATGTTCTAGGAACAATTTGTCCGATCCCGACTCCTCTAGTTATGTCATCTAGTGCCTCTATAAATATATATATTTATTTATTACATTATTTAACAACTTAACGAGAAACTCCTTTTTCTTCTTCTTAGTAAAAGCTGATTTTCCGAAATTACGTAAACAAAAAAAAACTACTTAAAATTAAGCTTTAGAAAAAAAAGTAAGAATGTTACTATCAATCTATAAAAATAATATTTGTCTTTTATTAATTACGTTGATTTTATACATTTTGATATAAAAAAAACTTTTATATCGAAGTCATTGTTTTATATACCTTTCTTTTTGTTAAAGTTTCTTATATTGGATAAAATATTGCTAATGGTTTTATAGAAACTTACAATGAAAAAGGTAATAATGGATATATTTTTGTATTATTATGAAAATAAAAAAGGGAGATTCGAGCAAAGATTCTCTTGCTACCGGATACTTAACAAAGCTAGGAAAAAGAAAATATGAAGACTATTAATAAAAATCACATTTAGTGATAACATTTCTTATTTAGTTTTCTATATAAAATTACATACCCAGATTATTAGATGAAGAAATTTAAACTTATTTACATAGTTTCCTGATGAAGGGTTATTTAAAATTTGAAAGTAAGCCAAATTTATAGAAATAAATAAATATAGCTGTTTTTTTAAATCTTACAGTTTTAGATATATAACGGCTGATTGTTTTATCCGTGTGTTTCTAATGATATTTATTATTAAATATTATATTTACAGACCCTACTACAATGATACAAATTATTAGAGGAAAAGGCTTTGCTCATCACTGGTAAACCATCTCAGTGGTTACGCCAAATTACTTAGTCTTTAAGGTTTTTTTAAGTGCTTTGTACATCTTTTCCTCGTTCAATCTATCCATTTTGTAGAATTTATTATTCCATTTCTTCGTCTCTACGAGTGACAGGTCCGTAGTATCAAGACATCTTGTTTCAATCATTCTTGGTTATGCCAATTCTCGTAGATGATGTCCTTATTGGATTAAATGTTCACTGCAACCATTTTCTTGAAATGTCGTTATGACAAATTCTACTTGATTTTTCTTTTATCAAAACTGTTTGCTACCATTCAATTAGCCTTCTCAATAGAAAAGTGTGATCAGGTTAGAATCATTTTTGCTTTGGATTTTTAGTATAAGGTTTGTACCAATCAACAGCCGCGTTCCAAAGATTCCATACATATAAAAACGTTTAATAGCGCATATTATAGTCTTATTCATAGAGTCCCAAGTAGTAATCCTATGTTCATGTTTCTCTCTAAATAAATTTAATAATATTATACCTAAAGAGTCACCTCTTCCTTTAAAAATGCTTTGTTTAATGCATTTTAGCACATTAATACCATCCTCCCGTAAACCATATGATTAATTTATAACATTAAATTGCCTGAAGTACCAACCGAACAGCCAAATACAAAAGTAGTGCAATCCGATAGTTTGAAGTGGCGATGTCGCTGGAAGGAAATCTCACAGATGACCTATATACTTCCCATATATTTCTCTATCAAGTAGTATCTAGGTACTAAATGTCTGTGGTTTATAATTTATGTTAGCTCTCAAGGCAATTTAGAATTCCACGAGTTGATTACAGTAAACCTTGATCCAATATGTCAGTTATAAATGTGGTCAGAGTGTTGATGTGTGTGTGCAGAGATCGACCGAGCCGCAGCACACCCGACGTTCTCCATAGGCCTATGGATGGCAATTCTCTTCCATTTACCAGGGTTTATCACGTAGACCTCCCAATTTACAAGGTAACTAAATTCTCTATAACATCATATCTCTATATATAAGAAATAAAAACATTAAAGCACGAATTCTTTATTTACACATTTACAGCATAAACTTTTACCGTCCTTACTACGATGTAATATATCTAGATGGAAATTTTGCCGGGATGGCGGGGATCAATAGATGGCGTCTGGTTTTGACGTCTATTTTGACGGGAGAGGCGACCCTTATCTCTTTAGATAAATATATCTGGTAGATTAAATAAGCGAAACCGCTGGTAGGGTTCTCCACTGATGAGCCAAACCCTCTCAATATATATATATATATTTTTTTTTTCATCGCAGTAAGGACAGTATAATTTTTATTTTATGTGTAAAAAAAACACTCTTGTTATTTTCATTTCTTATATTTACATGCATTCTATTTGGATTTTTCTTGAAAGATGAATACCATTTGCTCATGTATATACTTTACCCTTTTTCATATAAATGTTTACTTTGCATTACATTTTTTATAATATGCAAATAAGCCTCTATAAAGCGACAAATAAAAACGAGAGTTGATTTGTTCTTCCATTACTGGAAGTTTGTGACCGTGAAATATTCAATAATATATGTGAAAAAATAGCTCACCAAAGTGATTTCGTACTGGGATCGGGTTGATAAATTAAGAAAAAAAAAACAACTCCAGATTGTGCAACTGAGAGTTGCTGATGATTTACGCCATCTTTCGGAATAAAAATTAGCTTTTGGTCGTTGAGGTACAGCCTGCACAACGCTAACGAGAACCAATAGGCTGAAACGCGTACATATTTGGGTGTTAATGATTTATCAATAAATTATATTTGGTCAATATTCTAGAGAATGATCATTAAAAAAAAAACAACGATAAGTTAATATTTATTCCGATAGATGGCGCAAGCCTTTCAGACACTTTTAGTCATATGATCAGGTGACGCTTTTTCCTTAGATTTTTATTAATCGTTTCAAAAAAGTAAACAAACAAAGACTTTTCCAGAATAAATGGAACAGTTGAATGTATTATAGAGAAAAATGGGTTCATTTCTAAATTTCAGTTTTCCTATAACAGAATTTACATTTGCATATCCCTCTACATTTACTTTTATAGAAATATTTCTTGGAAATAGAAAAGTTTCAAAACATTTTTGGGGAAGGGCGAAATCGAACAAAAGGGTTAACCCATTTAGATGGGAGCGCTCAAGTTAATGAATATCATTAAAGTAGAACAGATAAAAATATATTGAAGCGCAGAAAGGTAATTAACAATCTTGGTGTAATTGCTTGATTCCGTCATGGTGGGTAGCCGTTGGGATTACATGGAACGCTTAGATGGATCTGTCTCGGGGGGATATCCAGCTCTTTATATTCCGAGGTAATTTCTCATCGCTTTATATAAAAGGTAACTATTTAGAACGCCCCATTACCACCAAAAATATTCCTGTTGTTCTCACTTTGATATGAATTTATTGTTAGGACCCGGCTGTTCATTGGCCAAAATTCCCCCAGCAGTTGTTTTGCTGTTTAGTATTAATCAATATAACTCCCTCTCTGTGTATAAGGTTAGAGTTATAATGATTAATCTCATAATAATCATGACAAAAATGTACTTATTTGGGTTTATACTCAAAAGTAAAAAAAGTACTATGGCCTAAAGTAAAAGTAATTTAAAACACAGAAATGCCTATACTCGAAAGTACAACTAAAAACAAAAAAAAAGAAAGGACGTAAAAAAAACACGCGATAAGTTATATAAAAAAAAGACAAGTACTTCCATTTTATTGCAACGTTGATAGGAGCGAAGGTATGCGATCACCAGACACTGAGATCGTCTCCACACAATAACTCCAGCAAGAGTTCTCTCTTCACCTTTGAATCATCTTTATATACAAACATGGCCATATTCGTCCAATCAGAAGACCAATCAGTTTGCTAAACAACATTATTTCAACATGAATAATCGGCCAGTTGGCCGAAGTGTCTATTTTTCACAGAAATATGAATGCCGACCAGACACCCTCTAGCTTCAGGATAATCAAGACTAATTTTGGTCCCGAGGTATTAAAAATGGCAACTAGAGAAGATAACTCCAACTGGCCGAAGTGATTATTTTTCACAGAAATAACTGATAAGCTTAAACTGCTTAGGTTTGTAAAATAATTTTACAGTCAAAGGTACCATAAAAATGTATAGAATTTATCTAATGGATGGAATTATATATAAAAAAACAAAGTAGTTTCAATGACAAATTAGCGCCCTTCTTTTTCAAACAAAGCAACTGCCCTTACTGCGATGGATAATTATGAGGAGAGGTCCCTGATCATCCATGATAAAATATCCCAGTCTATTCTTATTTTTATTAATCATCATAACAACAACTTCTTGAAAGATCTAGTTCTAATGTTATTAAAAAATGAAATCTTGTGAGGGGAAGTTTCGTCTAAGGTTTTTTTATCTTTCATTTTGTTTTTGTTGAAATATAACTTTTGTTCTCTCTTTTGATAATGTACTGCGCTTCAGGTAAATATTCATTTAGGATATAATTCTAATGATTAATAGAAAAAAAACGAAGATACAAAATAGTTTTTAATTAAAAACGCATATATTGGATCAAATTATCATTTATTTTACCAATATTTCAGTTGGCTGAAATAACATGTTATAACACCTTGATAAAGGTTGGCGTTCAGCCAATTGTAATATTGGTAAAATAAATGATATTTTGATCCAATATATTCCTTTTTAATTAAAGATTATGGATTGCTCTATTTTCAAAACGATACAAAAAGTGCGATATTTATATATACGAAATTAGTAAAGCAAACGCAGTGTTAATGAGGTAAAACTTCTGTTTTGACCCATTAACTTATGGATAACAGGCAGGTGTACATTAAAGAATACAGTAATATTAGTAAATTAAATTTTATTGCCCTCTATCGTTAAAATTTTACACAAATAAATTTACTGGCAATGCGTTTCTTTTTTAAATCTCTACAGACCTTACTGCAATGATATGATTTAATGAATGAGAGGGCTTGACTCATCAGTAGTGAACCCTCTCAGCGGGTTCACTACTGATGAGCCAAGCCCTCTCATTCATTAAATCATATCATTGCAGTAAGGTCTGTAGAGATTTTAAAAAAAGAAACGCATTGCCAGTAAATTTATTTGTGTAAAATTTTAATAATACAGTAATATCTTGGAACAATTTCTTCGTTTCATAAGATTCTCTTTGCGAGGAGTCAAGCACTTTTTTTAAAAATCACATCTGTACTAAATCTTGTGAATCTGCTTCTCAAAATTACATAACCTATTATAACCTTACTAATATGTCATTAAGTAGGTTTTTTATGGACATAAGCTTACTGGTTTACTAAACTAACGTGTACCTAATCTAACCTAAACTGCGCCTAACCTAACTTTAAATTCATAATGGCTTGTAAACACTATACACAAGTTACAAAAAAGACATGAG
Source organism: Cordylochernes scorpioides (assembly GCA_030710605.1). Taxonomy (NCBI): domain Eukaryota; kingdom Metazoa; phylum Arthropoda; class Arachnida; order Pseudoscorpiones; family Chernetidae; genus Cordylochernes; species Cordylochernes scorpioides. The sequence continues at coordinate 218,896,161 of CP092863.1, read as the reverse complement.
ATACTCCTCAACTGTTATTATAAATATTAATTAAATAGAGAGTTGCAGCGTCTTATGTCTTTTTTGTAACCTATGTAATGTTTACAAGCCATTATGGATTTAGAGTTAGGTTAGGCGCAGTTTAAGTTAGATTAGGTACACGTTAGGGTTAGTAAACCAGTAAGCTTGTCCATAAAATAACTGCTTAGTGTAATATTAGTTATAATAGGTTATGTAATTTTGAGAAGCAGGTTTATAAGATTTAGTACAGAAATGCTAAGATAAACGGCGCTTGAATCCTTGCAAAGAGAATATGTAAGTAAAACGACATTTGAAAAAAATCCCGCATGTGTTTCTTTTCAACGAAAAATCAATATTTATTTCAAGTAGAAATAACGATTATTTCTAACCTTAGGGATGAAGTATGAAAGGATGAATTGTGAATAGTAATGATAAACGGAAAAATAAAAGTTACCAGGGATGGGAAGCGGTAAGCGGAACACTATGGGTTCGATTCCCATCCCTGGACACTTTTATTTTTCCGTTTATCATTACTCTTCACAATTCATCGTTTCATACTTCATCACTAAGGTTAGAAATAATCGTAATTTGTCCTTGAAATAAATTTTGATTTTTCGTTGAAAAGAAACACATGCGGTATAATTTTCAAATTTCGTTTTACAATCACAAGCCGTATTATATTATATTGTAGAATATAATTATAAAACTATTTTAGAGGCGTAATTTTCTTTTTAAAATAATTAATTTTTCCATCGCAGTAAGGACAGTAGAAATTGTTTTATTTTAAAAAGAAAATTACGCCTCTAAAATAGTTTTATAATTAGATAACAGATGGCGCTCTAGTACATCGTAACATTATTGTAGAATATGTAAGTGTTTACAAGCTATTATATAAATAAAACCCCCAAGACCTGCTAACTGTCTCATAGTGGCGGGGGTGAACCTGGACAGGACAAGTGAAGTATGTCTGGAGAACTCCTGGTACCCAAGACACTATGTCCAGCTAACATTCCTACCTACATCAGATCTCCCATCAACAGACATCTAAATACTCCAATGAATTCTACTCCTCTCTCTAATGCTGCACCATCCGTCGCGCCGAAAGGGATGCATTCAGGACTTAGGAAAAGGGTCTTGTTCGAAAGAGTAAGATAAGAGTAAGTTAGTTTGTCGAAATCCACAAAGCTGTGATAATGATCACCATACACAAGATAAAGTTAATAAACCAGGGAGCTAGTCCCGAGACCTGCCGACATTAAATACCATTAAAGCTACTTACCTTTGTAAATATTGTGTTCCCTTAAATCAAATTACTTATATAAATATATCTCCTTTTTATAAGAAAACTAATTCAATTTTCTAAAAGTTATTCACACTTTGAAATGATTATTTATTTAATCTCTTTCACAACACTTCTCTAAAAATAAAACTACTTTTATTTACAAAGAAATTTCTAGGTATGCAAATATTGTTGAAATCGTCGTTTGTAGTTTTAAATAAAGTGTTTGCCATTTAAATTTGATTTAAATTGCATTGATGTAAATTTGATGGAGGAAGATATATCTACGTTTAAAGATATAACTTTACATACTGTCTTTACAATAATGTAGATGTGAATATACACATGTAAACAATTAGTTAGATATTTTCACTATATGTGTTTTACCACTAGACCAGGGGTTGGTAAACTGCGGCTCTTTGGATGAGAAGCTGCTGCTCTTTATATAGTTCCATATGTAAATATTATTTATGCGAGTACTATTTATTGTAGGCAAGAAAACATGTTGTGGCTTTTTAAAAACTTTGAAGTTTTGTAAATTGTAATATTTGACTCTACAGACTCAAAAGTTTGCCGACACATGCACTATACCCTTCTCCCAAATCCTCACATAGCGATGGGGTATTTCAAGAAGAATTAAAACCTAAAATAGTGGAAATGATACAGAAGTGAAATTATATTAAGATCAGGTGGATGAATTAAGAAAAAGAGGTATCGACTGATCGTACAACTAAATATTACTGATGACTAGCGCCATCTGTCGGGATAATGTCAACCTTTAGCTGCAAGATCAGGAGTTGCTTTTTCCTAAACCAAATGTGTTTATATACTAAACTATAACTATTCTTTCATCTCTAAAATATATATTCAACAGAATAACGGAAGATCAAAGGTCAGAGATGCCTATAATACAAAGAATGAATAGGCCTAATATCAATATGATAACATGAAACATGAAGTCATTATGACAACATAAAAAGGCATATATTGAATCTAAAATCATTTATTTACCAATATATGCCTTTTAAATTAAATATATATTTATGGATTTCTCAATTTTCAAATAAATGAATGAATAAATATAATATATACATATGTTTTTTTTATAGTATGTAAATTGAAGCGTTTCAATTGTGTATCAAATATCTTTCAGAGTTATTTTATGAATCCCGATATACATGTTAAAAGGTACAACTTCCTTAAATATCATCCAATGAGTGTAGATCGACTTTTAATACGTACAACACCTAAATTATTTTTTATATTTACTTCTCCCATTAAACGTTTCCGCGTATATTTTCACGGTAGAGATGACCTTTATATAACGTTTATATGTGACAATAAAAGAATCCCTAGTGTCAAATGTATCCCAATGTAACGTCTGAGTGGTGTTGCTACCAGAACGAAGAAGTCCCTGAAGAGGTCTGTCCGCCAGGAGCGGAATTGCCACCAGTATTGCCCGAGAAAGTTTGTGATCTGCCAGCCCGTGATATCGCCTAGAGTTCGTCACATCGTCAACTCTTTTTATACCCCTCACATCTTTTGTACATCTCATAACTCTCTTCATCTTTTCTATTTATATAAATACCCTAAATGTAACCCTATTTTTAACTTCACACTCAACTTTTCATTATTTGTATAAAACATAAACTATATAAATATCTTTTAATATTTCTCCTTAAAATCAATACCACATCTAAAAATATAACACTAAATTATATTTGAAAAAAAAAAAAAAACACTTTCAACAGTTTGTAAAAAAGACAAATTTCATATTAAGAAAAAGGTATCTCTCCTATTGGTGCATTTTTTGTAAAAGTTGCTGATGGCTTGCGCAATCTATCAGAATAAATAGAAATTAAATCATTGTTCATTTTTATTCCAGTATATATTGGTTAATTAGTTTGGATAAATTAATAAAATAGCTCATTACATTCGTACGCCCATGGGGAGATGTCTTTTTCTCAATTCTACCACTTGATCTGTAAACATTCTACCTTTTTACATATTTACAGAGGATTTACATATGTTAGGACATCATGTGGCTTTATACCCGGTGACTCTTAGCATCCCATTACAAAATCATATTTCAATATTTGGAATTATTTGAATGTAAATTTAAGAAAAAAATCTCTCATCAACCTCTTACATATTCAATTCAGACATCAATATTTGCCGAGCTACATGTTCTCCTTGCTTTGTTTCAGAGTTATCAACAAGATTTTCAACAGAAGCGCACATTATCATATTGGGGATAGGTTAACATGAGGATAAATAATTTTAAAAACTATTCAATTATATATTAATAAGCATATATGATTCATGTGTAGATTACATGAGTATTCCATTCAGTTTTGTTCTCTTTGAAGGAGTTTCGTCTAGTTTAGAAATCGCTATATAAGTGTGGTGTTAGAAGAAAGAATTTCCAGCCATTAGAAGTGGCAAGGAAGGCTACGATACAAGAATGGAAATACGCTGGCCCGGCCCAAGTAATGAGCTTGTCTTCAGCGTGATGGTGCCTGATACCTAATCCCGACTGTATGCAACAAGCCCAAGCTCTTCTTACAGCCAGTGTGTTACCTGCCGGAGTCAAAGGTCGGACCTATGAATGTCCTTGCTATGTAAATTGATATGGGGCCAGACTGTCATTGTCTATTTCTGGGGTCGTCAATCTTCCTTTATTGGTTCCATATAAGTTACATATAATAAGGGATATTTTGATTATATAAATATATATTAAATAATAAAAGGCAAAAATTGGATTTAATATGGATAATTAAATATGGATTGCTCTATTTTCAAAATAATTATATATAAAATTTATATGTAATTCTACTGTCCTAAAGGCTTATGTTCATATAGTTTGCTTTAATACCATTTCTAAGATCCATATAAAGGCAGAATCGTCCAATACAGTATTAGAGCTCTAAGAAGCGGCCTGGTGGATTAAATTACCGATATCGCTGGGAGAATTCAACACTGATGAGCCGAGCCCTCCCTATATTTATAATCGCAGTAAGGACAGTAGAAGTTTGTGTTTATGTGTTAAATAAACATTCATGCTTAAATTTCTTATATAAAGATGGCGCGTTATTGCCTTATAGAATATATATGTAACTAGTCCGTCACAAATGCGACAGGATATTTCAAGAATAATTCAAGCTAAAAATGCATCGACGTATAATAAAAGCAAACTACTATCAAAGCTTAAACCTTCCCATTACATAAAAAGAAAATCAAGTGTGTCGGATTCCCATAAGACAAATATTGCATAAGTCTATATATAATGTCAAAGATAATTTATGAATATATTAGGGGGTAAATTTGTTTTTAAAAGATACAGAGATATATAGAAAGACACAAAAATATTTTTTTTTATATTTAACAACAACAACAAAAAAGAGAGCACTTTCCTGAATCAAACCCACGATCTTATATTTATTATAAAAAATCCGTTGTTCGATGCAACCTCTGAGCTAAAGAAACACTGTACGCTGATTGGCCAATGAATTCAACGCTGATTGGGTGTTTTAGGTGACGTGGCAGTGAACAACCAATCAAAGCACGAATAAAACGGACATACATATAAACATTAAGGCGTCTAATATAGCAGATTAGCCTATACACCATTTATATTTGAGATAAGAAAGTGAAAAAACTATATTTACATATAGTAGGTTGATAAAAGGGCGTAATTGACAAATGTAACAGGTTGATGGGTTATAATGAGTTTCATTTTGTAAATTTTCAATGTTTCTATTGGTTCAAATACTTTTGAATTTTGAAATTACATTTTCAAACATCCCTGAAATAAGCATATTTCCATCATAATTTCACATGTCCAATTAACATTATAAAAACAGCTTTCTATTCTAATATTTATAAGCCTTAAAATATAATCCACGGAACATTTTCAGAAATCCTATAGAGAGAAATAAGGAATTTCCCATTCTTTATGCAATATAGGGTTTTTCAATAATTTATTTAGGGCTCGCAAGCTTCATAATTCAATTTCTCTTCATCATTGGTTTCTATTTTGTTCTCTCTCTCTATCTATGTATATATAAACATTGAAATTATATATTCATGGACATTATACAAAATATATTTTATATGTTTATATACACTCGTGGACAAAACTTACGTAAGTTTCATATTTTGATGTCGTCGATTGTCTGTTTTATTGAAGGAGGTATGTTGTTCACACTTGGTTATCTCGTGTGTCTTCAATAAAGGTCACTGTAATATCTTTCAGAGTTATTGTCTCAATCCCGATATACATGGTAAAAGATACAACTTCCTTAAGTTTTGTCCATGAGTGTATTTAGAAAGCTTGCGCAGACTTTGAATAAATTATTGAAGAAAACACGTATTTTACGGAGAAAACGTAATTTTTAATTTTATATAAAATTGAATATGTTCAAAATCAAATGTTATTCTTAAGAATTATAACCCACATTCTTATATATTCAAATTTTATTTATTCATATTCATAGATATATCTGAAAAATTACGATTTTTCCAATATATTCATAAAATACAAACGTTTCAATTTGCATAAACCATACATATTATTTACATATTTCTCTAAAGACACACATACAGGATATATCGAAAGTCATGTAATAACCACAAACAGTATGAAAGTTACTTACTTAATCAATATTTTGACAAATTTCCATGATCAATATGGATTATTATGAACGTAAAAGAATCATACCTGGATTGTTAACTGAATATGCAAATGTAAGATATGAATATTCAACAAAGGAGATATGATTAATCCGAGTTATTTCATTACTTTTGAAACATCCTGTACGTATTTATATTTATTAAAAAGATGTTCAAAACACTATGAATTTTTTTCTGATTTGAATTCAAGCTTTTAGGTTTAAAGCTCTTTCATCAATACATTTTATTATTATTTCAATATATTTGTGAAAAAGCTTTAAAAAAGGTTTCAAATAAACAGAAAACATTGCGTGTTTTGAACTGTTTCTTATATTTTCAATTTATTTTTGGGTACAATATAGTTTTCTATATTTCAATAAATATGCAATCTACGTTAAAAGATGAGTTCACACATCTAACTATGCCGTAATTTTGCTAGAGGATTACATTCATGTGTGATGAAAGGCACCTCTCCCTTTATCATGGTTCGTTCACTGATCGTAATTTGTGCCATTGCAACAGATAAAGTTGACAAAATGTATTGATTTAATGCATTTTTAAAGGGAGAGGTTCCCGTATCGCACAGTTTTATATATTTTCCTAAAACTATCTCCAAAGTTATCTCCTTCTATATCTGAAAGTTTAAATGATTGATTTTTGTTTTGCTCTCCTTTATGCGCGTACCTTAGAATTATTGAGAGAGGGGAAACACTATCAGAATTATTTCCAGAGGTTTAAACTGATAGGTGACTTTGAAAAACTCTGAAAATATGCAAATATTTCCTTATTTCCATATAGAGAACCTATATTTATTGATATCATAGATTTCATCAAAATCTTTGTGTACATACATCAAACCTATTTGTGAGAGATTTCAAAAATTGTATTAAATATATAGAGAGAGACTATTTAATAAAAGGTTTTTATATTTTATATTCTGTTTGTGTCTCTTTTATTCCCATATTTAATTATTCCATTAACAATTATTGATCGTTTATTTTTAAAAATCCATCAAGCTCTCCAAAAGGTAAGAACTCAACGAAATGTGTAGAACATTCAATATACGCATGTCTATTCATCCTTTACAAACATATATACAATAGATGGAAAATGTCCCGGGAGGAAATTGATCCATAGAAGCATAGGGAACCTCTCCCGTCAAAATAAACGTCAAAACCTGACGCCATCTATTGACCGTCGCCGCAAACTCGTCAACGAAGGCTTTGTCACCGACCCGAGGCCGCTAGTTTGCGGCGACGGTCAATAGATGGCGTCAGGTTTTGACGTTTATTTTGAAGGGAGAGGCGCCCTATGCTTCTATATATACATTGGGACCAAAAATATGTTTTGGTCGCAAAGGTTACAGCCTTCTCCACGCTGACGAGCGCCAACAGCGCGAAACGCGTTCGCGGATGGCTTTTCTTGATAAATCAAGAAATTGGGTTGGCTAAATATCACGGAGCAAGCTAAATAAACGTTTAGTTTATTTTTGCTCCACTAGATGGCGCTCTGCCATCTAAAAATCACATGTGCTCGTGGTCAGGAGATGCCTTTTTTATTTTTAATATATATATATATATGTAGTAAACCCGATGTGGAATGTGCTGGGCAGTCGTGGTAGTGGGTGCGTGATGGGATTCCCGCACTGGGACAGCAAAGAACAGAGGCAGGTCTAGATGGTAACTCCAAGAGAAAGAGGTAGACCACGGACGAAGGCAGCGGACAACGGCCGACGCGGATAGAAGGGGGGTGAGAGGTCCCACTGACCGTATAACGGCTTTGTCTCTTTTTTGGGCCTTTTATATTATTGGACGCCCGCATATGTGGTGATTCCTGATTGGCTACTGTAATCACGCCACTTACTGGCGCCGGGTTGTTTTTGTCTGGTCTACCTCGTCCTCTTTGTTTTATTTGTCACTTCCATTGTTCGATACATATTTTTATATATAGATATGGGGTTATATAATAAATATCAGAAGAAGGTTGTGAACTATTTAACTCAAAATATACTACAGAATGTGCCCCGGTGATGAAGGTTTGGTTGGGGGAATGACATGTAATGAATGATAAGCTAACAAACCTATTATAAAAAATAAAAGAAATAATTTGTATACAAATTAGTTAAAATTATTATTAAGCTAAAAGTTAAAACGAGAAAGATGTTGTAATGGTGGTGTATCAATGAAAAAAAATATCAAGGTTATAAAAATAAAAACGCACAAAATGAATGATAAAAGATAAAGAGAAAGTATATTGTCACGGTAGTGATAACGAGTATAACAAAAGTTTAAGTAAAAATAATTTATTTATAAAATGCAAACTATTGCTAAGAATTTATTTACAAGTAATAATATACAAGAATGGTAAGGGGTGATGACTATGCAAATATTTATGATGATATACCACAGAATATTTAAAATAATTATTCATTGATATTGCCCCCTTCCTAGATGAACAGCGTCCCGCTGTAATTATCACTTGAACATATCAGCTCGGTCCTCAGGGTCATGGTAGGGTTTCATTCTCAGTACATGGACCAGGTCTCTTGTTTGGCGTCTCCTGGTTGGTTGGTCCACAGGTTCAACTTCGAAGGTCACGTCAGAGAGTTTCCGAGTAACCCTGTATGGCCCGAAGTACCTTTTCATCAGTTTTTCTGAGAGTCCCACCTTTCTTATCGGGATGAAAATCCATACCAGGTCACCAACGTTGTAATCCATTGCCTCGTGCTTTGAGTCATATCTGGCCTTGTCCTTTTCTTGGGCTTTCAAGGTTTCTAATGGTTTCTAAAGGTTTCTATTTGGATGATGATACGCCTTTACTAATACTAAATCTCCTGTATCAAAGTGTGGATTTTTATGTTTGTTATCATATTTAATTTTCTCTTTGTCGTGCCTGTTATTTGTACGTTGTATTGCTAGTTTTCTACTTTCTATTATATTGGGATAGGGATTTATGTGGTTATTAAAGTCTGAGGGGATTATATTATACATTAAAAATACGGGGGGAAATCCAGTTATCGTATGGGGGGTATCGTTATATTTATTAGTTACTATCTTAATTAACTTAGTCCAGGAGGTACCTGGATTCTCTAAGTTCAATAACCTCAGCTTCCCGGTGAGTGTCGCGTTAAGACGCTCGCATGAACCGTTAGCTTGAGGGTTATTTGCAGTGGTTAGTAGAGGCTGTATCCCGTTCTTTATTAAGAATCTCCTGAACTTTGGGGAAGTAAATGCAGGTGCCCGATCCGAAAGAAGGCGTTTTGGGCGGCCACACTGCAATACCTTTTTGAAACATTGAATGTATGTGATTATATTAGTTGACTTACTGGGGAAGGTCCATGTATACCGACTTAGGTGATCTACAATTACGTGTAAGTATGACTTAGAATTACCGTATTTAGAAAAACCTGAAATAGTGTCTATAGATAACATATCGAATGGTTGTAAAGCTATAGGGGGGCGTTCTAATCTACCATATAATGGACCCTTCGGTTTCTTTATAAGTTGGCATGTGGGACAGGACCTATTATACTTAACTATAGATTTGGTCATTCCACACCAAGTATACTGTGTGGAGATGAGCCTAATCATTTGGGATACACCCGGATGGTTATATTCTAAATGTACTTTATTAATTAGCGTATGTTGTAAAGAAGGGGGAACTATAATCTTGACAATACCTTTACGTTTGATTGCATGGAGGCCATCTATATTCGTTTTGATAAGTGTAGATGGAGGTAATTGGGGTTGCTTTTCTATTATTTGGGTGGTCGTGAGAAAACCAGATAAAGGATTGCGGGACAGTAGGTCTGCCTCGTACTGCGTTTTACCTTTTATATATTTTATATTGTATTCGCATGCGGACATCTTTAAACTCCACCTAAAAAGTCTACCCATTGGGTTTTTTTTACGGTTTTTAACCATTGTAATGCATGGCGGTCCGTAAAAATTGTGAGCCTTACACCTGCGAGATAGATGCGGAATTTTTCCACACTATCTATCACAGCAAGGCATTCCAACTCTGTGATGGTATAATTTTTCTCATGGGGTCGGAGTGCTCTGCTGTAATATTGCACGGGGTGTAGAGTGCCGTCTGGATGTTGTTGTTTTAGGATGCCAGCTATTCCCTGAAGTGAGACATCACAGAATAGCTGACAGGGTAATCCTTCTTTAAAGAGGTGAAGTACCGGTTTTGTGGTCAGACATTCCTTTAGAGTGCCAAATGAATGTTGGCATTCTGCATCCCAGTGCCATGGGGTATCTTTCTTAAGTAGGTTATTGAGGGGTTCCTAATGCGGGCGTGATCTTTTATAAATTTATTATATACATTGATGGAGCCTAAGAATGATTGGAGGGATTTAACGCTAGTGGGGACCTTAATGGCATTAATTACATCTAAATTTTTTACTAATGGAGTGTATGTGCCTGATGATATGGTATAGCCTAAAAATTCTATTGTAGTTTTAAAGAAGACACACTTATTATAATTTAATCTAAAATTTTCCCTATTACACATATCAAAAAATTGCTGTAAGTGATCTAAATGTTCTTCTATGGAATTTGAAAAGATAATGAAATCGTCGAAATAATGTGCTATAAAACCTAACCTATTTCTTTGCAATATCTGACTGACTGCTCGCTCATACACCTGGGGTCCTATTTTAATTCCGTATGGTAATCTTTTGAAATTATACTGACCCTCTAACGTGACAAAAGATAATAAATTTCTATCGGAGGGACTTATTTCGATGGACCAGTATGCTGATGAAAAATCGGCGCGGGAGTAAATTTTGGCGTTGGCTAATTTATCTAAGATATTCTCTATGAGCTTCACGTTGATCTGAAAGAGATGTACGATAAGGTCTGAGTGCAATTATTGAGTCCTAATATTGATAGGGGGAATTTTCAATTTTGGGATGTTATATTTGTTAGTAGAAAAAATATTTGAGTAATTCTTAATAATATTCATAAAAGTTAAAGGGGGATATCATTCCTAACACATAAATTACAAGAATCATTAAAAATTTTACATTGATGTTCAAAGGGATATAGTGGGGGTAATAAATATAAATGGGGTAAATGGGCTAAAGTTTGGCTGGGTGCATTTTTTGTCATAATTGGTAGAGGTCTTGATCAAGGTAATGGGACATGGTATAGGATGGACATTTTCATCTTGCAACAATGGAGAAGGTGAGTTAAGCATGGTTTTTAAATTACCCACATTAGGCGGATTGTGGTTACTCTCTCCATTATTACATGGGGTTACATAGGTTATATGGTACCATTTTTTAGACAAAGGAGCGTCACATTGATAAATAGAATGATTATATAAATTTAAGGTTAAACAAAATTGACTAATGGAATTTAATGATAGTATACCAAAAGGTAATAAATTATCTATTATATAAAATTTAATTGATTTTGTAATTTTTCCTATGGTAGTGGTCAAAAATTTATATCCTATCGAATTTATTTGAGTAGATATGGAATTGATTAATATATGTCATGGATATAATTTTAAAGGATTAGATAAGTTTTTACTAAGATGATTAAAAATATTTAAATTAATTATGTTAATAGAGGCTCCTGTGTCTAAGAGGAATGGGCAATAAAAATTATTAAAAATTTTAGGTTTACATAGAATATTGGATAGTTTAGGGAGGGTTTCGTTGCTTTGTAGAGTGCGAGAAGACCTGGGGGCCGGCACGGGAAGGTTGTGGGCGCCACTTTGTTCCGGTGGGAAATAATGCGCCGTAGGTTGGCCGTGGTAGGCCTGTTGCCTGTAGGGTCGTCTGTTCATGGAACATTCACTGTTCCAGTGGTCACCTTGGCAGTATTTGCATGGTGAGGGTGGTCTCCTGGCACTAGAATGGTATCTTGGGGTATTGTTTGTTGAAAAAGGATTGTAGTTCCTTCCCCTTGAAGGGGTTCCGGTATCACGATGAAAAGCACTGGTGTTGGAAACACCTTGAAATGGTTCGGATGGAGTAGGGAGTGAACGGGTCCCTTTTATTCTGGTCATGGTAGAGTACCATTCGGTCAGGGTTTTAGGGGCTATGGCCCTCATGAGGCGCTGATCACTGGCCTGGAGGCCTTCCGTTAATGCTTCTACTATGATGGGATTGGTTAGGCTCAGTTGTAGTCCCATTGTTATTTTTTGACGGTAATAGTCTCCTAATTGGATCTGATTATTTAATTTAAAAGTTAAAAATTTGGTGAAAGTGACCTCGGATTTTCCGGGGTAGAGGTCCATGAGAGTTTGTTTTGCTTGACTGTATGGCAGAGAGGCCAGATTCAGTTCGTTGTAGAGGGAGAGGGGCTCACCTTTGTGTAGCGTGCGGAGCCGGGCTTGCAGCGTGGCGTCATCTTGCGGTCCCTCGCTTGTCCGCTCGAGCTGCTGGATGAAGTTGTTTGCTGCGTAGGATCCGTCGAAAGGGGAGATGAGGGCTTCCTCCGCACGAGGCATGGCTAGCCCCCGAATGGCGTCTGTTAGGCGGCTTACTAGGTCTTCGCAGTGGGGCTGCATGTTGCATGTTGGTGAGGGCATCCGCGAAGTACTCGTCTCCGGCCTCCGTCATCCTCTGCATGCTGCTGTCCTCAGTTATCCTGTCGACTTTAACGGGTTCTGTAGTAATCCCGATGTGGAATGTACTGGGCAGTCGTGGTAGTGGGTGCGTGATGGGATTCCCGCACTGGGACAGCAAGAGACAGAGGCAGGTCTAGATGGTAACTCCAAGAAGGTAGAGGTAGACCACGGACGAAGGCAGTCGAACCACGGGCGTCACGGATGCCTACATCGCGGATAGGGGTGAGAGACCCGACCGTATGACGGCGTCGCTCTGAAAACAACTAACTGAACAACTAACTTTGTCCCAATCTTGGGGGGCTTTTATATGAGACGCTCGCAGATGGCGGCGAGTTCTGATTGGCTCCCATAAAATCACGCCACCTGTCAGGCGCCGGGTTGTTTTTCACGTCTGGCCACCTGTTGACGGGGTGATTGAACTCATTATCATAAACACCTGTTCGTCTGGGTTATTGCGTCGTCTGGTCTTTGTTGTCGTCTGGTCTACCTTTACCTCTTAATTTTATTTGTCATTTCCATTGTTATACAAGGTCGATACATATTTTATATAGATATGGGGTTATGATAAATATTATAAGAAGGTTGTGATCTAACTAACTCAAAATATACTACATATATATATATATATGTGTGATGGATTATATATTTACAAAAAAAAAAAAAACACTAAAATAGGGCAAGCAATATTCGAGAAAAAAAATCAAGTATAAACCCACCGCATCAAAATTCATCCTGGAATTCCGCATAGATTGCACGTCTCTATTGAAGTATATTGTAGGTTTGTAATCCTTTTATGGAACAAACGAAAGTTCCAACACCAGGGTGTACCCGTCGATTTAGATGTATTTATATTCCCTATTTCGTATAAGAAAAAAATACCTGGTATTTTAAATATTTTTTATTAGTATCTCTAGTATAAGTGGTACAGGCAATGATGATTATCTTTTATTTAACTGTCTGTACACATATTTTGTAATCAATTTTTATATTTTCTTACAGAGCACCTAGAAGTCTGAAATATGGCATACTAGTTCAAACCCGATGACAATGTAAGTTGACAAAATATCAAACTTCTCGGGGGTCGATAATTAACAATCTTCTATATTCACTTTCAAATTTTGTGATAAATTTGTAATATATGCTTCCTGGCCACTTAAGTCTGTTGTCTTATATATTAGTTCAATCCCACTAACATTAAAAGTTTACAAAATTTCAGACTTCTAGGTGGCCGGAAATAAAATAACAAAGAGAATTTGCATGTTTTCTTTCTCAAACGAAGAAAATAGGTCTTCTTAAATCTCTTGACATATATGATTAAAGAAGGAGAAAAAAATCCGTTAATGGCTGATATACCATATTGGAATAATAAATTATCTTCTAACAGTAATTTCCTTTATATTAATTAATGGGACTTACTTATTGGAGGATTATTAATTATTTTCTTTTAATTGAGAGAAGCATTAATTGCACATTTAAGTATTTATTATTTTTATAATGTCAATATTAAAGTCCCTCTCTCTCTTCAATTAATCACTATTAAATTATATTTCAATATATACTTTCTATATAAATATACTTAAAGGTACAAAACCATTTCTTGTCGAAAACATGATGAATTCTATTTACTGTTTGCTATTTAGATCGAAGAAGGACAAAAGACGTTTAATACCTAACCTAACCTAAATACGAGTAAACTAAATATCATAAATTTAGAGCCATCTATCGGTAAATATCCGAATTATTTTTAACTCATTATTTTTCTTTTAAAAATATAAATAATTCAGGCTATTCTTTCTCAATTTTTATTTATTTCAGTATAAGAGCTGTAGAAAAAAAGGCCAATTATATATATTCATAGGTAGAGGAATTAATTTACTTCTAATTAACACCTAAACTAAAATCTAACGTATCAAAGATCCTTTGTTGGTTGGAAGTTGGTTTAGAAAAAAATATCAACCAATTATTTATTCCGACATCACACTAACTGGCTGTCACTTTCCTCAAGAATAAGTTATTTTGAATCCTATTTTTACTTATATACATACACGAATTTCTAAAATACAGCGTCACCTATCTGCCTATATCGAGAAATATATAAGAACTTTAAATTTAAGATTAAAAATATAAAATTATATACATGATCTTTAGCGCGCCATCTATTATGAAAATTCGAAACTATTATAGACTATTCTTTTAAAAATTGAACAATTTCTACTCCCAATTTTTCCATTGCAGTATGGGCAGTAGAATTGTTTAATTTTTTAAATTTTAAAAGAATCATACGCGTCTATAATAGTTCCGAATTTTCATACAAAAACTTTGTTTAAAATATCTGTCCGTATTTACATATATAGGGTTGTATATCTTGTCTCATTGCTACAAATTCAACAAGGTATCGTTAATAATGGAGATCACTTGAAACAAGTTTCGTCAATTTAACATATACCGTTAATTCTTGGTGCTTAAGCTTTCGAGATATATACGAGATATATATATGGATTTTTCGTCATACGAAGGTTACTCTGAAATTTTTCCAATACAAGAAAAATACAACTGTGAGATAAACCTTTCTCTCAAAACAATCGCTTTTACACTGAATATATTTTTCTATCCTTTCAATCCAGGATATAATCTTTTTTTCACTGATCTGGGCTCATGTCTTCAAATACCTCTAGGTAGCACTCCACGGCAGGACTTGTAAATTTGATTCCACGCAAACTTTCTTTTACTTTTGGAAACAAATAAAAGTCACACAAGGAGCAAGATCAGGGCTATATGGTGGGTGTTCAAGCAACTGAATCCTATTTTCATTTTAAAAATCTGTCCTTGGGGAGAAAATTCGCCCCCAAAGGGCGAAAGAACCTAATTTATTTGGCCAACGGCATAGACGGAAGAAGGCATTGGCAAGCCATTTCTGTATCAAGCCTGCTGAGAATACTATTTGGACCAATTAGAAAATATTTGTCTATATGGTCACCAAATGTCGACTTGATGTGTGTGCGGACGCTAACAACAACATCAAAGTGAAAACATCAGATTTCCGGCGGTATGTTTCTTAAATTATAATATTTATAATAGATCAATATGATCGAATTTTACGACAATGTGAAACCCTACAGAAGTGTTTCAGCCCTCAAAGATAGAGAGTTCTATTAAATATATCATAAATTATCACTATATATAGAAGACCGATGTTTTCACCTTAACTAGAAATAGTTACTCTGACGCTCTAAAGAGTTAAACAAACGGAATATACATGAGGAATATATATACACGCAACACTGGGTATCAATAACTTAAATATGCAAATAAACCGGAAATTACGCTAATCCACTTACCTTTGTTAATGGTGAGGAACATCTTGTATTCCACTTGGAGCTTCGAACGGTCGTCACAAGTTTCTTGCTTGCAGGCGAGCGAGAAAAGCAGCGTCTGTGCAAAATAAAGTGTTGATATCAATGCAGTCAGAGATACTATAAGTCATCAATATATATTACCACAGAATAATTATTTTGAATATTCTGTTGTTTATCATCATAAATATTTGTCTCGTCATTAGTACTTACTTACGTCATTATATTACTTACCATGCTTGTATATTAAAAACTTGTAAATAAAATTATAAAATAGTTGTGCATTCTAATCAATAAATTAATCAAACGTTTGTAATACATCACTAAGGGACAATATATATGTTAGCATTTTTATAAGTTGTTTTTCATAGATTGATATATTTATATTTTGACCAGATGACCGGACGACTTTACATGTATATATTTGGTTTTAAATGATGTAAATTAGTTAGTTATGAAAGGGAATTAAAAGTATTAATTTCTTAGAGGTGTTGGTGTTTACTCTGCTCGATGGTAGAATAGGAAAGTATTAGCTCCCAACAATATATATTATGATATATAGAGGATTCAGACAGAATATTAATCAATAAAAATAATAGTCACCTCTCCCATCAAAATAGACGTTAAAACTAAGCTAAAACTAAATATTTCCTTTATTTTCCCATTGATTTTGCAAATTGCTTCATTTTTATGTCATATATATATTATTATTTGCACGTAGAAGATCAAATTCGCTCGAAAGCTTGAAACACTTCAATAAAATAAATGAAAAGAAATGCTTTAACTAAAAACCTATTTTCATTGTTAAAAAAAAACACACACATTTTTGAAAATTGCTTAAAATTTTATTTTACTCTTTTTTATCAATCCAATTTAAATCTTAAAAGCTCTTTATTCTCATATTTATTATATTATAAGGCGAGTATGCACGCCGTTGCAAGGAGAAGCTTAAATTGTAAATTCAAAAAATGGGAGAAAACAGAGAAAAAAACAGCGATAAGTATGATGGCGGCCAATATTAAGAATTCGATAGTGATGTTAATAAAAAAAAGTGTTGTGGGTGATTGTGGAATATACAAGAATGAAGAAAGTATTCCTCAGGAAAGAAATCAGATTACTGGACGAGAAGATTAACAATCAGGATAGAGAAAGAGAGAGAAGCTCATTTTTTATTCCAATACTTTTACACTCGAGAAACTATATAACGACATAATAGAGTGTATTATGACTTTCAGTCTAAAAGCTATATTATAAACGTAATTTATATTTTACGAGGCCAATATGCAAATAAGAGTGAAAACTGAGATAGAATTTATTATGAACTCTATCACACGTTATAAATTTTCTCAAGAATGGAAATTAATATTGGAATAAAGCGATATTCTCTTCCTTTCTGTGATTAAAAATATTGGAAGGGCTTGGCTCATCAGTGGTGAACCCTCAAAGAGATTTCGCCAGTTTATTCCTACAGACACCGTTTTTAAGACTCTAATACTGAATTGAACGATTCTTAACTTATACATCCCCAACACTATAGATGGAATCTTGGAATTTAAATGAATCAAAGACATAAGATATTTGATAACAAAGAATTACATACAAATAAAGGATAGTAGAATCCAAGTTTTATTTGAAAAAAGATTCGTGCTCATATATAACAGTTTCATATCGAGTGTAAATATTAATGGTACAATATAGAAATATGGTACATTAGATATGATGCATTAGCGCGCCATCTGTTAACAGAAATTTTAACTATTTTTGACGCGTATGCTTCTTTTAAAAATAAATTAATTTTCTACTTCCCTTACTGCAATGATAATATCTCATAGAAATAAATTACAAAATCATCAATAAAAGTGTATTTGTTTATAGTAAAAAAAAATAAATATTTCGAGCAAACAACGCTTTTCTTCAGACTAATCAAAGTTATATGGAGAAAATATAGAATGTCTGTAGAATTCAAATGTTTACCTGCACACATACACGCGGGCTTGAGGAGCGACCATTTGAAAATTAAACATTAAAACTATTTCAAAAATTTATTATCTTTTGAAAATAGAGCAATCGATAAATAAATCTTTAATTAAAAAGGCATATATTGGATCAAAATATCATTTATTTTACAATATTTCAGTTGGCTGAACGCCAACCTTTATCAAGGTATTATAACATATTAATGTATCTTAAAATGTTATAATACCTTGATAAATGTTGTCGTTCAGCCAACCGAAATATTGGTAAAATAAATATTTGATCCAATATATGCCTTTTTATTAAAAATTAATTATATTATGTATTTGATATTTTAAAAATAGCTTTAAATATTTTTGAAATGGATGGTTAAATATGATTATTTTAACATATGGCGCCCTAATGTATCATATTAGAAATATATTAAATACATTAGGAGATGTAGGAATCCATATTTGTTCCCTTTATATCGAATTTCTGTAGAAAGCTTTCTTGTTAATGCTATTGTGACCTTCGGATACAAAGATTTCGTGTGATATTTGATAAATAAATTCTACTATTGACATATTAAAAATAAGGTTAGTTTGTGAAGAGTGTTGTTATACCATAGTATGTTGGTCTTCAGTCCTGATATTTCTGTGAAATGTTCATTGATTTGCATAGATATACCGGTCATCTACATATGTGGTATCACAATTTTGATATTTAATTGGGTAAACTTATCGTTTTAACAAGAATTCTAAGTTACCTGTGCAGGGTTCTGATATTTTATATTGATGATTATTATTATTTATTTAGTTAACCCAGCAGGTTCCTGTAGCCACGTACAGAAATCATCAACTACCCTGGCTGTCCTTGGTTTTATTTACATATCCCGTAGAATTCCAATTCATGAGGTGAAAACAGACAGATAAATTTATTGGAAGATTCTCTAAGGATACTATACTTAGGTTTGTGATCCTTAGCAGAATATTTCCGATATATAAGAAACAAATAATGATATCACTAATTCCGCTAATGTATTATATCACTAAATATTAATTTATATTTATAACCATCTTTTTCTAATAATTAAAGCCATTTACAAATTCATAAATACATAATATTATGAATGTTTTTAAATAGATATCTATGTTTTGTGTGCGTTTGCAAATGGTCACTATGCACATCCGCATGGGTGTAGGTAAACAATTAATTTATATACACAACCTGTTTTCTCTCCATATAACTGGCGAAACCGCTGGGAGGGCTCACCACTGATGAGCTAGGCCCATACATTATTTTATCATTGCAGTAAAGACAGTAGAAATTTGTTTTATTTCAAAGAGAATCATACGCGTCAAATATAGTTTAAATTTCTTATAACTTTGATTAGCTAGTGATGTATATAGTTGTTTATTTGTTTTGCATATTTTCTATTTATAAATTAATCTCATAATTTAGTCTGTGAAAACAAAAATATTGAACCGGTGACAAAAACAAAACTAAAAATAGTTGGCTTAATGTTATGTAGTTAAGATATATAATTAATTGTGATGGTTGTGTAATTTTGATCTTCATTGAATAAAATATATAAAGTTTAAATGTGTTTTAAACTTTAATAAAAAGCATAAAACAGCTAGTAAAATGATGTTTTTGCTCTAAATATTACTTTGTCACATTAAAAAATAAACATTTGTTAATTTAAATTAATTTCTGTAATCCCATTTTTTGTATATAGAGGACACCCTTCTACGTCTAATATATATATATTACTTCTATTGGCTTAGATATATACGGATGTTTTAATTATTTAAACGAACAAATTTAATTATAATTTTATATACTTTATTATTATTTAATCTAGAGATAACTATTATATTTCTCATTTTGTAATTTGTATTTTCTCTGAATGCTTTTTCATTTTCAAATTTTCCCCCATAACAATGGCACTAGAACAAAGAATTACGATACGAGAGATAAAATTATTTCTATTTTCAATGTAGAAAAAACGGTATTAAACTCGTATATATATTAAATTTCTTTATGAAAAATAAAAAGCATCTTTTTAAAAAGAAATCTAGGAGATATATTAACCAAGCCTTAATTATTTTCTGGTAAATTAATTTATATAAAAAGGTTTTTATTCTCACTTTATGAAATTCTAGAATATTTTTGCTCGGAGATTGTTTAAAAAGCAAACCATGTAAAAAATTAATTAAACCATGTTCACACATATAGACATGTGGATAATTAATAATTTCGCTGCCAACATGTTCTTCTGTGAGTGAAATTTGAGCGGAGAGAGAATTCCGTAATATTTACATATCTTCATTTATTCTCCAACACACAATATATAGCGAGAATCAATACTAGTTAGTTTTTCATTTAGATATTATTAAACGATAGTCAAACCGGCTTCATTGATAAGGTAATTTTTATAAATTATAATTGATTATTAAAATATATTTTATTTGTGTAATCGCTTTTACTGTTATAAAAATAAAAATAAACTCGTGGATAAAACTTGAGGAAGTTGTACCTTTTAGCATGTATATGAGTATTCAGACAATGACTCTGAAAGATATTACAGTGACCTGAATTGAAGACACATGAGATAATGAAATAACCAAGTGAGAACAAAATTTCCTCCGTCTTCTTAAAAATAAAAAAGAGACGACCGGAGACATGAAATACCTTTCACTTCTTTAAGTTTTGTCTCCATTAATTTATATATATTATAAAAATGTTATTTCATTTTAAAATTATAATTTATATTATAAAATACTCTGTAATGTCGATCACCAGATGTCGCGACTTTCCCTTTATAATACCCATTGTTGTTGTTTCCCGTTGACCAGCTCAAATCTTTCTGTAAATATGTAATCTTTTATTTTTTTTTCTTTACGCCTTAAAAAGAGGTATTTCTTCTTAAATTGTTTCATTAGCAAAATTAAAGCAAATTGTGATTACAACTGTTTTATTATTTTTACCACGACTGCAAAACAATATCATAAAATAATCATGTATTCAAAATATAATCAGTAACAGCAAGTAATAATTCAAAAATATTTTTAAAACATATATATCAAATGTGGCCTTTAAATAGTGGCTCTTTGAAAGAAAATGTATTAAAACAAATCAGTAGGTTTATCATTCCAATACTAAATTTTAAGTTGGTGATGAAGAATGACTTACAACATCACTTTTGGTAAATTCAGACAATAAAAGCCAACAATATGTATAACTGATATTGTGAATAATTATTTATCACCCCTAATAAAGTATTTTACTGGAGAGATAAATATAATGGATTGCTCTAATGCATAATTAAAGGGAAAGGTGCACTTTTTGATACATGAATATCATCTTTATGCAACTTTATGATATCGGTATATATAAAATATCATTTTTATATTTAACAATATATATTAAACGGATAAATTACCTAATTTAATAATTAAGAAAGTTAAAAAACGGCAAGAAAAAAAGGGAAAATGAAAATATGAAGTATAGATATATATAAGATATCAAAAAACCTCTTACGCAATAAGTTACTTTAATACAAATCTGAATATACAGTTATATATTAAAATTTCAAAAATGTTTCAATTGTTAACTAATTTATCCACCCAATATTTACTGATAAAATAACAAAAATGTTAATTGTTTAGTCTTAGCTTTCAAAAACTGACATTAGTATTAACAACCTGTCTATTGCGCCCCCTCTTGGGACTCACCAAAATAGGGTTCTATAGAGAGGGGGTGCTATATACAGGTCACTTTTAATGTGAATCGCATCGTACTACGTATTTAAAATCGGGCGCTATAGAGAGGAAGCACTATTTAGTGGGGGCGCTATAGACAGGTTTAACTGTATACGAGGTGTGTTCAAAAATTATCGCGACTTTTGAATTTTCGCGGGTTACATATATTCGAATTTCGATCTTTTTGTGGCTTTATGTTAGTACTCATGTCTCTCACTTATGCCGCCAAGCTCGGCCATTTTGAATGTTCACTTAATTGTTGACAGCTGCTTTGCTTGCAGGTGTTTTGGATCGTCTTCGATTTTTACCTATTAAAAAAGTGGATCAAAGAACCTGTATCAAATTTTGTGTGAAAAACGAAATTAAGTGCGCGGATGCATTCCGAATGTTGACTGTGGCATACGGAGAAGCTACCTTGGACCGAAGCAACGTTTATCGGTGGTACAAAATGTTCTCAGAAGGCCGAGAAGATGTGAACGACGAAGAGCGTGCCGGACGCCCGAGGACTTCAACAACAGACGAAAAAATCAATGAAGTGGAGAAAATTATATTGGCCAATCGTCGAATCATCGTTAGAGAAGTTGCTGAGGACCTAAACATATCGATCGGCTCATGCCATTCGATTTTTATCAATGATTTGGGAATGAGATGGGTCGCCGCGAAATTCGTACCAAAATTGCTCAATTTCGACCAAAAACAGCATCGCATGAAAATTGCTAATGATATGTTGGACTCTGTCCGCGACGACCCAAATTTGCTCCAGAGGGTCATAACTGGTGACGAAGCGTGGGTTTATGGTTATGACGTGGAAACCAAAGCTCAATCATCTCAATGGAAGCTGCCGCACGAACCAAGACTGAAAAGAGCGCCAAGTTAGGTCGAATGTGAAATTTTGCTGACAGTTTTCTTCGATTGCAGGGGCGTGGTGCATCATGAGTTCTTGCCACAGGGTAGAACGGTCAATAAGGAATATTACCTGCAAGTTATGCGCAATTTGCGCGAAGCAATCCGCCAGAAACGCCAGGATTTGTGGAAGAACAAAAATTGGCTTTTGCACCACGATAACGCCCCTGCTCACACATCGTTGCTTGTGCGCGACTTTTTGGCCAAAAACAACACACTAATGATGCCGCAGCCACCGTATTCCCCAGATCTGGCTCCCTGTGACTTTTTCCTGTTCCCTAAACTGAAGAGGCCCATGAAAGGACGACGTTACGCTAAGTTTGACGAGATAAAGACGGCATCGAAGGAGGAGCTGAAAAAGATTTTAAAAAATGATTTTTTGAAGTGCTTCGAAGATTGGAAAAACCGTTGGCACAAGTGTATAATATCTCATGGGGATTACTTTGAAGGGGACAAAATAGGTATTCATGAACAAATAAATAATTTTTGAAAAAACACAAAAGTCGCGATACTTTTTGAAAATTTCAAAAATGTTTCAGTTGTTAGCTAATTTATCCACTTATTATTAAACTGATAAAATAACAAAATTGATAATTGTTTAGCTTGCTAAACTGATATTAGTATTAACAAGTAAATATAAATTTATATTTTTGAAAATAAGTGTCTGAATTAAAACTATATTTTATAACATTTACATATACAAATGTCTATCTTTTCCCAAATTAAAATCGTTCTAAATTTTAAAGAATAATTCTCTTTATAAAAGATTAAATAAATAGTTTAAATATCATTTGAGGATTTTTATTACCAAAATCTTTATTCTAATTTGAAATTCTCTTGATATATCCGTTTGATAAATATGAAAATTGAAAGATTTTTTCTGTAAAACTTCCATTACAAAGGTTCACCCAACACAACATCTGACACACTAATGAAATATCGAAATCTGATTATTTAACATTCTAAACTTCCAAAATTCGGTCTAATTGAGTTTCTAATTTTAATTTAATTTCTCCAATTACCTTTTTTTCTCTTCAAATTTAAAAATGTCTTTGTTTAAATACTGTCGAGTTAACTCTATAATTTGATTTGTTTTAAATTTGTTTTTTTTTTCTTCATCAATAAAATAATGTGTTTTCTGTATTCTTATTGAAAAAAATGTTAATTTTTCATTAAAAGAAATTATTAAGCATGAATAATGTGTTCAAAATTTACTAAATAAAATAATCAATTTTTAAAGCATATTTAAAATGTAACGGAATAGGTATTTAAAATAAAGCATGAATGAACAAGGTTTTTTTAATTATGCAAACTCCATAATTTAACACTCTCTTATTGCTCATGATTTTGTAATATAGCCATAATTACATATTCACCCTAGCCTATTAATGTTATGTTATATAATGTATAAACCTATGTAAATAAGTTACTTACGCCCAATTATCTAAATTGGTTATACTGTAAATAGCATATGTCCTATGCAAATTATAATAAATCCGTACATACTCGTTCCCGTGTGATGTCAATGTAAATATATTATAGTAAATAAATACATTTTCAAACAAATATATAATTTTAAAATAAAAAATAAATATTTTGATATAAAAATATTTATATTAAAATTCTAATGTGCTCGGAGTATAAAATTTGCAGAAGACAAATAAAATATTTGCGCGGGAAATTAAAAATAATTGTTATAATGAATATTTTATATATTTAAAATACGCACACCTACATGAGCATATATTTTTAATATATAATCCTAGAATGAATATCTTTCATAAAAACACAGACGATATATATAGATGAGCGGTGTATATTGAAAGGAATTCTGTGATTGGCTGCTACAGAATCGTCTGGTTTACTTGCGTGCCAGATGAAATGACATAGCGACGACCAATCTATCAAATCTACCTTCTGCTGCTATCCACACATACTTCGTCACACCACTTGCTACAACACGCATTTTCTTTTTTTGCATATTTTGATTTGCATAGCAGTTTTTTTCTCTCGAATATTTAATCGATAATTCCGTTTGAAATTATATAATATATATGTTTGTGTGTTGTGTAATATATATTTACCCAATTTATAAATATATTTCATGCAATGGAATATTATATATATATGTGTGTATTAAAGATTAAAAAAAAGGCATATCCTGGTCAGGATATGCCTTTTTTATTTTTAATATCAACACCTGACCTTTTTATTTTTTTCTATTATTTTTTCATATATGTGTATGTATGATAAAATGGCTGAACTAAATTAAATAAGAAAAGTCATATCAATTTTTCTATTTTACATATCTACCAACGTTAATCTTAATTAACATTCTTTTAAATTTCGACCTCAAATTTAGTGACTGACTGTCGAAATGTCCATAAATTAAAAAATAAAAGATTGATTTGTATATTTTCAGTATGTATATTTAAATGCACTATGTGTTTATTTGTTACAATTATAAAAATTGTTTTGGAATATAAAAAAGGAAACGCTTATAAGGCTGAAAGGGGCGTTTTTATTAAAATGTGACTCAACAAAAAGGCTCAGAAAAAAATTAAAATATACACTCATGGACAAAACTTAAGGAAGTTGTTACTTTTATCATGTATATCGGGATTCAGTCACGAGAGAATCAATCAACGGACGGCTAAAATCGGACACCCTTTTTACATATATAACCCGATTAAGGCGTATATATACTCTTTATATACTATACCATATATATACTCCTTATATAGCCTTATATGATATATAGCTTATATGTGATATGATCCTGTCGACTCTTCTGTGATATGATCCTGTCGACTTTCAATGTGGCAATATAGTGATAATAATGTGGTGAGGAAAGAGAAATAATCACGCGACGAGTTGGTAGAGGAATCACCCAGGCAACCAGCGAGAGAGAGGAAGCGTGAGGGCTGCCCACCGCTGAACGACCGTTTGTGTCACACACCACCCCTCGACTGCCCAAAAATAGACCTGAGGTTCCAAAAAAAGGCCCTGCGGTCGCCCCCTGGAATGTGGTCGTTGGTGTCCCAAATGACCATACTTTAGCTGCATTCTCTATCTACGTCTCTCTCTCTCTGGTCGACTGTAGATTTACTTTATTATTCCTGGAAGAGCATATATTATGACATATACATATGGATCTGTGTTAAATATTTAAATCTGCCTTATTAGAGAACATTCACTTGAAATTTACGTTCAAAAAATAAAAGGTTGATTACTATTTGCCTCCAAAAAGATTTCATACAATAAATTATTTTTTAAACCTTCAATAAATATACCCACCACATCCTTGTTACTAAATTCTTTCTCTTCCATATGTAAATAATATTTTCTATTAATTTTTCTATAAATTGCACTATTTTTATTACACACTGGAATATTAAAAAAAAAGGATTTTTTCCCGTGACTAGTTTATTCAAGTTTAAAATACAAAAGAAAATTAATACCGCTTAAATTTACACTTTCCTCGCAATCATTTTTAGGAGAGAAAAAAAAGTATTTCATTTGTTATTTAAATTGAAGTCGCTTAAGAAAAATATATCTCTTTAAAATAAAGCTTATTCTAAAAATGGAAACATTTTTTATACAAATTATTTTTTCTTCTTTAAATTTATATTTTTTCCTTGAAGTTATATATACAAGTATATACTGAGGTATATATGTTGCATATACTGTGGTAAAGCTAACAATAAAAATACTTGTAGGGGTATAGCTCATCAGTAAATAGCCCATTTAGCAGTTTCATCTGTTTGTTTAAAGATTTCACCATTGATGAACAAACCTTTCTCAGTTTAATCATAAAATAAATTGCGTAAATATAATTTCATTGTGACATATATGACGCCTCTGTATCTTTTAATTCTAAAAAGAATATTCTATTCAAATTTTTAAAAAATAAAACAAACTGCCCTGAAATTTCCTCTTTGCGAACGCACCTTTTTAACGACCACCCTAAGTGAATGACCATCTACAAAACATCATAGTTCGTGTTTTAAAAAAGTTATTCTGTATAAAGCTATATACCGAACTTTTTTCTGCTTTAATGTAACAAGCGCATAACTAATTGGACATTATGTGAAACGAATTGATAGTATACTATCTAAAGGAGAAAAACTATACTCATGGACAAAACTTAAAGAAGTTGTACCTTTTAATATGTATATCGGGATTCAGACAATAACTCTGATACAGTGACCTTTATTGAAGACAACACGATATAACCAAGTGTAAACAAAATTGTCTCTTTCTCCTTCAAAAAAAAAAAAAAAAAAGACGACCGGCGCATTAAAGACTTTCCACTTAAGTTTTGTCCTTGGGTGTATATATACCAGGTATATAGGAAAAGAGAATGCATATGTGCAACGTATATTCTTTACTTACAGATACGCTTCCATAATTTAAAACCTCGTAGACCAGTAAGAGGCGATAGGTTTTGGCAGGAAGCCTGCTGCATGCTTTAATCCTTTTGAGGTTACCGATTTAATATCTTAAATAATCTTTTTTTTTGATTTTAGATTAAATAAGAAATATATTTTCTCTTGAGTATTTTACAAGTATACTATTGATTATTTCAGAAGAGATTTTATATTTATTGTCTATTTTCCAATTTTGTTGCCAAAAGTTCTGAATTGTATTGCTATAGTTCAGAATATGGTGGTGGCACTCATCTCTATGGTTAAACCAATTACCTGAAGTCCACTCCTCTCCAATATGCGATGGTGATTATAGGCCTGGAAAATAGGTTCTCTATTGTCAGTTCTGAGTATGATATGTTCCGGAGAAGCTTCCGCAGAATGTGGTTGACATTATAATTTTGTTACGATGCACTAGCGCGCCATCTGTTATGAAAATTAGATACTATTTTAGACGCGTAAGATTATTTTTGAAATTAAACAATTTCTACTGCCCTTACTGCAATGGAAAAATTGCGGAATAGCGATTGCTCGAAGCATATTATATATATATAATTATATGTAATTCTGCTGTCCTCAAAGCTTATGTTCATAGTTCATCTAAAATACCCATTCCAAGAGTCTAGCAACAGTATCACTATGAATAGAAGTTACCAAAATGCAATATAACAGCGGTATGGTAGATTAAACTGGCGAAATTGCTGGGAGGGTTCACCACTGATGAGCCAGGCTCTCCCATTAATTTTTCCATTGCAGTAAGGGCAGTAGAAATTGTTTAATTTCAAAAAGAATCTTACGCGTCTGAAATAGTTTCTAATTATAATTTATTGTTTGTATTATATATCATAAAGTGTTATATTTGAAGCATTATTTGTAGGGCAGACATTCAAGTGAGGAAATCCCGGGTAGAGCCATGGTCATAATTTATAATCGTAACCTATAGTATTTGAATAAAAAATAACATTTTTTATAC
Organism: Cordylochernes scorpioides; assembly: GCA_030710605.1. Taxonomy (NCBI): domain Eukaryota; kingdom Metazoa; phylum Arthropoda; class Arachnida; order Pseudoscorpiones; family Chernetidae; genus Cordylochernes; species Cordylochernes scorpioides. The sequence continues at coordinate 218,868,250 of CP092863.1, read as the reverse complement.
ATACGCACTCGGTGGAAAATGCTCTCGGGTAAAACCCGGGTCATTCGGCTAGTAAATATACTAAATTCCTATAAGCACTAGAAAGAAGTTCTTATCTATATATATTCTGGATATAAAAATATTATTTTATATATCATTAAACTTTCCCTCTATTATCAAAATGCTATTATTATAGGGCAGAAAATAAATATTTTATATATTTACATGAAGGAAATAAATTGAGAAGTTTTAAAACTCCATTATAAAACCATTAAAAGGCCATTTGGGCAAAAAATATAAAAACATTAGAAATGCTTTATGAATGCAGCAAAGTCTGTTATAATGACCTAGACGTATGCGAAGCAGGTGTGTATGAATGCATTTATATATTCAAAGCACTTCTATTTGATACTGGGACACAAGTTTCCTCTTCTCTATTTAATTAATAAAATACAATTTGGAGTATAGGTTAAAACTGAAGGTAACAAGACTATCACATATCTAAATCAAATAAAATAAAGCGTGAAGGAAGATGAGTTTATTTTTAAAAAGAAACTCACCTTCCTTCACGCTTTATTTTATTTGATTACCTAACAGGAAGAGTTCTATCGCTTATACATATCTAAATAAATGAACTAGAGGTTTCAAGTCCTAGTACCATTTTCAGACAAAATTGCTGAGAACGAATCAGTACTTTGTTTCAAACTATTAATAACGTTGTTACTGAAACGTCACTTAGATTTTATTTAATTGAATGAGATGGTTATCTTGTTTACAACTTATTTTATAAAAGGTAACAAATTTCAGTTTTGTAATATTTTTCTAATACACTCGTGGACAAAACTTGAGTAAGTTGTACCTTTTAGAATGTATATCGGGATTCAGACAATAACTCTGAAAGATATTACAGTGACCTTTATTAAAGACACGCGAGATGAAGAAGTGTGAACAAATTTGCCTCTGTCTCCTTAAAAAAATATAAGCCTTTCCACTTATAAATTTTAAAAATCGAGAATCTGCCTTTTATTTTTCTTATTTTAGCGTTAAAAAATCAGTCGAATGGTTTTTAAATCGAAATCTTTTTTTTTTTTTTTGGTTTTAAATGAAGATAAAAATTTCCAGTCTCCATATCGTGAACTGTTAAATGTTTTCTGGAAATTCTTTTATTTAGGATAAAATAAATCATTAAGCACACACGAATGTTTCTTTTAAAAACAGAACAAACTTCTACTATCCTTACTGCGATGAAAAATATATTGGGAGGGCTTGGCTCATCAGTGATAAACTCTCTCTCTCTATCAATTATTTTATCTATTTATATCTATTTATTCATATAGTTATCATTATATAATCATATTTATTCATATTTATACTATATTTAACCATATATAATCTTATATGGACATTGTAATAAATCAGTTTCAATCTCAATCTCTCTCTCTCTCTCTTTCAGTGGTTTCGACAATTTAATCTACCAGACCGCTTTTAGAGCTCTAATACTGTATTGGATCATTCTGCTTATATATGTTATACTGAAGGTTGGAATCTTAGTCATAGTATTTTAATAAACTATAGATATAAGTTTTGAGTACAGTAGAATTACATAAAAGTGTTTGAATGGAGCAATGTTCGGTCACACAGACAATATAAAGACAATATACAATTTGGTCCTAAATTAAATAACGCGATATATAAAGAATACAACCATCAAGCAGAAATGTTTCTAGTTGTATTTATTATATATAGATGGCGCTTTTTATATTCAATTATATTATTGTTCGAGTATGTGTAGACATGTGGTGCACTTACAGTAAAAGCAGTCGCCTACTTCTACCCGCCATGATTATCATGGCCTGTGCCACGTGTACTAGGGATAAGCAAAAGAAATATTGTTCGAGTGATACTTTGAATTATAGAAAAGGAAACGCGCCATTATTTAGGTATCTTCTACCTTATTGATTGTATTTCACAATCGTGTCTTACACCATTTGAATTTGGAGAGGGCAAACAGAGCTAAGAACTCTGGGTAAGTTTGGAGAACGAAGACAGTGTTTGCTAACATCTATTCATGTAACAGATCTAAGGGTTGAAGCGAACTGATGTAAACAACTGGGGTTTATCGCTATAAGGATGTACAAGAACTTGTAATGTGGTATTTTATTGATCTCCAATTTTGACAATATTTAGGACCTGTTTTTCCTTATATTTTAACCTGAAGAAGAATACATATCTGAAAGCTTCTAAATTTAGAAAAGAACTAAAAGATATTATATTTTCTTATATATACCTATTTATATATATATGTAGTATTTAATATATTTATATATATAATTGGGGTGAATAATAGCATTTGAAGTTAACCAATGTTTATCAGAATTTCTCACACGTTGAGTGATGTAACTGAAATAATTCGGGTGATCATGACCCAATCGCTATACTTTGTTTTAAAAATAATAGAATAGAGAATTGGCAGTAAAATATTGGATATATGTTACAGTTTGGTCCTGCAATGTTAATTCAATCCTAAGAATGAGCAAAGCTATCAAGTGAGAAGAAGGTTTTGGACTAACTTCAGTGATCGCTAATATAAGATTGTTAAAAAAGGAAGATAATTCATTAGTGTCAACGATCAAAAATCTAGACGAACAGCCATTTATACGCTGGAGAACTCGCTCATTTTTATTAGCTTTTAATGAAGATACGCGCGAATTGCTAATCCACAATAGTTATATAATACCAGTCTAATTGTTATATATATATTTTATTATTATTATTATTTGCCTACTTTGTCTGTCTCAATTTATCAAAGCTGGTGTTGTGACGTGTTCATTAATTTGAGTCTTTTACTCTGAGAATGTCGAAGAAAGGTATTGTTATAATTGAGTTCTAAAGGGAGAGGTACCCCTTTTGCTATAAAATATAAACACCTATATATGTAATTCCATATATGGAAGCTTTATTTATTTTATAATATATGGAATATATTTGATTCGGGGTTAAACTAAAGCATGTTAAAAGAACCACCTCTAGTGAAAATAAATATGGAAAAGTTAAATAAACTACTTGAGGTTTTGTGTGAATAGACTAACATTTCAGTTTCATATTTCCGAGGAATATTGATTATACAAAAAAGAAAAAATATAAAAGTCTCACAAAGATTTTATGGTGAATATTCTTTGAAGAAAGCCATTATTTTCTTTTTTTACAGAGGGAAGTGTGTTTTCATCTTATATTGTCAAGAGAGTTGCTTCGAATATATTTCTATCCTAAATATACATTCATTATATATTCCATTTCTATTTTCTGAAAGTTTGAGTTGCATACATATATTGAATATAATGGAGGGTAAAAAATCAATAAATATATATATATATTTTTACTCTTTTATCTTTCCAATAATATTGATTCGATAATCAATTTATAATTGTGAAAGGATATGGAAAACTTATTGTCTATATTGTAGACACTGTGTGGTAAGAAATCATTGATGTATATAACCTTTTTACATATTATGTATATTCCGTTGTATATATGTTGTAACGAGTGGGGCCGACAACACGTCGCAGTAAGCTCCTCATCCAACATGCAGTCATGGGGCCAGAGTAGGAGCGCACTAGCCTGAAGATAAATAAAGACCACACACATAGGAACATGGTTACCTCTGTTTAGAGAGGACAACATCCAGGGAAGTGAGGTGGACTATGGGAGTCCTGGGATCTCTGGTTAATCTGGCAGCATGGCGACCTTGTCTATACTGTGTCTGTGGGTTCAGAAGGAACCCAGCTTATATACAAATGGTGACGTCAGAGAGGGAGGACCTTATTGGGTGTTCGTATCCAATCAAGGACTGGCCTGCTCGATATTTATGTTTTATTAGCTTCTTGGACAATACCAATGGCCTGTTATTCGACCTTACTAGGTGCCGCGCCCTTCTTTTCCGGTGGTAGATTTTATTGAACACCATTTTGAAGTTACATCAGGTTTGGTATATCTATGGGGAACATTCCTATGTACAACGTTGTTTACACACAACAAATATTATACCACATATATGTATGTATATCTCGTATATCTTCAATGGAAATCACTGTAATTACTTTCAGAGTTATTGTCTGAATCCCGATATACATGGTGAAAGGTACAACTTCCTTAAGTTTTGTCCATGAATGTATGTATATATTATGTTGACGCTACAAAGGCGTTTAACTATTCTATATTTCTTGTACTTAATTATCGTTTTAATGGAATACGTTTTCATCGTAACCATAGAGGGGGATTGTTATACTCCAACATTGTCTTTGTGTCGGTAGATCGGTGAACCTCCCTCCCCACGTCACCTATATCCTCTCATACACACGCCATCTATCGGAATAAAAATATGGTGGTGTCTTGTCCGGTAGAAGTAGACGACTACTTTAACTGTAAGTGCACCATATATCTACACTTGTAAGAATCAATTCCTCTTTGCACTTACAAATGTGCCAGAGCCCCGTTTGATTACTTGCACTCGCTGGTGGGGTTGGACTTTCGCAAGATTCAGAGGCCATTGGAGCATTTTTTTAAACAGAAAAAAAGCCAATACGGGAATCGAACCTGGGTCGTAGCGGTCGAAAACCAACGGTTTAGACCATCCTTTCACCGATCCCATATTCATTTCAATTAGACAAGCATTGGACAAAATACCTGATTCTCGATTCAAGAAAGTGTATTTTGTCCATTTCTAGAATAATTAAAAATTAATGATTAGTTGATATTTATCCCGACAGATGGCGCAAGCCATCAGCAACCTTTAGTTGCATGATCAGGAGATGTCTTTTCTTCTCAATTTACTAAATGCTAATAAATATATCTCCAATTCAATTCCTCAAATGGCCAAGTATTCTCCACACTATCTCTATTCATTGTAACGTAGTTAATGATCTTTCTGTGTGTCGCTTCCATCACAATGCTGACTGCACTATAATATTTACATAACAGACGCTATCTCGATAATTTTCTATTTTTAGAGAACTGAGCGAACTCTCTGTAAATCCTCTTTAATCACGCCAAATCTCTCTTGAGACATGGTAAAAGAAATCTAACAGATAAAAATGAAGATTCAAGTTTCAAACTTTATTTTTGATCTGGTTTTATCTCGTTTTGTCTCGGGATTTGGACTAAACAAAAGGGATTATTTCCTTAAAGTTTGCCCAGTTTTATAGAAAGGAAATTAATGGGATACCACCATCTCGTGGTACCGCCTCCATCTAATTATTGGAAATCTGAAGAAAATTTACATATGTGTGGGTTTATAAATAGAATTTTATATGGTAAAGATTCTTCAATGCTTTTATATTTTAATATATTCAATCAAGGGTTTGGTTTCTTTTCTCATTTCTTCTATATCTTAAGCTTTCGGGGCAACGTGTCCTCCAACACGGAGATCCGGGAGTACCAATTAAAGTAATACTTAGATTGCGGAATAATTGCAATTACGATTAAAAAAGGTATACACCGATCAAAATAATTGCAAAAAGTTTCTTTAATATAAAATATAAAACGGCTAGCTTTCAAGCGTTAGCTCATCATCAGGCGAAGTAATTTCGCAAATTACAACAGTATATATATAGAGGTGTGGTAGGTGTTTTATACATATATACAACTGAAATTATCTCTGAGAATTTATATATAATATAATAAAAATCTTTACATATAACGGAAATGAAATTATTAAAAATACTCCCTGATCTCCGGGTTGAAGAGCATGTTAGTCCGAAAGCTCAAGAAATAAAAGAAATGAGAAAAGAAACCAATCTCTTGATTCTTTATTGAATATATCAAAATATTTTTATAAGTGGAAAAAAAAAGAGATAAATAGAAATAATGTCAGGTGTTGATATTAAATCGAAAAGGCATATCCTGACCACTCATATAAGCTTTTTAGATGGCAGAGCGCCATCTAATGGAACAGAAATCAACTAAACGTCAGTCCGAAACGCGTTCTTTGTTGACTTTTCTTGATTTGTTAAGAAATGAGTTGGCCAAATATTATGGAATGAGCCTAAATCAACGTTTAGATTATTTTCTGTTCTACTAGATGGCGCTCTGCCATCTAAAAACCCTAATATGAGCGATCAGAATATGCCCTTTTTTTCTATATAAAGTTCTCTTCAATGAAGCGAGTCGGTAGTAAAGAATAACTGAAATAAGTTACTTTTGACTCGTAACTTATTTACATCAAACAACCTTTATTTATTACTTTACTTCCAACGTTTCAACCACTTTCTGTCTTCCTTTTCTAGGAATTATTTGTTTGCTGCTGTTTACTTTTAAATAAATTCTGAATGATCTGCTGTTTTAATATTGTCTTGATAATCTAGACAATGAAATACACTCATGAACAAAACTTAAGGAAGTTGTACATTTTAACATGTATATCAGGTACAGACAATAAATCTGAAAGATATTAAAGTGAACTTTATTGAAGACATATGAGATAACCAAGTGTGAACAACCTCTGTCTCCTTTAAAAAAAAAATAGACGACCGGCAACATCAAGGGCTTTCCACTTCAAGTTTTATCCATAAGTAATCGTATCCATACGCAAAAAAAAAATAAATAAACAAAAATTTGAAAATATCTAAAAAAATAAGTTCAAAATAAAAGTGAATTTTCGAATGAGATGGCTTAATAGTTTGTCGCTATTTCCGCTTTTTAAGAGGGTCTCCAAAAAGTAGGAAGTATGGTGTGTTGAAAAAATTGTATATAACTCTCAATTATAAACCTAACCTGTAAAATGGCGTTTTAATTAAAATATAGTTATGGTAAGCAATTAAAGCATGTGTGACATGTATAATAATCAACAAAAGTAAAACACAAGAAATCACTGTAAAATTAATACATTGTGAAAGAAATTGGCCCCTTAGGGGCCAAATTTTAAATTTAAAAATAAAGTACGTCTGATTTATTAACAAAAAAAAAAGAAAGATGAAATAATTAAGATGAAAGAAAAATTAATAATCTTTGTTGAACTTCGAAAAGATAAGAAAGAAAGAAAAAAGAATATTGAATCAGATTTCAGAGTGAACGAAAATCTATAAAATATAATTCCAAATTAAACTTGTTATTTTTAAAGCAAAAGTTATTTGAACAAAAAGGGCGCCAATATCGGATGTAAAATAAGTCTTGTGCCTTCTATAAAAAACTTTATTTGGGAGGTCTCTCTTGAATAGAAATTTATGATAGAATTTCGACGGGACAAATCCCTTGAATAAATTTGAATGAAAATTTTCCCTGTGTGTTTCAGCTTCAAATCATTCCATATAAATATGAAGATTACATCTTAGGCCGATTTTTTACTTCTTCTTCTCAGAAATGCAGCTATTTCTATAATATTCCTTGAACTATCGATTTTTCTTTTCTTTAACCAAAATTGTGTTTGTCTTATTTAAATAACATATATATAGGGAATAAAGTTGTGGGAGTATGATATGTTGCTGTTGCTTATTCCTCAAATCCTTTAAACGATCTCCATTAGGTTCCATTGTCTCAGCTTTACTATTATAATCCTGGGGTTTTCCCAGAGGTCTTTTGGAGAAGGAAGCGAAGAAGAAGAGAAGGGAGTATGATATTCACGTACTAAATGTGACACCTCTCCCTTTTAAACTACATTGCTTTAATGTACTTTTAAGGACGTGCATCTTTTGTTACATATTTTATAGCATATATAAGTAGAATCGTCCAATACAGTATTATATTTCTAAGAAGCGGTCTGGTAGATTAAGTTGGCGAAACTGCTGTGGGGATTCACCACTGATTATTCATGCCTTCCTAATATTTTAATCGCAGTAAGGATAGTTGAAGTTTGTTCTTTGTTTTAAAGCAAAATTCAAACTTTGATGCTTCCATTTCTTACATATATAATTATATAATATTTTTCGAGAGGAAATTGATCTATAAAATAAAATTTATAAAGGGAAAGTCGCGACATCTGGCGGTCGATTTAACAGAGTATTTTGTTCTAAATGTTATAATTTTAAATATATATTATTTAATATATATTATAACGCATTATGGTGTTTACCGAATGATTTTATGTTTCCATACTTTTCATTTTAAATACCAGCTATTTGTTGACCTTATTTTTTATGAGACTTATATCAATATCATAACTATGAAAAATCATAAGACACTACAACTCTTATACTTACTTGAATAAAGGAATCTTTCGGGCAAGCTCTTCTTCAATTAACTAAAACGTTTTATTTAGCTGATGAAAGGTTTGTCTGAAATCTTTCTTCAATCAAGAAAATAAAAAGAGTTGCAGCGTGTCTTATGATTTTTTGTAATTTGCCGAAATCCTCAATCCTGCTATGATGAATTTTATAATTGTCCTCTTCTACAACTCTAACACTGAATGTATTTGACACTAACGTGAAATTAGCATACCTTCCAGATTCCATAAGATATTTTTTTTTTTGCTTATCCCTAGTACACGTGATACAGGCCATGATAATCATGATGGGTAGAAGTAAGTGACTGCTTTTACTGTAAGTTCACTACATATCTACATATGTGAAAAGCAGTTCGTCTTTGCACTTACAAATGTACCAGAGCCCTGCCGTTTGGTTACTTGCACTCGTTGGTGGGGTTGGACTTTTACAAGAATCGAAGGCTATTGGAGATTTTTTAAACAAGATACTAAAGTTACATAACTTCAAATCAAGATAACTACTGTGAGAAAAAACTCCGAGAGAGTTGAGATAACCTGAACAACAAAAAGGACCTACTTTACATACACTCAATCTGTACTATATTTAAAATTATTTCAATTAACTTGACATATCGAATTTAATTTGAAGCACTCTACTAGGTCCCTGTATTTACTACAGAAAAGTTAAGGAATTAACCAATTTACACGAGGGTGTGTCCAATGCTCCAATGGCCCCTGATTCTTGCAAAAGTCCAACCCCACCAGCGAGCGCAAGTAACCAAACGGGGGCTATGGTACATTTGTAAGTGCAAAGTCGAACTGCTTTTCACATGTGTAGACATGTAGTGCACTTACAGTAAAAGCAGTTGCCTTCTTCTACCCATAATTATTATCCTGGCCTGTACCACGTGTACTAGAGATAAATAAAAAACGAGGGTTGGTGGAGAAATGGAACAAACCGTCGATTCACGAAAGCCAAAACCCGGGATCAAATCCCGAACTGGCCACTTTTTTTCTATAGTTCCCGAGATTCTTAGAAGTTCAAGCTCACCATTGAATATAGGTAACCAAACGGGGTTCTTTCACACTTGTAAGTGTGCATTCTACATTGTGTAGACATTTACCTTTTTATTATAGTAAAAGCAGTATATTACTACCCACTATGATTATCATGCAGTACTTAGAATAATTACCACCACAAACTCACATACTCTTTCCACAAAATAACAGTTTCAATCGACGATATTACCACAAGAACTGTGTATTTTAAATTAAATATCTAAACAACAACCATTCTTCCATATCTCTTTTAGCATTAGAAAAAGCCAGTCGGAGAAACTTTATATGCTCGAAATTTTCACATTATTTAGATTTGTAATAAAAGCTACACATTGATATTAGTATAGGGGTTAAAAGTTTCAAAAATATATTTTATCTCTTGAACAATTTTTTATTTTTATTTTCTTCTTTATTAATTGCTTTTTTTCAACTAGCTTCGCGAGAAAGCTAAAGAAAACAGCATCCTTCAAAAGACATATTTGTTTATGAAACAAAAATTCTTCCACAAGAGATTAGTTTATTGAAAAAATAATAATTTCACTATCTCTAGCTTTCGGGCTCTAACCCCCTTCTGCATAAATATATTTAACTTTGAAAGCGGCGTTATATATAAGAATAATCTTCTGTAGAAGGCCGTAAAAGCACGAAATCTAGAGAAATAATAAACTCATTTACAATAAACATATCCCGGAATAATTATTTACCAAATGGTATAGCGCAATGGATTCAAATTTTCCAAAAATCTATTTGTCTCAACGAGCTATAAATCTAAATCCAATGTATTAGAGGAAGACGCCTGTGGAAATATTATGTTACCCGAAAACATATTTGCATATACACCTTAGTCTACAAACACCTGATTTTTTTTTATCCCAAGTACACGTGGTACAGGCCATAATAATCATGATGGGTAGAAGTTGGCGACTGCTTTTACTGTAAGTGCATCACATGTCTTCCCATGTGAAAAGCAGTTAGACTTTGCACTTACAAGTGTGCCAGAGCCTCGTTTGGTTACTTGCACTCGCTAGTGGGGTTGGACTTTTGCAAGAATCGAGGGCCATTGGATAAAATTTTATTTAATTAGAAAAAGTTCCCAATGCCGGTGTTTGCGCCTAGTTATGTAAATAACTTGCTAGGCTGCATTGATGTAAATTTTTCTTTCTTTCTTTTAGTTATGTAAATATATATGTATATAAAATGAGTGGATGATTCAATAAAGTTAGTGTGTCAGCTAAACTCAGTGAGGCTGTGTGGTCATTCTCTTGTTACTACGTCGCAATAAGACAGGATAATCTCTCAGTAGTCAATCCGCAGATCGAGGTGAAAACATACAGTCCGAATTAAACTCTGCCAAAAGATCGTCAACATCTAAAACAAAGGTTAAAGAGCTACACGGAATTCCAAACTAATACTGTGAGGATCCAAGCTACAACATATGGTCCATATCGAGCCGGATTTCAAGAGAAAGAGCGTGATTCTACTGAGAAAGAACCTTCAAAACTGAAAATATGTCTAAGGCAATTAAAGGCCTAATGGTCAAGATCCGTTTCCAGATAAGACGAATGGATAGATACATGGCATCCGTAGATGAAGAAATAGCGGGAGGAGATCTCCATAAATTAAAGCTGATATATGAAGGTGTATCGGAAATAAAAACGGAAAAAAAGATCTTATTTGACGAGTTATTCGAACAGGAGGAAGTAGATGAAGAGAAGGAATCGAAGGTTATGAAACAATTCAAGATAAAATGGAGAAACTGGAAATAAAGCTTAGGCGTGCATTAGAAGGAATGCAAAGTACAGCTGAGGCCAAACAAGCAAAAGGCCTCGAAACAGTGATATTGCCCAAGTTCGAGTTGCCTCACTTCTATGGAGATGCGAACTCTTGGTTCAATTTCAAGGAGGTATTCGGAATGACCATAGATCAAAATCCAGGGTTAAATGATCTACAAAAGCTGCAATATTTGGGCTCCGCAGTAAAGGGAGAAGCAGCCAGACTGATACGTGGGTTCCCAGTGTCATCAGAGAGCTACAAGCAGGCATGGGATACTCTAGTATCCAGATACGACAACCAAAGAGAGTTAGCTTATGCGCAACTGAATAAAATCTTCAAGATCAAGCAAATGAAGAATCCATCGGCAAAAGCCCTAAGGGAACTCTTAGACACATGTAAAGAGTCTGTACGCAATCTAGAATCCCTCGGATTGCAAAGAAATGAGTTGGTGGACATAATATTGGTACAGTTCTTGAGGAACAGAATCGATGAGGATATGAAGCGACAGTGGGAGTTGACCCAGGATGAGAAATCATTTCCTTCTTATGAGAACTTTATTCTGTTTCTTGAAAGACAAGCTAGAAGTTTGCCACAGGGATCAAGGGAATATCAAAGAAAGGAAAATGAAATTCAAAAGGACTATGCAAATGTACACATTGCGATTAATACCAATGCTCAAATATGCATAGCATGCAAAGCAGGTCATAGAATCTACAACTGTACTACATTTAGTACAATGCCCATCGAACAAAAATGGGAATTTGTCAAGCAAAACAAAATGTGCTACAATTGTCTAAAAAAAGATCATGCAAGAAAAAATTGTTACCAAGGACCTTGCAAGAAGCGCGACAAAAGGCACCATACATTACTCCATAATCCTGACACAGAGGCAACCAAAACCCAGAAGGATGCGAAGCCCCAGATTTGTACACCTGTAAGTGAAATCAACAATACGAGTATTGAACAAGGAAGTGAGACCATTAATCAAGTACTCCTTGCGACTGCTCAAATAATTGTGGAAGGTGAAAACGGTACACAGCAGATCTGCCGAGCACTTTTGGATAGTGGATCTCAAGTTAGTTTGATCACAAAAGAAATTTGTGAGAAACTTGGGCTCAAAGGAGAAACATCAGGACGCTCACTTAGGGGTATTGGAAATAATCCAGTCCAGGGATCATCTACATCTGTTGACTTGATATTCAAATCAATTTATAGATCCGAAAAGTACCAAACAAATGCTCTAGTGATGGAAGTCTTAACAACTGAAATTCCAAACTTCAAATTGGCAGAACCGACCTGGATTATGCAGAGAGACTTTGAGTTGGCAGACCCTCTGTTTCATATTTCGGCACCAATCGACATTATTCTAGGTGCAGATATGTATGCATATCTGATGCATGGAGAGAAAAAATGCTGGGAAGGAACCGGCCTATAGCGATGAATTCAAAGCTCGGTTGGATTCTAATGGGCAAAGTAGACAGCTCTCTCTCGTCGAACTATAAAGGTGGACCTTGTAGCTTTGCGGTTCAAACAACATCAGAATTAGATGGTCTGGTGGGAAATTTCAGGGAATCGGAGTCAGTGCCGTCATTACAAAACTGCCAGGGAAGATACAGTGTGAAACTACTATACAGGAATTCACCGCAGGCAGCTCATCAGGACAGCTCCATTCCTACCTCTAAATCTCCAATAATTCCACTGGGAGGAAGGTCTGGTGAAAGTGTCTTGCACAAAACTAACTTGGACAGCCGGAGGAGTTTTCAGGAGACCAATCACCAAGCTGGCCCCTCTTCCCTTTACGCCTCAATATCTGAACTGGGGTTCAGCGGTGGGGGGGGGGGGGGGGGGGGAGTATGTTTGCGCCTAGTTATGTAAATAACTTGCTAGGCTGCATTGATGTAAATTTTTATTTCTTTCTTTTGGTTATGTAAATATATATGTATATAAAATGAGTGGATGATTCAATAAAGTTAGTGTGTCAGCTAAACTCAGTGAGGCTGTGTGGTCATTCTCTTGTTACTACATCGCAATAAGACAGGATAATCTCTCAGTAGTCAATCCGCAGATCGAGGTGAAAACATACAGTCCGAATTAAACTCTGCCAAAAGATCGTCAACATCTAAAACAAAGGTTAAAGAGCTACACGGAATTCCAAACTAATACTGTGAGGATCCAAGCTACAACAGCCGGATTCAATCCCGGGTCGTAGCGATGGAAAACCAACGGTACAAACACCTGAATCCATAGATAAGTCAGACTATTGTACGTGGATCCCTATTACATCGAGCCAAAGAAGAAATGTAATTTCTTTATAAATTATTCAGAGTTTTTGGCGTGTTAAATAAAGTAATACAAAACTTCGTAATATCCTCTTGAATGTTTTATAAGTGTAATTATATGTTTGTTTTCACACTAAAGTGTGGCTGTGAAATATTTATTGGAGGAATTCAAACTATTTCACTTCGAGGTTTGTGCACTCACACTTTATTAACATCTTATACAGATTCGACATTCAGGATTCAGAATCAAAATTGAAAACAATGTTAAGGATGGTATTTTACCACCTTTTTGATTATCCTTAGTACACGTGGTTCAGGCCATGATAATCATGGTGGGTCGTAGTTAGTGACTGCTTTTCCTATAGTAAGTATACCATTACTGTACTAAGTACACCATCTGTTTACACATGTATATAGAAAATATATTATATAATAGTAATATAATATCAGTATAATATAAACAAGTTTATTTATATTTACATATTTATTATTATTTCTAGTACTACTTGGTACAGGCCCTGATTATCATGGTAGGTGTAGTTAGTGACCGCTTTTATTTTAAATGCACGACATGTCTATACATGAGGGAAGAGATTCAATCTTTGCACTTACAAATATGCAAGAGACCTGTTTGATAATTTTATACTCAATGGTGGTCACCTGCGCCCTCTAACCTATAAAGAGGGAGCCAAAATCTTCCCCATGTGCACTAGGTGCAAACCCGAAAACCACTCCCCAACATATACTAAATTGTATTGGAAAGGACAAAGGATCCCTGTACAGAGAACCAAGAAGTGTTCTTGAACTTCTTTATGAACTCGACCTCCAAGATCTTGTCTAATCTAGACTAATAAAAGGATAAGTAAAAATAAATACTCACTGGCAGACTAGGGCTTTTGTAAGAATCGGAGGCCATTGCAGCAAATCTTTCTTCAGAAAAAGGTGGCCAAAGCGAGATTCGATCCCGGGCCATAGGTATCGAGGGTTTATACGACAGTCCACCGTATTCTATCCTACATTCTATTTTATTCATTCTATATACAACAGTTATGTAAATAGGGAGAGGTGTAAATAGGTAGGGAGAAAATAATTAATTCATTAATTTTAATGGAGAAATGTAGAAAACATCTTTTTAACATTTCGTTTGATGTTTGCATTCGCACTTTTAATATCTTTCTGCTTTTTTATGTCTCACAAACAGAAAAAAAAAAAACTTCGAAATATATGAATAATATTTTTTTAATCACTAGGTTTCTGTGATTCTCCCCTACCTGGTATATTTACCTTGTCCATTATTGAAATGACCCTATATTTACATATTTTATGAATTAGTGAGACATGAAGTGTACATTTAATTATCAAAATTAACATATCCCGTTTATAGAATCGACTTTAAAGCTTTGAGGTTTAAACTATAATAAAATTTTGATGGATTTACTTGTAAGTATATACTTCAGTAAGCTCCTAGACAATCCCTAACTACTGTTACACCAGGTATGTTACATAAATGTAAATAATAATATTTACATACTTCCCTCTCTCGAGATATATATAATCAGTGAGGTGTATATATACGTCTTGACAAAGGCTGGCGTTCAGAAAAACGGAATATTAGAAAATACATATTTTTAATCAGTTCAATATAAGCCTTTTTTATTATATATATACATTTTCAAATAAAGCAATCCATAAATAGATATTCAATAAAATAGCATAAATTGGATCAAAATTATTTTTTGACCCAATATAAGCCTTTTTAATTATATATGTATATCAGAAGTTATACCTCTCCCTTATAAGTGTTATATATATATTATAATTTCAATGATTTTTTACAAAAATATTTAATATTTTAATTGAAAAAATAAACGCATAAAGAGAGAGAAAGTTTCTCGATGTAACACAATCCCAAAAATATATTACTTCCATAGTAAATATATACAGGATATATCAAGAAACAATCCAATACAATAGTATAGCGGTATGGAAATTATTTGGCGAAACCGCTAAGAGGGTTCACAGATGATGAGCCAAGCCCTCTTATTCAATTTTTCTGTCATCGTAAAAAGGGTTTGCCGGATTGGATTTTGAAATTTCGATCGAAATAAATTTTATTCTAAAAAAAAATGTGAATAATTTTATATATTTAGCTGTAACTTAATTATTCCGTTTATTTTACACTCATGGACAAAACTTAAAGAAGTTTTACCTTTCAGCATATATATCGGAATTCAGACAATAAACCCGAAATATATTTGATACACATGGCCCTTATTGAAGAAACACGAAGTAATTAAGTGAGAAATAAATTTCCTCTGTCTCCTTCAAAAACGACCAGGCGACCGGCGACATCAAATACCTTCCATTTCCTTAAGTTTTGTTCATGAGTGTTACATAGTAGTAAGGCCAGTATAAGATTCGTTTTATTTGACAAATATCGAGTTAAACGGTTTACCTTTTTACATATGGCACGTTATTACATATGTATATTACATTTTTATCGTTATCCTTAGTACACGTGGTACAGGTCATGATAATCATGGTGGGTAGATGTTGGCCACTGCTTTTACTGCATGTACAACATATGTCCACACATGTGAAAAGAAGAGTATAATAAATAGACAAACAAAATTTTAAAAGAAATATTATTTTTAGATATGAAACAATAAAAAAGATAGAATATTTTTTATATATATATTGCAACAAAATATTATAATTTATATTACACGAACTACTAAATATACATAACACTTGACAAAATATTAGATGCCACATACATATATATGCATATATGTATGACTATGCAAATTTAAGATTTACGAAATAAATTGTCAGCATTCTTTGGAATGTTCTAAATTAGATTTCTTTTAGTGTTTATCTTTTTTTTTGAAAACTTCTAAAAGCTTTTATCCAATTTCATATAGCATTGTTTGTGCCGAGACATTTGTTGTAGAGAAGGCTTTTTTTACACACGCGACTGGAATATATAAATAAATTCTCTTTGGTATTGCGCTTACCTTTTTACATATAGTGTTATAGGGGGATATATAGTCTTTTATTCCAAGTTATATTCAAATTTTAATATATTATTTAAATATTATTTACATTTACTAACATTTTAAAATTATAAATGGGTGCGTACAGTAATGGGAAATTTTATGTGGCACATATATGAATTAATGGACCAGCCTAAATCAACATTTTGTTTATATTTGCTCCACTAGATGGCGCTCTGTCATCTGAAAATGCGAGCGGTCAGGATATGACTTTTTTTTTCTTTTTTTTAATAGATCAATTAGTATATTTTAGTATCTTTGGACGATATGGCTAAAATTTCAGTTAATGTGCTACAAATTTAGAGAAGATCCTATATTTATTTATATATGATGTACTGTATATATTTGAATGTTTGATGTAATTTGTATGTGAAATAGATTAATAAGTAGTGAGATATTTGAATTATTACAAAAATCTCTATTTAGAAAACTAAATTTAAAAAAAAAAACATTATTAGTAATATTTTAAAAATAAAAACGTGTTTGTTCAATGAAGTTGAAAATGAAAATGTTTATAATATAAACCTCTACGTATTGTATGGTAACTTTGTAGGAAAAGGCGAAAAACTTTTAAATTGACACTTTGATTATCTCTAGTATACGTGGTACAGTTCATTGTTGGTAGTTAGCCACGGCTTTTGCTGTAAGTATACCACATGTCTAAACATGTAGAAAGCAGATCGACTTCTGAACGTACAAGTGTGCCAGAGCCTCGTTTGGTTATTTGCACTCACTAGTGGGTTTGGAATTTCAAAAAATTCGGGGTTTATTAAAGCAAATATTTCTTCAGGAAAAAGTTCCCAATACAGGATTCGATCCTTGGTAGTGGAGGCGAAAATCAACAGTTTATACCACTCCTTGGGGTTAGTAGAAGCCTTGAAAATCTGTTGGCACATTTATAAAATATAGAAATTTATTCCAAAGATTTTTCTCAAGTATTATCCTAATTTAGTACTTATTGATAGTATTTGTCTTTAATGTCACAGTTATCTGTTTTTTTTTTTTTCTTTTTAAGAAGATAGAAGTTTTTCACACTTGGCCATCTTGTTTGTCTTCAAAAAAGGTCACTGAAATATCTTTCATAGTTATTGTCTGAATCCCGATATACATGCTGGAAGGTACAACTTCCTTAAGTTTTGTCTATGATTATTGGTGAATTAAATTTCCCTCTATACTAAACTACAATACAAAATAATAAGAACGAACAATAATGTTGATTTTATAATTAGATCTCTTCTTATATATACGATCAATTTGCCAGAAGATATCAATATTTAGAATTATCAACAAATATTATAAGAAGTTTATTATATTGAGTGTTTGTTATATTAGTGATTTGCATATCCTTCACAAATATACTACTAGTAAAATAATATATAAAATATGAAAAAATTTATAATAAACAATATTGAATGGGTAAACATTCAATTTGGAAGATACCAGACAAAGCCAGTTTGTTATGTTAGTTTATGTATAAACCACGTTCGTGTTTGATCTTTCTTGATTTATCAATAAATTGGGTTGGATAAATATAATGGAACAAGTTACCTCAACGTTTAGTTGATTTTTGTTCCACTAGATGGCGCTCTATAATATAAAATGCTCTTGTGAGCGGTCAATATAGGCTTATTTTATATATATAATATATCACAAAATATATTTAGAGTAATTTTAAATATACAGAAAAATCTCATCAATATCAGAAAAAAAATCACAAACTTCACAATTATTTCACAAAGAATTGAAAATAAAAGTATTTCTGGTTTAATAAATATTATCAATATTTATATAAACTCTCTCTATATATATTATATATCAAACATGAGGCAATAATGCGCAATCTATATACAATAAAGTTAATTAAAAAGCACAAATATATTTTTAAATCAAAATAGAGGGTGTATTTTATTCGATTTGGAAATAAATATTTGTGATTTGTAGTTTTATTTCATGGTTATGTTATATCGTTATGAAGAAAAGACTAGAATGGACACACAGCCCCAATTATAATGTTATATATCTGTGTATAGTCACAGAGAGAGAGAGTGAAGTAGAGAGAGAGAGAGATGATGATAACAAATCCACGATGAGGAATCCACAAATTCCAATAAAGTCCACCACCACGCCTGCGGAGCTACCAAAATATTGTGGGGGAATAGAGGGAAAAAGAATGAAATTGAAGATATCTGGTGTTTCTCGTTCTCAAATAACTCTATTTTTTATATTGGACGGGATTAAAAATGGTTTGTATTCATGTGTTGGATATTTTACATTGGGCGGCCTTCCCTTATTGGGTTTTACATAGGAATTATACCATTTCTTTTATTCGCTTTGTGAATATCGTTTTTTTTTTAATTGTTATAATGTGCTTAGATGACAAATATCAAACTTAAGCTCCGAAACTGAAATATATTATTAGCTATATATATATTGAATGGGTGACAATAATATTTCAGAGGTGAAATTAATTTATATTAATTATTAAAACTAGTTTTCTTAAAAAAATAGTAGATCCTAGTTATGTTATATTTAATTTGTTAAAATGTTAATTTTTGGTCAAATATATATATATATATTCTTTCTTATATACCATATGGCTATACACCAAACTTCAGTTGGGAGCACAACCTTCTCTTTAGAGTCTAATTTATTATTTCAATATCTTGGGCAACTGAGATTGAATATTTGAAATAGGTCAAACACCTACTAAATTAATATATCTATAGAATATAAGAATAAAATCAAAATAATAAATAAATATACAAATTTAGAATCTAAGAATAAATCAGCACAACATAATTTATAAATGTGAAATTGTACTGTAATGAGTTGAATAAATTATGAAAAAAGCATCTCCTTATCGTGAAACTAAAAGTTGCTGATGGTTTTCTATAGGGGAAAAAGAATCAACGAATAGTTGATATTTATTCCGATAGATGGCGCAAGCCATCAGAAACTTTTAGTTGCACGATGAAGAGATGCCTTTTTATCATAATTCATTAAATTTGTAATGATTATTTTTTGCAATGTAATTCTTTTGACATATAAATAACTATTTATATAGACCTTAATGCAATAAATAAAATTATTGAATGAGAAATCTTGACTCGTCAGTGGTAAACCTTCTCAGCGGTTTGGCCCAATTAATCTCCAGACTGCTCTACTATTGTATTGGATTGGTTTTCTTATATATACACTCTGTGTGTGAATATCCTAAGTAGGGCAGTTTATGGGTGTTTAGGGAACCTATTAACATAGGTTTATATTCATGGTAAACGGTTTGCGGATTTCGACAAATTAGAAAGAAGGAATCATATATCGGGGGTACGTTCACAGCACGTTCCCCTTCTATCCTAAAAATCTCCACTAAATCCTTTGAACTGTTTATAGTTGATTCTTTATATTTATTCAATTACGTAACTTTCTTTTAAGATATTTTTGTACCATATTACATTTGAAGTTAGGATC